>ML784582.1:592446-656071 GCA_009831015.1 Picea engelmannii | reverse complement strand
ATTAAGTAAAAGGTTAAGTGAAGTTAAGTAAAGCATTGGTGAACTAAGTGAAGTGTATCTTGGAAAGTGAAGTATAATTGATTATAAAAAGATTTATTATTAAGTTTTATTAAGGATACTTTAAGAGGTTTTAAGGTTCAAGTTATATAATAAAAAGGGAAATTTTCAATCAAAGTTATAAAGGGCAAGGCAAATAAATAAATAAATTATTAGTCCATTACTAAGTCAATAAGTCAAAATGGAAGGAGGAAGATTCCCCCCTACTTATAAAAAATATGTTGATCCCTTATTAAAAGTTAATGGGATTATTCAAGGAAAGAATATCAACATCGTTATTTGCCCGACTGCTAAGAAAAATCATATTAATGTTGGCCTGGCAAACCAATTAATGGTTTTTGAGCTAAATATAATTGAAAATGACACGTGTCTTTCCGATGAGAAATATGACATTAAGAACCTACAACTATCTATGGGCGATTATAAATTCACAGCTAAATTCAGTGTCGTATCAATCTATCAAGAATTATAGTAACCAAATCCATATGGACAAATATCTGGAATATAGTAACCAAATCCATATGGACAAATATATATGTAATAAGAATGAATAATAAGATATAGAATGATTATAATTGAGAATGAGGGCCTGCTTATATACCCACGCAGGGGTGCCCTTTACCAATAGTCATGTCCTTTGAGACATGACCTTTCATTATTAATAATTATTATTTATTAATTATTATGTTATGAATATCTATAGTATATGTATATTTATGTTCATAACACTCTATTCCCTGACCATGTCAGGGACATGAATTAAAATAAATGGCAAGGAGCATACCGCTCTGATACCATTGATCTGGATTTAGGAGCAGAACGAAATGAAATAACAGATTTATAACATCAAAAGAGATACACAGTGGACAATAATATAAATACAGTAAAACTTGACTTCTATAAGAAATATGTTGAAAACTGTAAAATGCACACTGAAAACAAGCTTGCTAGAATGGTGGCAGCTTATCTCTGAGAAGAGATGTGAAGGCTAAGCTCATTCGAAATAAGATGAGTAAAATGAGGCTATGAAGGCCTTTTTACAATAAACATTAATGCCAAATCCCTATACATCCAAAAACCTAACCCTAGGAGATGAAGCGCCAAAAGTCATGTGGGCCCCCCCGTTGGGGTAAGTTAGTAGATCAACTTGTTGGGGTCATAACTTTTGCATACGATCTTCGTTTCGGGCGCATGATATCTCGTTGGAAAGGTATTGAAGAGGCACTTCATTTAGGGGGATCAATAAATACATTTAGCTATCATTGAGGTGCACAATCGAGAAAAAAAACATCATTTAGGCCCTCAAAATGGCGCCGGAAGTTGGGACTGCTAAAAATGGTAAGTTACCAAAAAAACTAGTTTGAGCCAGTTGGAAAAGGTGGTTGGCCACCGATATCCTTCTGGATCAACTGAAGTGGGCAAATCAAAGTGAACATCTTAAGTACCTTCCTACACCTCAAAAAAGTATGTTATATAAACAAATATGCTAACAAGATAAGATAAAGATCCTACCTCGTCCAGACGTTTGATGAAGTCCATCGTTCAACACTTGACTCAAATAGATATACCTGAAACTTGTCCTCAACAACCGAGATACGCAAGCATATGGTGATAATATATAAAATTAGCACATTCAATAGCATAATCCATCAATATTCATAACAAATACGTTTGTGGAATAACAATTCAGATATTTGCAAGGCATTAATTGGACGAGAAAAGAGTATTTCTATTAAAATGTAATCAATAGAAGTGTATGAATGACAAACTTTTGTGTCGGCACGTTCGAAACTGAGAAACTAAGTCCCTTCGAATTGGGCCTCCACCACTTCAATCCTTCACCAAAGGCAAGCTCATATAAGAAAGCAATGAGGTTCTCCATCAAATAGGGAAGATCTTGGGGGATAAACAATGTGTTTAGAATTAAAAGGAAAAAGGGATGCATAATCAATATGAAGTGAATAATTTATTCATAGTAACTTTGCTCTCAAAGTTGAATTATTCTCCTTTCCACGGCATGGATATGGCCAATTTATAGCCTTCACATGGAACTGAAAAGGCTGAGTCAGAATGTTTCCAGTATATGGAAGGTCAAGGATCATGGATCTCGTGACGTGACATGGAAACCCGACACCATTTTTTTAATTTTGAGCGCAAAACTCGATATATACGGGTTGTAATGGTGCAACCTGCGTATACGCATGTTGTATAGCTGTTAGGGTGCATATATGTGGAAAAATATGTTTTTTAGCTCTGGGAACTGCAAAAAAGAGACTTCAAGTCTACATAGGGAAATGGAAAAGGCCTTATGAGAAATTTTGTATTGGGTGATGCAAATCTTGTTATAACAGATGCCCCCTAATGTGGGAGGTCATAGGAGTATCTACGGTGACTGAAATATATTATAATTCCTAGAAGTGGAGTAATGGAGACCCAGTTGGATGAACTAGTTACTCATAAGAATATTACAATCCATCCTGACTTTGTCCACATGGATGCCAATTTGAATTACATTGTAGATCCATGTGGAAATACACCAAACAACTATCCATAGTCATGAATAGGAAATACAAGAGTCATGAACAAGGCCCAGTGAAAACCAGTCTCGAAATCAATATGAAGATATCTATATACAATGGAGTACAATCTGATCTCCCTTGATCACTAAAGTCATATAGGTACTGGTCCAATGAATGATAGAAACAACTCGGAAAAGCTGAGACTATAAACTGATGTCTTCAAGTCTTCTACACGATCCACCAAAGGTAAAATTCTACATCGTGTGAATAAAGGAGTTGATGTCAAACACAATGAGGCTTCGTTTGATTACCGGTCATTAAGGTATACTGCTAATAAATGTGATATATCCTACCATTAATGAAAGTAGGTATTAAGGCACCGAGTACATTCTTACAAGTGTGAATAAAGGAGTTAAGGTTGAACACTTGAAGAATCCATCAATCAAGAGACATTGATGTATTCCCAACTGTCGATGGTGAGAGAACCTCCCACTGATGACTGCAAGCCTCTAGGTACCCATAGGACTCTAGGTCTTGTTTCCAAGATAGTTGGGTTGAAGTCAATGGAAGGAGACCCGTTGAAAGGAGAGCATTAAGGAATCTCTCATCATTCAGTATGAGGTACAAAGCATGAGCTTTATGATTTGGAGGAACTCAGACGAAGAACATGTTCACGAACCAATGAACCTGTGCATCTTTCATGTGCACCAGATGTAATTAGTGCATGAAAAAGACCCTATGAATAGCATCCAATAAGAAAAATTGTTGAAAAAGGCGAGGAAACCACCAATAAAGCTAATGGCATCCAAGACATTGCATGAATCCCATTGTGTGAATAGATTTATTGTCATTGAACACAAGGGAAACCCCCTAGTCAGTGACCAATGAGGAAATGTCGACTATTGGGTTCAAGGTTACCTACCCATAATGAAAGTAGGACCAGGGTGCACGATAGGACTACAAATTCATGTAATTTTGAGACACACTTAGGGTATGTCCGATATGCAAAGTCAAGAGTTATGAAAAATGGTCGACACAGGCTAATAAAAATCCTTTGAACAAGAGCATGAGACATATGGATTACTCTGGCAGCATAGACTCATGAATGAAACTTTGTGATGCATGAGTCACCAATAAAACTCTCCATAGGGACTGGAAGGGTAACTAGTTGGGGGAGTAAACTCTTAGTAACGAGCTCAGTTTCCTAAGGTCATGCTAAACCCAAAATTTTGATGACAAGTGGACTCAAAAGTTTTTGCTATGTTCAAAGGCAACACAACTACTGCCATCATAGGATAATATTATTTTCCCACCCATCTTTTTTTGTTTTTTCATAGGAAACGAGTGTCGTTGTTAAGCAACTAGTTCCAACAGTGGAACATACCTATGGTCAATGTAAGGAGGTGCATGTAGGATATGGACAGTCGGGGGAATGTTTCCTCTTGGGGTATAGGGTTTCAAGCTACAAAGGATATAAACAAGGATCTGCTTGGATGATGATGCAAATTGTTGAGGTGATAGGCTTATAATGTGAAAGAGAGAACCGACAATAGGCTCAATACTACAAGAAAGAGAATGAGATTCAATTACAACTTAACGCCAAAGAATGTCCTTTTCCATAAATTCAGTCTATTGGTTTGAAAAAGGGTTAAACTTACACCAAATAGACGTCATTTCAAATCCAATTTACGAGTGTGAAAGAAACAAGTTCACTCGGTAATATTTTCACTTTTTGAGAGAGTCGGAAAAGAGCTTAAACTAGACTTGTTGGGATTCCCATAGGTATAGGTCAGCATGCTTATGAGTAAGAAATGAGGTTCGAACACAAATTCATATATTAGTTATAAGGGACTCCCAGTCCTACGGACAAAATCTCTGCATGGGCACCGAATGGCATAGAGGTTCTAACTAGGGCACCCATGTTTGGTAAGTCTCTATCGTTCATTAACGACACTTCTATTTGGAGAAAGAAGATTCAGTGTCACTTCTAAACGAGTTCATACCTAAGGCATATGAATTGCAGCTATAGAATAATGTAAATGTGCAAAATGCAGTGATTGCATATCCTATATGTTGGACAACGAAAATACCTGCTAAAGTTACGAACAAGAAACATGGTGCTCTAAACCGCAAGAATCCCTAGATAAAACCAACTGCATCCACTACTTTATTAGTCCATTAGGCCAAAATATTAGCAAAAACTATGCAAAGTGGGTAAATTTTTTCTATAAATAGTGAAAATAACCAATTTTACTATACCATTTGTATTTTTTACCCAAATAGTGAATTTTGGACCAAATTTCCCCCCAATTTCAACTATGGATTGCGGGAGCTACGAGTGACGGAATTGACAACCATCTCAACCAAGTAAGTCATCTTCCCCTTCTCTAGTGGATTAGTATTTGCAATTAGGTTTCCTTTTTTTAGTATTTCAAAGCGTAAATTAGAAACTAGGGTGTACGCGGGCTATAGTTCATTGGGTCACATATACGCATCCATATACGTGATTGTTATCAAAAAAGACCATGTATATGCATCCATATATGCGACTGTGTAAGTTGCAGCTCGCGTATAAGTTCACGAATTGAGTTTTTAAAATGTTATTGACTCAAAAAATGATTTCAATCTTGCAGGATTGTGCTAGAGTGGAGAGAAAGAGAGCATGAAGAGGTTGATGTTGCAGTGGAGAGAGATCGAAGGACCCAAATGGCATTAACAAGATGTGGGATATACAATTTTTGGGCTCTCAAAGGCATGAGGGCACAAGTGATACTGCTCCAGATGTTGGTGGACTACTGGGATCTAGATACATGGACCTTCAACCTCGATGGGAAACCATTGAGGATTGAAGTTGAGGAAATATACTTTTTGACAGGATTTTCACGTCGGGGTGAGGTGGTGAACCTCAAATATCGGGGATCTAGGAGTGGCATGAACATAGAGGACTACAAAGCCACTCATTGTATTGCAGGGACCAAGAAGGTAGGGATCCAACTCCCAATCAAAGCAATCAACAATTTGAGCCTCAAGATCGTTGTCTTAGTGTTGGCATGGATCACAGTGTTGGATTTGTTGCATCGGGAATCAAGGCCACTTACGTTCTATTCATTGGAGTGCTTGTGACCCACAATTTACGACTGGTGCACCTCATTGTTGGCCAACATGAAAATCCAACTGACAGACTGCAAATAGGGTAGGAAGAGGAACTTTGGGTGTGTGTCTATCCTATGTATCTTTTTCTTTGAGCAGGTTCCAGGCTTGGGCCCTAGAGTTGAGATTGTTTTGCATGGACTTCGCAATCCACCCATGGCATGGCAGACCGAAGTGATGAGGCGGTTGGGGGTGGTAGGATACGACGGCAGATGATATCTCTAGAGGAATATCCTTATGTAGGTATCGACTTCAAAGGAGATATAGACATGCCATTACCACCAGGTTCCATCTATGGGGACATAGGTATGCAAAAAAAAATTGAATATTTCATTTTTTTGTATTTTGTAGAGGGAAACAAAAATATTTTTGGATGATTTCATGTACTAATTAAAACATGTATGTTAGGTATATGTGGGTCCGTGATGGCAAGACGGACTTCCATGACAATGGTAGAGGCATCAGGGGGATGAGCTAGTTGTTATAGGATAAATCAGTATATGCAGACACTAACATATCTCCCTAGATCCACCTAGATCTAGAACAAAACAGGACAGGACATGACGCTTTCCCTAAGAAACTATCATTGAATTTACTACCAAAGGAGGAACGAGTGACATACCTTTATATCGCTTCCTTAGGTATTTTTTGTTCCTACTTTGCTCTAGTGCTCTTGCAAGAGCATATCCAAGACAACACAAACCAACCAAAGTGAAGATAGTAAAGTATATTCAATGACTACCTATGCATATGATTAAGGAATTATGCAATAAAATAAGAGTGATTTTATGGGAAAGGGACATGTCACTGTATTATATTAATATGAAAGTAGAATATACAACCAAATCATCTTGATGTCGCAAGATTCCTTTCGGTGGTCCTTTGTTCCAACACACACGCTTGCTCCAAACTTGCATGAAGAAGATCCACTAGGGCTTGATGGACAGATGGAGGCCTCAAGCATCAATTCAAACAGGATTCCTCACACAATTCTGAATCTATTCTTTCATCAATTCTTTATTCAATCTTTCTTAATCTCTTCCTTGAGAAACCCTTCATTATATAGGAGAAGGAGAGATAGTTAAAGGGATGAGGATGATCCCACTAAATCTGAGAAGTCGGTAGGATTCCAACCACGTGAATGCCAACTCATTTTCTAGAAGATCCTCTTCTAGAACCTTTGTAACTTCCTCTTCCTTTTAACCTTTGAAACAGGTTCACACCCTACCTATAGAGCAGACTGCGAACACCTCGCAAGCTAGGTATAGGGTTGCCTGCGAGAATCAGGATTCTCGCACTCTACAAGATAGTCATCCTGCGAACTCATCTTAAAAATATGTTTTGTGGAAGAAGACAACAGTCACTTTTCTCAGGCAAAAGGTCCTTATGAGAGCCTGAACACATAACTATAGAGACACCACCAGAGTGACCAAAATTATGTGTAACAGAATGCCCCCCAAAGTATGAGGCTAGAACTTGTGACAGCTGAAATACTTTGTAAAATGTGTGTGTGTGTCAGAAACAAGGATCACACCTAATCGGAAACCTGCAAACAATCAAGCATCTGCAGAATATAATACTAGTTCTGAGGTAGGCATTCCAATTCTCAGACCACAAATGAATGAAATCATAAATGTAGGCCATGGCCACCAATCATACACCATGGATCCATGTCATCAAAATGCTACATAGCCACCAGGAATACACCGTGGATATATGTGTTAAAAGATTCATATTAGGACATAGCCACGCAACATAAAAAGTGGATCTATGTGTCAATACAAATCATAAATACTCCAGCACAACCTAGGCCAAAAAGATGAGACCCAGGGTCTTCAATCTCGTCATCTGAAAAGTACGAATCTAGCCATGTGATTACATGTGTCGAAATTAAACATGGTAGAAACCACTCAATTACCGGTCATTGATGAAAACCATTAAAAAGTGCGAGGGAAAGCACCATTGATGTCAATGACTCCCAAGGTACCTAAGTACAATCCGAATGAATGTGAATAAATGAGTTTAAGTCGAACACTCGGTGGAATCTCTCGATCAGGGACCATTGATGTGAATTCACTATCAAAAGAGAAGAGACCTTCCATTAAGGCATTCAGGTTCTAAGGTACTAAATGATTTCTAAGTCTTATTCCCGGATAATGAGTTGGAGTCGATGGAAAAAGACTCATCATAGGAGGGCCTTGATGTATCCCCCATCAATGACACGAAATAAGTAACAGATTCTAAGGGTAAGTCAAGGTATGAATATGACTTGAAATGAACACAAGAAAGGCCGACATGGTAAGAATGTACAACTACAGATGGTTGACTCAACAGAGGGCTTGTTTGGACTTTTCTTGAACATATGAACGACACGACAATGGTCTTGGAAGCATTGACTCAAAGATGACCCAAGATATGACCTTGTAGCTAGTCAGACGAGAGACAAATGGATTTCCCATCCCGGATTCAAATGACGAACATGGGGTGTCATGTTGAAGAGCGACGCTTACTTCCATTAATACAAATATGAAGGCATATCCCTTTCCTAAAATTTCCCCCACCATTTCTGGCGAGTGCCTTTTTATTTTTACACAAGATTGAGGAGGATAACATATGCTTGTTGATGTAAGCTCATCCTTCGGATGAGTCCCTAGGAGTACATTTAATGAACCCTAGGAAGGAGTGGTTCGGTCCCATAAAGGGTCTTTCGATGTTTGTTTAACGAGTCCAAAGATAGAAAACTCGAGGGTTTTTCATGTTTTGAGAGTCTGAAAAACACTTAAAGAGAACTCTCCCAATTTCTTTTTCATAAATTAGTTCGACGAGACTGAAAAAATGATAAACTATCGCTCATCGAATGTTTTCTTCAAACACTTTTACGAGCGTGAAAAGAACAAGATGGCCCGGCAATATTTTTGTTTTTATGGAGCGTGAAAAGAGCTTAAAGGATACTCCCTTATTTTCGTTGTTTTCGTGTTACCATGACGAGTACGAAAAGACGACAAAAGTATACTTGGTTGCGTTCTCATGTATTTTTTAGCATGAGAACGAATGAAGACTGAGCTCGAGGTTTTTCCTACAAAACCCTAAAAAGGTATTCATACATGTGATGAAAAAAGAAAAAAAAACTCGTACACCATCATTCAGGCTTCTAGGTCACCTACCTGCGAAAAACCATACTCACAAGGCTAATAGGGTATTAGGTTTTTAAACAAAATAATAAAAATAATATAAAAAATCAATAAGAAATAGTAAAAAAGTGAATAAATATGGGTGAAAAGTCCTTTTTACCATTTCATTGTTACTTTGCCAAAAACTTGTCCAACACACCTCTTTTTCTCCAAATTTCTTTGCTCAATTGCGGGAGGTACAAGTGGTCATTCAGCAAACGGTTTCAGCCAATGAAGTAATCTCCTGATTCTTCAACTTTTTATGGATTAAAATCGATTTTTATTGGTAATTTTAAGTGTTTGAGTCCATTTTAGGGCCGGTGAATGCGCTCAGGCATTCTCGCGGGTGAGCTTCAGGGCACCTATGAGAATCTCGCACTGTGTGCAAGCTTCACCTGCGAGGGCCGAAAAATAGATTTTCATGCAAGTTTTTACTCAATAAAAATTTATGCAAGAGGCTAAAACGAGTTGCTAACTTCCTTCTCATGACTCTATTGTAGGTATTGACCATCAAGATGTTGGAATGGAGGGAAAGAGAACACGAGGAGGATGATGTCATTGTTGAAAATGAACTGGGTACAGTTGCTGCCCTCCGGGAATGTGGGCTCTTAAAAAAATTTAGGATCCTGGGCATGAGAGCCCAACTCAGGTTGTTAGAGTACCTAGTCCACATATGAGATGTGGATCAACAGTTATTTCATGTAGGGGTCCACACACTGACACTAGATATCAAGGATATCTATTTTCTGACAAGGTTGTCATGACATGGATACCATGCTACTTTGACCGGAGGTAGAGGCGGCGGACTTCCTATGATCAAGTATGTTCACCGATATTGTGTTCCCGTGTCGGAGAGAAGCACGGGTAAGGTCACCATCTGGGGTGTCCAAAATTTGACCTTGTGGACTATCTTGTTTACCATTGCATGCATGGTCGAGAGCGTTGCTCTGCACATGGCTCTCTAGAGCTATTTCCAATATGCAATAGAGTGCACAGAGCCTCGGGTTTTCAACTAGTCGGACGCAGTTCTCCATAGTATGAAGAGGAAACTGACAAAGTGAAGAAGGGGTGATCTAAAGAAGTTCGGGTACGAGTCACTTTTGGTGTCATTCTTTCTTGAGAGGGTCCCACTGCTGCGACTATAGGTAGATTGGGGTTTACCAGCCTCACAGGATATGAGGATGTTGAGGTGGTGTAACCTCATGGCTCGACACATAACAGGGCCTATAATTAAATATAACGATTCATTTTTTGACTGGTTGAGGCCCCAGATGCTGATGATCAATGACTACACATATGTCGGTTTGGATTTCCGAGGAGATTAGGATTTGGTCCTGCCTGAGGATGCTCAATGGCGTGACTTAGGTGAGAAGTACACATTTTGTTCTTTTTTAATGTTTTTGCAAATTTATTATATAAAATGTTTTTATGTCTATCCAAGGACTAATCAAAAATTTATTTTGATGACACAGATGTGGGGTCGTATCAACCTCCAGGAACGTCTCCCATTCAGATATGGGGAGAAGTGGCTCCAGTGGCAAGATGGGATGTTGAGGACTACGAGGCAGTTGAACAGAACTTAGAGGGATTGACTGTGGATGTCCCGGACATCGCTATTGGGGAGATCCCAAGGCGTTATCAACGCCATACTATGGGCGTGTTTGAGTCTCTTAGTAGAATGCTCCATAGGGTAGCCCGAGCAGTTGTATGTTACTGTGAGCATCATCCGTGATGCTAATTTGTAGACGCCATTGGCTTCATATATTTTGATATTTTGATCCTAGACAAAAAAAATTGTAAAACTTTTGATCGTTATAAATATATATATATATATATATATATATATATATATATATGCAGCTTCTACTGGCTTATTTTGTTTTGTATAATACATGTGATGTGTTATTGGTTTTATAAAAGTTTCAGATATTTGTCTAACACATAATTAGCTAAAGCATCAGTCAACGTATTTAGACATCTAGGAATGTGTTGATATTCAATATAATAAAAATGGCGTTCCAAGAGGCAAATTTGTAAATATACCCGCAATAAAGTAGGACTTCTGATAGCATAGACATTACTTAACTGTAGCACTACTAGTTGTGACTCATGTCGTATCACCAGGTGGCGGATACCAAGCGAAATAGAATTAGTCAACAACTCGATGACGGCGCTATATTATGCGATATTATTGGTTGCACGACCGAGGCAAACACCTCGTAGACTGATAAGTTCATTTGTAGGTGCATAAATTGTCCATGCAACAGAAGCAAGGTTCTGAGTACTACAACTAGTGCCATCGGCGAAGCCAATGTGGGGTAACGAAGACTCCAACATCTGGAAACCAAGCACAACGCAAGGTAAGTGGTCGAGGGCAGAAACCAAATAACTAAAAAGCACACTAAAGTAACACACAAAAAGTATGATACAATAAAATACAAGCACTCATGCACAGATGATCTAAGCATAGTACTTCTTTAAGTAAAGCCCATTTCTGGGTTCACTCAAAGGGATACCATCATAGTCCACTAACTTGTAAGATCCTTTTTCCAACACTCGTCTGACGATATAAGGGCCTCCCCACATAGCCTCAAATTTTCCATCTTCTAGCAAATCTTGATCTTGTTCATAAAGGAGAACCAAATCACCTTCAGAGAAAACGTGTGGCTTGACATGGTTGTCGTATTGGGATTTGACGCATTTCTTCTGGGTTTCTATAACTAGGGTGGCATCATGATGGGTTTCATCTAGTTGCATAAGATACAATAGACGTTCTTCTTCAGCATAAGTGTTCGGGAGAAGTTCAATGGCTAGCTTTAGAGACGGTATCTCACATTCAATCGAAAATATGGCTTCGAGACCATAGACTAACTGGAAAGGTGTAAACCTGGTAGCAGACTTGACGGATGTCTGGTAAGCCCACAATGTTGAAAACAACATCGTGTGCCAACTCGTTTTGTGAATCCCTATCATTCGTTGAAGCATGGTAATGAGGACTTTGTTTATTGTTTCAACCTGGTCATTGGCCTGTGGGTAATAGGGTGTTGAGTTTTCATGGCGAAGACCCAAATTTTCGATGAGTTCTGACATCACGAAGTTTCTAAAGTGGCTACCATGATCAGTAATGATAGCTTGAGGAACACCAAACTGAGTAATAATGTGATTGAATATGAATAGTGTTGCCGTCTTCCCGGTATTGTCAAATGTCAGCATCGCCTCGGCCCATTTCGTAAAATAATCTACGACTACAATAATGTATCCATGCCCCCCGGCCGAGTGAGGGTGACATGTCATGAAATCGATACCCCATTTCGCAAAAGGTCCAACGAAGACTACAGGGTGTAGAGGAGCAGGGTGTGATCATATTTTGTTGTTGTAGGTTTGGCAAGCATGGCATTTTTGGACAACAATAATACAATCGTTGAATAAAGAAGGCCAAAAATACCCAGCTCGTAAGATCTTCTAGGTAGTATCATACCCAGACATGTGACCACCACATGCTCCAGAATGGCAGTCATTCAAGGATTTCTCAGCTTCGTCAAATGTGAGGCAGCGTCGAAAAACGGAATCAATCCCACAACGATAAAGAGTGTCACCGAGGATAATATACTTACGGGATTGATAGCATATGCGACGGCGGTCAGTGCTAGACAAAGTGGGCCAGAAAATCTGAGTCTGGAGATATATGATGATATCCCTATACCAAAGGTCGTCAGAACTAATCGGAAAAATGGATTCATCGGGTAATGAATCTTTTGCTACATTTTCCGTCTCAGGACAGGGAAGGTTGCATATCAATTCGGAAAACACCACGGATTTCTTGGACTTAGCACGTTCAAATTCTAAGTCAAACTCCTGGAGTATTACGATCCATTTGGAGTATTTTTCCCCTAGCAATTGGCATGTAAGAATGTGTTGCATATGGTTGCAGTTGGAAATCACAGTAGTCTTGCGTAAAAGGATATAGTGTCGGAAACGTTGAATAGCTTGGATGGCGGCCAAGACCAGTTTTTCAACATGTAAATACTTGGTTTTAGTATTCGTGAGACTCCGACTCAAATAATAAATGACATGTTTGTCATGAGAATCATCCTCCTGGACTAGAACCATAGCAATGGTAGAGTCTGAGGCTGCGAGATACAAGAAATAATCTCGACTGTAATCGGGTGGGAAAAGTAGTGGGGTACAGGTTAAAGTTAGTTTTAAAGCGTCGAAAGCTTTGTTGGCAGTGGTATCCCATACGAAATCAAAACCTTTCTTGAGAAGTCGAGTAAATCCAAGGGTTAAGTCAGCATAGTTTGGGATGAAACGATGTAGAAAGTTTGCCTTCCCTTGCAAACTGTGTAGCTGGCGAAGAGAGGAAGGAGGAGGGAGATTGATAATCACCTTGACCTTCAAAGGATCTACCTTGATCCCTTGACATGAAACAATAAAGCCCAGAAGTCGGTCGAATTCTATGTAAAAAACACATTTGTGCGGGTTTAAGCGTATACAGTAGAACCGACATCAGAGGAAAATGGCTCGAAGGTGTGTGGAATGATCGACACAATGCATGGAATGAGCCGGTAGGTCATCGAGATATGGTTGGAAAATGTGCTTTATATCATGAAAGGCATAAGACATAGCACATTGAAAAGTCGCGCCGGCATTCTTTAAACCAAAGGGTAGTTTCTGGTAGGCGAAAGTGCCCCAAGGACAAATAAAAGCGATCTTGTGTTGGTCGGTGGGTACGATATTGATTTGATTATATCCGGAGAAACCATCCATCAAAGAGAAGATTTCACTCCCGGCGCAATCGTCGATGATCTGGTCAACGAAGGGGGTGGGAAAGTTGTCTTTAGGACAAGCTTTGTTAATATCCCTATAATCAACGCACACATGGATAGTACCTTGTTTTTTGTTAACCGGAACAAGATTGGAAACTCATTCGGTTAGAGCCACAGGGTAAATAAAGCCAGCTTTAAGAAGTTTCCCAACTTCAATCTTGATAGCAGCTGCTTTATGTGGGTGGACCGGACGAAGTCATTTCCATAAGGGTTTAGCACCCAGGTATGTCTTAATCTCGTGTACAACAATGTCAGGGTCAATACCCGGCATTTCTTCATAGCTCCATGCGAAGACGTCACGGAATTATTGAAAAAGAGACTTGTAGGTGACAACTTCGTCAGTGGAACATGAAGCTCCGATATGCACATTTTTGACAACTCCAGGTTTAATGGATATGTCGAGGGGGATGGTGGGTGAGATATTACTTAAGTTCCCTTCGTAGAACATATCATGTGTAGACTCGGGAATGGAAGAAATGACGACAACAATCAACGGGGTCGAGATCCGTTGGTAACTCTCAATGGTGTGTTGTTCCAGGAAGAGAATAAAACGATGATGTCCATCGTCCCAAGGGGTATCTTCTATGGACATAACAGACATAATCATCTCATCTGTAGGGAAAATGACACGGAAAGGATCTAGAGATAGATCACCAAGAGAGAGGGTAGAAGGGATTGTCGATTGAATGGCTTGATAAGCGGATTCGACCGGACTTAAGGGCATTTGGTCGCCATAGCGAAAATGATCACCGAGGTTGGGTACTATCCACGGGTCATAAGACGCAGGGGTTTCTTGAACAGAGGTGGAAACCATGTTTATCGAGGCAACAAACAGATGTGTAACATCGGGTGGTGGAATGGGGAAAGTACCCATAAAAGAGGAATCTTTAAGAAGACCTACACCGACATTCTCATATCCAGGGGGTGTTTTCGCAATGAAAGGTACATTGTTGGTGCGTGTATCAAAGTTAAAGAAGGCCAATTGGTCCACCGTAATTACTTTTCCTTGATGTGGGAAATGTACGACACGAAAAAGAGTGGACACAACTGCACGCATGGAATTGATCCAGCTACGGCCAAGTAGAAGGTTGTAATCGAGAGGAGCGTCAAAGACCTCCACCTCAACGTTGATCGTTTTGCCTTCTAACGTAATAGGCAACGAAGGGAGGACACCGTAAGGATTAAAACCAGAGCCATTGAAGGCTTTGAGCGTGTTGTAGGATTTGTTTAAGGGAGGAGAGTCGATGGCTTTCCAGCAGGTAACAGACATGACACACATTGAGGCACCCTCATCAATAATTGTTCTACAAATGTTCTTGTCGGAGACAATAACTTGTATTTGAAATGCGAGTTGAGGGGGTAACTTTGGAATGTGATCTTCCAAGTCAAAAATTATTAAATTTGTATAGGTAGGTTCAATTCCACCAATAGTTTTCAATAGTTCCTTCCGTTGTGTAGGACAACTCCAAAGGACTTTGAGGGCTGACATCGTGAATGGTGCTTGGGCCAAATCTTCTACAATACTGTAGCTCTAGGCAGCACGCACATGAGGATTGAAATCAGACTTTTGAACAAAACCCTTCGGGGGAGGGCGAAGAACTGTGTCTAGGCTCGGTCGTTCGAGATGAAGAGGATCATTGGTAGGTGGAGCCGATGGAGATGGTTGGACCAAGGAAGGAGGTATTTCATCAACCTTCTCTTTGGAGGAAGAATAATCTTTGGCTTGAGTGGTAAGTGTGATGTCATTCTTTTTTTAATCACCCATACACATAAAGACATAGGATGTATTAGACGGGGAACGTTGGTCATGAATGACCAATTGGGCCTATTGTTGAGAAGGAAAGGGTTGTGACAACATGGTCGGGGTAGGCGATTTCAGGGCCCCTTGAAGGAACTTAGTAACCTCGGCTCGTCTCAGAAAATCCTTAGTGTGGTGATCATCACCACAGATAAGACAAGGGTATCGGGGTTTGCGCTTATCCTTATCGTCAACAAGTTGTGTTTTGGTCTTCACAGATTGTGGATTATTTTTATCCTCCTTATTCTTACCCTTCCCTTTTCTGGATTTATTCTTTCTGGCAGTGGTAGATTGAACAGAGTTCACCTCAGAAGTCTTGCCGAAGGGAGGACTAGGAGATGGAGCATATTGAACATTAGAAGCAATGGACTTGAGGTTGGTGGTAGAGGCTTGTGCGGAGTGGGGTTGGGCGTGGAAAGTGCCAATTACACCATTAGCTGCATGAGAAGAAAAATGGGTAGTTGAAGAAGCAGTAGTAGAAGGACGAGGTGCGTCAGGGAGAAAATCATAAAGAGTACTCATTTGTGAGCAAATGAGGTCAAGGTATTGAGCACTACTGATCACCTGTTCCTCTGTGACAACTCCACCCATGGCGATGTCATGAGAAATATCATTCACGAATGATTTCGTGAACCACTCTGCCAATAACTGATCAGGAATCTCAAGTTTGATGAGACGTCAACATCGTCGCCACTCATGAATGTGATCATACATATGAGTGGCTTTGGTTTGTTTGAAAGAACTCAAAATTTCAGTTCTCATTTCGTATCGAATCGGTAACTGGTAGTGGGTGAGGAAATCCATGGTGAGGGTGTTAAAGTCAGCAAAGAAGCCCCGCGGCAATTCTATATACCACTTCGCAGCGGAACCCATGAGAATTCGCTGAAAAGGACGTCATCCAATAGAGTCATCCATCAAGGAATTGGATGAACACCAAAGGTGGAAAGTCATTACATGAGTGTTCGGGTCCTCTCCCGGTTTACCATTGAACTTAGGAATCTTGGAAGGTAGTTTGGTCGGTATGGTGGGCCATTGAGGAAAGTGACGGATAGGATCGTTTAAAATTCTAGACAGATCAGTGAGGTCCAAGGTGGCTAAGAAAGGTAATTGTCTATTCATGTGGGGGTACTGGTGACTTTGGGGAGGAAGTCTCGTAGGTATACCGGTAGGACCATTAGCAGTTTGCATATAATGTGAGAATCCAGGCAGATTCGGTTTTTGGTATGGAGGCATGTAATTTATAGGGTTGTATTGGTTAGGGTGGTTCCCTTGAACAGGGACGTTGGGTCCAGCATTCAAGCCCCAAATGGAATTGGACTGTTAGCCTATGGCTTACCTTTACCAATCACTAAGTCTAAATTGTCATCTATATTTGTATTATTCATTTAGGATATTAGTAATATATCCTCAAGTGATGACTAATGAGTTAGTTAAGATTGCCTAACCTAGTCATCATGCATGATTTTAGGATCTAAAGCAAATCTCTCTATGAGGTGGCATTACCCATTTTACTATAAATATGTAACATTGAAGTGAATAATATAGGGTTGGATAATGAGCCCTTTTTCCGCCATGTTGTTGTTATTGTTTAAGTTTTATCAATTGGTATCAGAGCCACGATGAAGAAATGATGTTGGTGGAGGCTCATATGGGAAGAGAAAGATTTATAGGGGGGCATTATATGCTCAGAGACCGGGCAAAGGCATACTACGAGAGTCTTGTCAAACATGGTAATTGGCTGAGATGATTGTGTTTGAAGAGGAGAACCATGGTTTTTACGCCTTCAAGCAGGACGCCAAGAGTACAAAAGCACTTATTCAACACATTGCTCGCTTTGTATAAGCCAATAATTGATTCTGCTCCACGGGATCATTGATTTATGTCTGTTATTCATTTGTAATTGCCTTTTCCTTATTTAAACTTCAATGAAAGCTTGGTACCTATTGTGTTGTGTTGTGTGGAAAAAAAAATTCTAAGAAGAGATAAGGTTTCTTTGATTGTGTTACGTCCGTGACTTTGCAACCAGAAAGTTGGGCGGTAAGAGAATAGAGCTATATCCGATCTTCTAGTTTATGGATGGATTGCGACTGTTCTTTCGGTGATTCGATCGACATAACCATTCAGTCGAATTATAGAAACAAGGATCCAACTTGGGGTTATAATCTTGGTGCACAAACCCTAACCTAGATATCCTTATTCGCTTCAACGGGATACCAGATTCGAAGCTTTCTGAGAAGAGTCGAATTACAGACGCTTTCGATTGCCAAGATTCTGATTGAATGGAGCTAATGGATTTCTTTGGATGAGAACCTGCTTTTCAATATCACAAGCAAATCTGCAAGACCATCATCAAGATCGCGGTTCCTTTTTTCTTGTGCTATGAGGGGTACCTACCACCTTCACGTGGGAATAGAACGTCAGTCCTCTCATTCTTGAAGAAAGCCATCGATGGACTTTGAGCCTATTGGCCATCGCTGGAAAACAGCTATGAAGGAGATCGGTAACAAAATTCGACTTCATTCAAATGATATAATTTACTTTTGGGATTCAAAATAGTCCCTAACTGCACTGATGGCCTGAATTTCTACCTGGAATAAGTGTTGGATCTGGATATATTTCATATGTTGTGATTATGCATTGTTGGTTCTAGAGTATTGGGATTCAGTTTCATCAAGATCGAGAAAAATATCATGGTAAAATCCCACCAAATCTTGAACACACCTCCAGAATCGTGTGCATGGGATTGTTCTTTTCATTGTGCCCTTCAATCAGAAGTTTGTAGAAGGCAGTGCCTATCAGTTGGATGACAACTGTTTGGCGGATGAGTGTCTGGGTGGCCACTTGTTTTTCACTGTGTTATAATTAGTGATATGTCTCATTGGGTTTTTGTTGGAGATTGGTAGCTTGAGGACCCAATGACGATGCATCAAGACATTAGGCGCATGGTCTTTTGATAGAGTTGGAGCTTTGAGATTATATGCAGTTTCTGGTGGTGTTTTGGCAGTCGAGAACGCGTCACATCTTCCAGCTGGAGAGCAACAAATCTACTCTTATGAAGCTTTATAAATTTTGTTGTGAGCTATGCCAACCTAAGCCTCTTTAATTAATTTACTTATACTCATTGTCAAATGTTATTGATAAAAATAAGAGGATATTGTCTACCATATTTGCATAGGATCCAACACTTAAGTTTAGATTCATGGTCAAGTGGGTCAACTTGTTGAATGAATGTTTGTTGATTTAAAAACTAATTTGAGTGAAAGATAAAATGAGTCTTTTATAATGGTTGCTTCCATTTCCAAAGGACAATAGAGATTGTAATCATGCTAAGTTAATAAAATGATGGTTTTTGGTGGATGTTTGTTCTAGACCACCCCGAAATTGAATAAGGGGGTCTAAGGACATTTGTGTTTGTGGTGATTGTGAATGTGCAAGTGGATGATTTTATCCTTGAATATGATAATTTTTTGTCTAGTCTTTGACAAATTTTATTTGACAAACAAACACCACACATCATTTAAGTTATTGATAAACAACAAACAAATCAAGCTTGCAATCAAAGAATAATTGGATGTGACTTGGAATCAAAGCACCATCAAATTCGAAGATACATTCAATTTCTAAATCAACGATAATTTGTAGCTTACAAATAGTTCTTTTGTAAGTTTACTTGTCTTTTTAAATCAGGTGAAGTTGAATTTGTAATTGGGTGCATTCTCGATTGAGCCCGACACCCAAGATTCATTGTAATTTTGAGTTGAAATTGACAAGGTTGAGTACTTTAACTCAAATCATTGTAAACATCAATACTTTGGGATGCATTTTCGGTGGTAACTGACATCCTCAACTTCTTGGAAGCAAGATCAAGAAGACAAATTCAAGCAAGCGAGTACAAGCGAGCGAGAAATAAGTTCAAGCGAGCGTGTTCAAATGGAGCGAAGTCATGAATTATTAGAGTTACTGAGCACTCTAATAAACACCATTGAAGGCAACATAGTGATATTGAACAAAACAACTCTTCAATCAGTACTAACTTGTTTGCAAGTGATGCAAGATAAAGTTAGACTTCTTCAATTTCTATCCCAACTATTGAATGATGAGTTGATAGATCTCAAAAATCAACAGCCAGTGAAGTGTTCTGAAGTAGTTTTTGTTCAGCACAACCCTCTCTATGATGATAATGATGATGATGATGATGATGATGCTTTTGATCAACAGTCAGTGAAGGAAAAACACAGTGTTACAACTTCAGAATCAGTTTCAAACGAAGTTGAATCTATTCATGAACCTACATTTCAAGAGTTTTCTTTTGACTTCAGTGAAGAAAACCTTTCAATGATGCATCAACATGTAGTAAATCCACTTCCACGGATTTCAAAGCAACAGGTTCATAATACTCTTTCCAAGCCCATTATCAGACCTTGGGAAGAAATCATCTACAACAAGAATAGAACAGGACTTGGATATGACAAGGAAGTTACCTTTCATATTCCTAATTATTCCAGACCAATCAAGTTCCATAGTGTTGGATTCCTTCAAGAAGCTTCAACTTCACATGTTCAAGTTCAGCATCAGAATGATACGTGCCAACATTGTAATTGAGTTGGTCACATGGAGAATTAGTGTTTTGATCTCCATCCTTGCCATCATTGTGGTAAGCATAACCATTATTCAGACAAATGTTCAACACTAAAGAAACCTGCAAGATTGAAGATTCACTATGAGTGGATTGATCCTTGGCAATGGTCATCAACAACCAAGCGATTATATAATTCTTACTGTAGAATTCAATCTCGAGTAAAGACCAATCTTGTAGCACATAAAATTTGTGTACCTCACATAAGTGGTCCCCTTATGGCGTAGCTTTCAAGCATGGCCCTCACGGGATGAGATAACATGTGGTTGTTTCCGCATGCCCACTTTGTGTTGTACTCAAATGGAACAAGTATGGTACTCTCTTGAGCCTAGAAGGGGGGAGTACAATGATGTAACTCTCATGCACCTTAAGGGGGGAAGTTCAAAATTCCAATGAAGATGGTTCATGAAACCACTTGTGGTCTCTCTTTTCAGCTGACAAAGGGGGGAATTGATGATGGAATTGAAGATGGTTGTCAGACAGAAAGTTTTGACAACAACAAACATCAAGAATGCCAGATGGGCATGAAATTTTCCAAATGGGCAACTACAGTTTGTAGATGACAGACTTCAGCATAATTATGGTTCACTAAGTTTAAGTTGAATCATACATAATTGGGATGTTTATTTTGATTTTGAGAGCAACGATGTGGACGTTTGGTTCACATAGATGGTCATTCGACCTAGCATAGGACAAGAGGATACTTCTGCATTGCATCTTGGCATTTGATTGAGTTGTCAAGCATTTTCAGAGATGTGTCATACTGGAAGTTGATTCACTTCTCTTGGTTCGCTCTCATCAGATTTGAGTTTACATTAAGTAAACAATTTGCATGCATCCTAGCTCACATGATTACATAGTGAGATTTTCCAGAGATGGCAGACTTTGACAGGATTATGGTTCAATGACTTGCAATTGAATCATACACATTATACATTAGGATGTTGTTGGACACCTAAAAGTGTCAAGATTGGTTAGTGGTTATCCAAAAACCATCAGATACATGGTATCAATTGGTTAGTGGTCATCCCAAACCATAGATTCAGAGAGCACTTTCAGTGATACACTGATATTAGAGTGGTGACACTACATGTTCACCAATTAGCAGAAGGCATCAGATTCTTCTAGCTAAAATACTTGGAAAAATGATCAAATTGTCAAGCAATCAGGAAATGTTCGAATATTGCATCTATTCACTTCCATATCTCAGCTCTCTTCTAGTTCATTTCAAATGAACATGTTTAGCATCCAGATTGGCAGTTTTTCAGGCAGTTCTTCTGTGAGGCTCAGCTCAGGAGTTTCAATATGAAGACCTGGAATTGATACCAGTTTATGTTTTATTGTTGGTATTATTGATCAGACTTATGATTGAGGGGGGGATTGTTAGCCTATGGCTTACCTTTACCAATCACTAAGTCTAAATTGTCACCTATATTTGTATTATTCATTTAGGATTTAGTAATATATCCTCAAGTGATGACTAATGAGTTAGTTAAGATTGCCTAGCCTAGTCATCATGCATGATTTTAGGATCTAGAGAAAATCTCTCTATGAGGTGGCATCACCCATTTTACTATAAATATGTAACATTGGAGTGAATAATATAGGGTTGGCTAATGAGCCCTTTTTTCTGCCATGTTGTTGTTCTTGTTTAAGTTTTATCATGGACGGACCTGGATATGGTTGGCCTGTACTAGGGGGTATGAAAGAGTTAGTTTGAGGTTGTTTCCCCCCAGTCGATTGAGGATTATTTCAGATAATATAGTTCCAATAATGGGCCAAGTCTATAGGTAAGTTTTGTCCAGTGGGTGGGGTAGGTGGGGGTTTCCCTCCAATCAGAGGTTGTGTCCCAATTGGGATTTGACCTCCAAGGCAAAAATGTCCACCAACAGGAATCTGGTAATTAGGTGTGAAAGACTAAATTGTGCCACTAGGGTCGGTTCCTCTGATAGGGGATGGAAGGGACCCTCTAGAAGGGGGTCAAGGAAGTGTCTAAATAAAACCAGGAACAAGATGGTGCCCAGAAGGAGTGGAAATGTCAGGAGTCTCGGATGGGATTTGTGTAGGAACGGGAATAGAAGCATTCAACGCGTGATATCCAAGAGGAAGCGTTGGGGTGAGTCTGGGAGAAAGTGGTGTACCAATGGGGGATTGTCTAGCCACCGTATTCCTGGTGTGAAGATTCATAGTATCTGGGACCATTGTGTAATGATCCATTTGAAGGGGGACAGTCAAGATATGGTCGGTTGGTTGTGCGTCCGAACCAGGGAAATAATAGGCAGTAGTAAAAGGTATTGCATCTGGATCAGATGTTTTGGGCGGCTCAAGTGTGACAGTGATATCAACACCTACTCCTGAGCCAAAGAGATCCTGTCTAAAATTTCCAGTAGTCCAAAAAGGATCTTGACCTTCAGGGCCTGTGAAAGTTCTGGTTGGTAATCCAGAAGACTCAACAACAATATCTCTGGATGAATTCACTCGAACAATACGTCTCACAAAGTCGGGAAGAAGTCGCAAGCCCTCTCGAGATTCTGTAATTCAAAACTGTTCTAAAGAGTCAGTTCCTTCTAGTCGTGGAGTGGCAATGTCTTGGACTTCACTCTGTTGAGGAGATCCCTCCAGTGAGTTGGTAGGCAAGGGTTGACAACCTTCCATATCTTCTGGGGGTAGTCCTTGCATTCTACGTGAATGGCGTGGAGGGTCAATGGTGATCGAGCGAAAATCTCATGAAATAAATTCTATGGCCAACTTACGGAAACAAACAACACGCACTAGTAAAATCTAGGAATCAAAACCAAGCAAACAAGACCTTCCTATTCTGAAATCACTAGTTGGTGATGAAATCCAATGTCATGACATCGAGACAAGAAGGGGTTGGGCTAGGGTGGAAAAGTTACGTTGACGACCTTCTTAACATACTTACACCTTGGTGCAAGCTCCCACACATAATCGTGGGTATACCCTCCAAGGAGTCTAAGCGAGTCTGGCCAACGTCGATTCCAGGTGCCGTGAAGACTTACCCCTCCACATTCACCTTGTGTAAGACGCTAAGAAGATAGGCTACTAAAGTTACCACAAACAACAATGATGCCTGGGGGAACAGTCGACAGTCCAATCCACATGCAAGGGCAGGGTATCTAGATGGAAATCAACTTGAGAGGCTTCCACTCATCATTGTGGGTATACCTCCAAGTGACCCCCGTAATACGTGCAATCTCTACACTGAGATCAACAAAGCAGGGTGAGTAACTCTGTCAATCTCAATGCGACCTCAGGTTTGACCTTTGTGTGAGAAGGGCTTCCCAGGACAAAATGTTGCAAATGGAATTTGACACTCCCTATCACAAGATACTATTGTGTGTTTTATGCTTTGGAGAGTGTGTCTCACTGCCTATTCCAAAGCTCTATCCTAGCTAATGTTGGTGCGAAAGATCCCTAGAAAAAGTTACTAGTTGAATTTTAAAGTTGCACAATATTATTAAAGGTTATTGTTACGCAAGACGGAGACGGAAAAGAAACCAATGTTGTATAAGACTCTAACCCAACAACACGTAAATAGAAATGAATGATACAAATTTTTGTTCGATGAATTCTATCTATAGTAGGGAAAGAGGAGTTTTCTGGAATAATGCAAACTACGATGTACGATTTCTTTTGAAATGTAGTATCAAACAATCATTGACAATGTAAATTCATTATTCGTTCTCTTTCAATACTTTAATGCCAATATTTTCTAAATAAATGATTGCTTAAAAGAAAAAGACTTAAAAAAAAATTATAAACCCAAAAATGGGGATGAAACTAAGAAAAAGTAAGCAACTAATGAAAATAAAATACTCAACAACACCCAAATCGATCTTTCAATGAAGATAAAAATAAAAAAACTGACAAAAAAAACCTCCTCAAATGCACACGAACAAAACAAATTTCAAGCAGCAAGCAATCTAAAAGGACAATTAATCCCAACTTTTAATCCAATCAAAGGCTTTTGATCAAACAAGCACTCGGATCATGGAATATGAGATTATACCCTTATTGATAAAAGGTCAAGAAGCATAAATTGGGAAAAAGAGTAAGAAGAGTTTTCGATCCTCGAAAACTAATCAACCGCAAAATTTGAAGTCAAGAAACAGTCAAACACTGGCAAAAGAAGTCCTCCCTAGATAAACAGACAAATCTGAGCATCAAAAAGACAGGAAGACCTAATCCAAAACTTTTGCAAATGAGTTTGCATCCTTGTAGTCGGATACAATGCGAGAATTAGGGATTATCACAGTCTAGATACAGGCATGGTGCGAGAAGGTTGCACTGGATTGAACAGTAGATTGCGAACATCAATGATTCTTGCAGGTCACACAAAGGCACAGTGCGAGAAGGTTTGTAATCAAGAAATTTTTTGAAAAAGGACAAATATTTTGAGTGAATTTCTGGGTCCAGAGAGTCTATAAGGGTCTCTTACAGACTCAGAGACTGGTTGGTTATGAAAAAAGTAGGTTGAAAGTAAATGGCCAACAAAAACTACAAAATGAGTTGTATCCTCAGTGGAGTTGCCAATTTTGTTATAAGATAAATCAGTATATGCAGACACCAACATATCTCCCTAGATCCACCTGGATCTAGAACAAAATAGGACAGGACATGACGCTTTCCCTAAGCAACTATCATTGAATTTACTACCAAAGGAGGAACGAGTGACATACCTTTATATCGCTTCCTTAGGTCTTCGTTGTTCCTACTTTGCTCTGGTTCTCTTGCGAGATCAGATCCAAGACAACACAAACCAACCAAAGTGAAGATAGTAAAGTATATTCAATGACTACCTATGCATATGATCAAGGAATTATGCAATAAAATAAGAGTGATTTTATGGGAAAGGGACATGTCACTGTATTATATTAATATGAAAGTAGAAGATACAACCAGATCACCTTGATGTCGCAAGCTTCCTTTCGGTGGTCCTTTGTTCCAACACACACGCTTGCTCCAAACTTGCATGAAGAAAATCCATTAGGGCTTGATGGACAGATGGAGGCTTCAAGCATCAATTCAAACAGGATTCCTCACACAATTCTAAATCTATTCTTTCATCAATTCTTATTCAATCTTGCTTAACCTCTTCCTTGAGAAACCCTACATTATATAGGAGAAGGAGAGATGGTTAAAGGGATGAGGATGATCCCACTAAATCTTAGAAGTCAGTAGGATGCCAACCATGCGAATGCCAACTCATTTTCTATAAGATCCTCTTCTAGAACCTTCGTAACTTCCTCTTCCTTTTAAGCTTTGAAACAGGTTCGCACCCTACCTATAGAGCAGACCGCGAACACCTCGCAGGCTAGGTATAGGGTTGCCTGCGAGAATCAAGATTCTCGCACTCTACAACATAGTCAGCCTGTGAACTCATCTTAAAAATATGTTTTGTGGAAGAAGACAAAAGTCACTTTTCTCACGCAAAAGGTCCTTATGTGAGCCTAAACACATAACTATAGAGACACCACCAGAGTGAACAAAATAATGTGTAACACCAGTGGGAGGAGATGCAGAGAGAGTGCTTCAAAATGTGTAGGGAAACTTATCTCGTTTGATGCAAAGAATTCCCATGGTTCAGGTAGAGGATCTATCGGAGGCGATGCAGTGGCAGGTGGTAGGTGTGCCACGTGCTTGGGTAATACTCTTTTGGCGTCTCGCAAACGTCATACTATGCTATCATGACACACATCTGGCGCCACAACCGTAGATGTCGTGATTATTGTATTGATCGGTCGTATATGTATTTTGAGGGTGTGAGCCCCAATTTTGTACTATAACACCATATTTTTTGGAGGGATGAAATATAAAAAACAATGATCTTCGACTTTACTTATATTACAATGTGTACATTGGTGAATATGTTTTCTTTGCTTTAGTTATGTGACAAATGCCAATCTAAAACATAATTAGTGTATGCATCAGATACATAATTAGAACTTCTAAGTATGTGATGATAAGTAATAAAATCAAAATGTCGTTCCAAAAGTTGTACACGTAGGAATCGTCAAAGAAGAGTAGGGTCTCGCACACAGTAACTATTTCAAATGACATAATACAAACTGGGAGTCCAACCGTACATCTAAAGAACCAATACCATGTGAAATGGAATTGCGTAAAATCTCTATAACAACGATATATTTGACCACATTATTCATTGATGGCCTTAGGAAAACACCACCTGAAGACACCAGTTGACCCTCAGGTGAGTAAACAACCCAAGCAATGGAAGCCAAGTTTTGTTTATGATGACTGGCCCCATCTGTGAATACTAAGTAGACCAAAGACTCCATTGACATCTTCCAACCAAGGGAAAACTTGATAAGAAAGTTGAAGACAAAAGGAGAAAATATATATACACTAAAATACATTAGTATACAAAGAATTACGCCCAAGCTTGGGGCTCAAACGTAGTATCTTTTCAAGTAGAGCCCGTTCCTGAGCTTAGCCATCATATTCCCTTCATAATCCTCTAATTCATAGGCTCCTTTTTCTAAGACACATCACACAATATAGGGACCGTGCCACATGGGTTTGAACTTGCCTTCCCCCAGTGGTTCTTTGGCTTGGTTGTACAAGAGGACCAAGTCACCCTCAACGTATTGTCGAGGAAAGACAGACTTATCATACTTGACCTTGACACATCGTTTATTCGCTTTGATAGTCATAGAGGCATCTCGACGCTGCTCATCTAGACTCTCTAGGTGTATGAGGCGTTGTTCGAGATCAGAAGTGTCAGGTAGGACCGTAACTGCCAATCTAAGAGAATGGATTTCACATTCAATAGGTAGGATCGACTCCCAACCGTGTACTAACTAGAAAGGAGAAAAATCGGTGGCAGTCTTAACCGAGGTTCGGTATGCCCAAAACACAGGGTAAAGCATGATTTCCAGTCAGAATTGCTCTGGATGACATTTTTCTACAAAATGGTCTTGAAATACTTGTTCATGGCCTCTACTTATCCATTTTCCTGGTGGTAGTAAGGGGAAGAATAACCATGTTTAAACCCCAGTTTCGATGTTAATTATTTCATCATCTCGTTCTGAAAGTGACTGCCATGATCAATGACAATCTCACTCAGGATTCTGAACCTGGCTATAATTTGATTGAACACAAAAAACTTGGCAGTCCTACCATTGGATTTGACTGTAGGCATGACCTCGGCCCACTTAGTAAAGTATTCTGCGGCCATGATAATATGTTAATGTCCCCCAACCAAATTTGGGTTGCAATCTACAAAATTCACCCCCCACTTGGTGAAGGGACCGATGGTAATGACCGGGTGAAGAGGGGTTGGGTGCAAGTGCATCTTCTGAGTGAACACCTAGTAGGGGTGACACTTATTGACTGCTTCGACACAATATTTAAAAATATATGGCCAAAAATAACCAGCTCGCAATATTTTTTGGGTTGTCGCAAGACCGGATAGATGACCACCACAAAACCCACTGTGACAGTCTTTAAGAATAGACTTATCTTCTTCATGAGTCAAGCAACGAAGCAAGATATTATCTACTCCTCGATGATACAAAGTGTTGTTGACGATAAGGTAGTTCTTAGCTTGGTATCATATACGTCATCGGTCATCTCTCAAAATATGCTTAGGAAACTTCAAGGTTTGTAGATAGATCACAATATCTCCATACCAGGGGTCTGACAACGAAACAAGGAAAATGTTTTCATCCACAAATGAATCAACATGAATAACATCTTCATCCGACCTAGGGAAGTCTAATATTAACTCAACAAAAACTAATGATTTATTGGATTTCGCCGAGGCAAAATCAAGATCAAACTATTGCAATATGACAATCCATTTGTTATATTTTCTCCCTATGATGCGCCTAGTAAGGACGTATTGAAATGGATTGACATCGACAACCACAATAGTTTTTCAAAGCAATATATAGTGTCGTAATCGTTGAACTGTGTGAACGGCAGCCAAAGCTAGCTTCTCGACATGGTAATACTTGAGTTCAGGGCCGACTAAGTTTTGAATAAGATAGTAAATGACGTGCTCATGAAGCTCATCGTCCTCCTAAACTAAAACCATACCAATCGTCCCTTCGGATGCGGCGATATAAAGCAAGTAATCTCTATTGTAGTCTAGAGGCTTCAACAGAGGAGTCGATACCAAGTATTTCTTTAGAGCATTGAATGATTCCTGGGCTCGCTCATCCCAGATAAAAGGAGTGTCCTTCTTCAAGAGACACACGAAACCCTTAGTAATATTGGTATAGTTTACTATAAACTAACGTAAAAATTTAACTTTCCCATGTAAACCTTGAAACTAACGAATTATTGCCTCAACCTTTAATGGATCCACCATGATCCCAATCTCAGAGAAAAATAATCGTAGAAGATGACTTCGCATAACGCAAAAGATGCACTTATGAGGGTTTAAACGAATGCGGTAATAGCAGCATATTTCAAAAACTAGCCGAAGGTGGATAGAGTGATCCACTCTCTTACGGGAGTGAGCAGCTAGAGCATCAAGATAGGTTTCAGCTATGTGCTTGAGATAATGAAACATGAAGGTCATAGCTCGTATAAAGGTCACTCCAGCGTTTTTAAGGTCGAAAGGCATCTTCCGGTATGCGAAAGTACCCCAAGGAAAAATAAATGTCGTCTTATGTTGATCCTCAAGCTTAATCTGAATTTGGTTGTATCTTGAAAAACCATCCATAAAAGAAAAAACCTCGCTTCCTGCACACTCATCGAGAATCAGATCAATGAAGGGTGTCGGGAAGTTTTATTTAGGACAAGCCTTATTCAGGTCTCAAAAATCCATGCATACACGGATGGTTCCTTGCTTATTATTCACAGGAACGCAATTTGATACCCATTCAGTAAAGGTAATCGGGTAGATAAAGCCATCATAAAGCAGAGTTTCCACCTCTGCCTTAATAGCAGAGGCCTTCCTAGGATTGATAGCTCTAATTCGTTGTCAAACAAGTTTGGAATCTGGGTTGTTTTTAATCTCATTTTCGACAATTCGAGGGTCGATTCCTAGCATCTCTTCATATGACCAAGTGAATACATCACAGAATTATTTGAAGAGCTCGTTGTAGATCAAAATTTCTTCCAGCGAACAATCTACACCGATATATACATTTTTTACTTTACCAGGAATATGAGAGATATCGATCGTGATGGTAGGGGAGATACTCGCCATGTTTCCTTCAGCATAAATGCCATGCGTATCAAGTGGAACTATGGCGTGACTGACTATCTCACTCAAGGTGGATCTAAAATCATCTTGTTCGATTCTAGCAAGTTCTGGGAGGAAATAAGAGTGATGGTGCATATCATCCCATGGCCTGTAAAAACCATTCATGGCCTCTACGATTCCTTCATATGAGGGTAAAGTATCATCGAGGCAGTCATGTGAGAAAGACGATGAAGTGTCCCACACAGGCTTAAGAACAGGATCCTCCTCGTTCCTCTGCAAAGTTACAGGATCCAGATCGATAGAAGAGTCAAGAATATCCTGATACGCTACCTCTGTCGAGAAAGGTAGGGTCCAAGGATCGTCAAAACATGAAGTGTGTAAAGGAACGGACTCCATTGATGAAGCAGACCTACTGCACATGGAATAGATATGATGAATTGGTTCCATGAAATCAAAGGTACCCATAAGGGATGAATACATTCTGACACCAATATTCTCACTTGCCAACTGATAATTGTCGATCACAGGGATCGACGGTCCAACTGATGCATTGGGGCTAGCGTACACAAAGGACAACTGGTCGATCGTCATAACCTTCCTGTTATCACTGAGAGTCACTCTCAAATTGTGGGAGGATAAGCCCAGTACCCATCAAAGTTTTTGGTGGATGTTGGTTTTATATGAGTGGAGGTCAATGGAAAAAACTCAATATATGAATGATGTTCAACATAGAACTGGACAAGAAATCCACAGGGAAGTGAGGGCCACATTAACTTCAGTCAGTGAATTGAGTTTAAGTGTGAGCAGAGGGAAGACTTAGTGAGAAAGGTGAACAAAACTGTGATGAGCATCAGACTTTCAAACAGCTTGGAGAAGAAAAACTCAGACTCAAGATCACTCTTTAGCTCAAGCTTCAAACACTGAAATATGTCCAAACAACACAGTCACAACAACACAATGATCAGACCTACATCACAATGCATCTACAACAACTTGACTGGATCCTCCATGCCTGCTCCATTCAGTGTAAGAGGGAAAAGATAACAAGGGAGATGACTAAAACTAGTCACGATACCACTATAATCAAACCTACATTACAACATAAAAACCCTCGATTGGATCCTCCATGCCTGAGTGTTTTAGCACAGTTTTTACAGAGAGATGAAAAGAAGTTGACTTCTATTAACATGAAAGTCTCAAATTTCGTACATAACCAGAGAACAATTATGGCATCAAAACATTAAAAAATAGGGAGGTCTGCTCAACCAGTTGACGACCTTAACAAAATATAAAAACTATCTATTTATACTTATTTCAATTCCCGACTATCAGGAGTGTGATCCCATCACTACATTCAAAGCATTGCATCTAAGTAGTCTTCTGTCGGATTATGCATGTATCCCTTTGTCATACGCGAGTTCAGATTGACATGGATCTGCAGGAAAATATGTTCATAGGGGTACCATGGCTGATGGTTCAATCCCCACGGTCGGGCCTTCCATGCCTTCTAATTACTGAGTGAATCGAGGTTTCAACCACCATTCCTTTCATTTATTAACTGAACCCTCGAGATCAGGACGAGGCTTAGTGCCTAGGGGGCAGCCACTCGTTGCTCTCAGATTGGACACTATATGAGCACGTGATTGCAGGGCCGTTAAAAGCAGTTTGAACTCACACCGCTTTTGGGCCCACAATCCATTGCATTCTGCCACGTATCACTTTCTCCAAACCACGGTTTCAATTGCGAGACCGCTAAATAATTTTATCGATCCAACAAGTTGTGTCTCCCCAATGAAGCATGGTCGTTGATCTAGACACGGCCTATGATTTGGGCGCACCTGCTATATTTAGCGCTACTGCCAAGCTTAACCACCTACCAACTTTAGAATCTGCCAAACTTTGACCTGGGGGAGGGGAACGCTACTCTTGACATTGAAAAATAACACCTTCTAAAGGATGACCTATCGTTGCTATGCTGATGTGTCGTGAAAGAGAAGTGGCACGTTTCACTAAGAAAGAAGCAAATGATATGCCCATGGCTTCCTAGAATGAGTGCCACATGTCACTGTCGAATAGGTTCCTAGTGTCACGACCGACGAGTGCGCCACATGTCCATATTGATGACTACCACGTATCCTCTTAAATCGACGGTTGAGATCTCCTTCGGGTCTTCAGGCTCCAGGAAAATCAACACTCAAACTTATTTTCCCACGAAGCAAAACATCCGAATTTAAGGATTTGACGACGCATGGCCTCTAGAGATCGACAACTGAGATCCCTTTGTAGCTCCGGACTTTGGGAAAATCAAATCTCAAACCTCTCTTACCTTCAACACTTTTACCCGGAGCTAGCGATCTATTGACGCGTGTCCTCTTGAATCAACAGTTCTTCTCCTACTTCGGGACTTTGACCCCTTCAACCAGATCAACGGCCCTTATGCTCCCTTCTCAATCAACGACCGAGATCTCCTTCAGGGCTCTGGGCTCTGGGAAAATAAAATCTCAAACCTCGCTTACCTTCTGTGCTTTTACCCGGAGTTCTAGATCTGGCGAAGCGTGGCTTTCTGGAATCGGACGGATGAGACTTACTATGCGCTTTCAAGCGTCGGGTGTTTTGAAAGTGAAACATGAAAAACCCCATGAAGGAAAAACCCCTAAAGCGAAGGATCTATTCAGACGTGCTTCGGCACTTTGGAACTTCGACCACTTCGGGACTTCGGGCACTTCGGGACTTTGGGAGGCATTGCCGCTAAGATCAACGGCTCCCTGTTGATTTTGAGATCTATGGTCCACGATTGCTTCGGAAATTAGGGCTTCATATCTTCGAAAGTTTTATGCACTTCTCACTTTGAAACTCTGGAAGCTCATTTCCCCGAACGCTTGGATCGGCTACCACCTGCCCCCCTCAACATCAACATCTCATGATTACTTCGGAGTTTTTCCCCGACGCTATATTGACGCAAATTTAAGGTTCTGAATTTTGGTGAGATGTTGATCTAAACTACTCCCGAAATCTCCATCGTTGAAAGACTAAAACTACCTGTTGCTTGTGCTTCAAGCCCGAAATAGATTGCTCTGAAAGTTGTGTTTTGAGCTCAAGGTTGATACCTACGCAAGAAAAGGACTGGGTCGCCTTGTGACCCTTAGACAGTCTTATGTGATAACACTTCCCATCATGAGGAAATCATAGAGTACGGAAGACAGAGGATATGACTGCAGTCATAGAATAAGTCCAGATACGTCCTAGTAACAAGTTATATTCAAGGGGCGCATCAACCACCTCGACATCCACCTCCACCATCTTCGCACCTAACTGGATCGGGAAGGCACAAAGAATACCATGGGGACATAACAACCATCAAATGTAGTCAACATGGTCGAATATTGAGAGAGGTTCGAAGATCCAATGACTTTCCAACAGGTTAAGGACATCACGCATGTTGCAGTGCCTTCATCAATAACAGTACGTTTGATGGTATACTATGAGTAATCCACGTGTATCTGGAATGCCACATGGTAAGGAAAGTGAGGCTTAACATATGTGATGTCAAACTTGATAACCTTAGAGCCACAAGGATCCAGATCTCCTAACGCAGATAACAAGGCGTTCCTCTGTGAAGGACACCTCTGGAGTACCTCCAAAGTCGATAGCGCACAAGGGGTTTGACCCAAATCCTAAGTAATAGAGTAATTTTGGGCGGCTCTAATATTAGGGTTGTGGGTAGAGTGCTTGAGTACTCCTTTCGGAATACGAGGCAAAGGATATGGTTTTTTGATCTATAAAGGCATCTCCGAAAAAGAGGGAGACTCTATACCAGGTACAGTCTATCAACAATTGTAATCGTGAGACCGAGAGGCTACATTAACCTGAGACTTGACCATATTGATGCATAGATGGTCACCATCTTGCGTCGATGGGTTTTTACTTCCACTCACCGCATTTCTGGCATTTGAGGAGCTCGAGGCCATGTCTTGATTATGTGGAAAGGGATTATTCAGCATAGCAGGCGGTAGAGATAAAAGCCTCGCAGCTTCCCTCAAGTTTGGGGCATAAGTGGGTAAGGTGGTCGTCTATACAAATATTGCAAGGAAACTTCACCTTTCGACTTTCTTTCTTTCCCTCACCAGCATTATTATTTGACTTCTCATTATTATCGTTGTCCTTGGGTTTATTATTATTATTCCTCCCACCCTTACGATTGTTACCACATCCTTTATTTTTTTCCCTCCTGGTTGTTGGTTACCATTCGGGTTGGTCGACGATTGCATAGAATGTACATCTATCGATTTAGTGGGAGTGGAGGACACAGATGAACTTTTCCCTCCTACATACTGGTTTAGAGACAAATCTTTCAACTGGCTTGTCACCAAGTCTGCAGATTTCACATTTGTGGAGCCTACAATACCATCAGCTTGAGGCCTAGTCTTTTGTCTAGGGTCATAGCTTGACCTCCGTGTGTCTGGAAGAATTTTGTATAACGTCCCAGACTGAGCATATATAAGATCTAATTGTTGGGTTTTTAAAATCACTTCTTCCTTAGAAGTAACTTTGGATGTGGAAACATCCTTTGAAATATAAGGTTGTAAAGACTTAAGTAACCATTCTAAAAGGAACTTCGGAGGTATGTAGGCCTTGATCAACCTCTTTCATCTACACCACTCTTGGATGTGATCCGAGATATGGGTGGCTTTGTCCTAGAGCAAGGCCGACAGAAGTTCTATGTCACCATCGTAACGAACCAACAACTGGAAGTGGTTGAGGAAGACTAAAACCATCTGATTAAAAGTTTTGTACATCCCCCCAAGTATCTCTATATATTGTTTCACTGCAACCCTCGTGAGGGTCCATTGAAATAATCTTAAATGAATAGAATCATAGTTAAAGGAATTATAAGAGCACCAAATATGAAAACTAGTGACGTGATCACCAGGATCCTCACCAGTCTTGCCTTCGAATTTTGGAATATCCAAAGGAAGATTGGTGGGGACGGGGGGCCATGATGGGTCATGATGCATGGGGTCATTCATTGATCTAGACAAGTCTGGAAGATTGAGCGTGGCCAAAAAAGGGAGACGGGGTTATGACATCTGGCCCCAAGCTCCGGGGAAAGATTGTTGTTGGGGAATCCCATCCCATCCAAGGTTCTGGTATGCACTTTGATTGTAAAAATTCGCTCCAAATTGATTCATAAGGGGTTGGTTGGGAACCATTCCAGTAGGAATGTTATGATGAGGGTTGTAAAGATTTCCCCCAGCCGGAGTAGCTCCAGGTTGGGGGTTTCCCAAGGTGTGAAAATGACCTCCTTTGGGTGTGAATACAAAGGATAGAGGTGGATTCGTCATGCCAAACGTGTTGGTCAGAATTGACACAGAGGAGGTAGGTGTAAAGCACAGACCATAAGCAACAGCTTGTCCACCAGGTTGATCACTCCATCTAGGAGCATTAAGACCAAGATTATACCCAGGGTGAAATTGAGGTAGGATTCAAACCGTAGGAGTCGTTTGAGGGATATGATCACTGCCAAACGAGACAGGAATATGCAGAGGAGCCATGCCCCCAAGTCCAATTCTAGTATTTGGGTTAGACGTTGGAATCGAGGATGAAAATTGTGATGCGAAATTCTTCATACCATAAGAAAAAGGGCTAGAGGTCATAGGGATAGACTAAGTATTATATCCAAGTGTACAAAAAATATACCAAAAAGGGTTCGTCACAATGGGTTGAGTAGCAACCATGGGCTGGATAGGAGTGATGATGGGAACCGTCGACACTACAACTGCAGTGGTTGAAGGGGTTGAAGGAACACTATTAACTATAGTAGGAATGGGAGTCGAGGGACTCTCAGTATCTTTTTGAATTGACTCATTACTCATCCTTGTATGATCACAAGTCTAGTAGGTGGAGGTGTGTGTACCACGTTTGATAACTTTACGTCTTTTAGAAGGAAAAGACTCAAGATGCGGTGGTAATCTTAACAAATGGTGAGACCTGCGGGGAAGTTGGTATGGATCCACGATGACCCAAGACTTGAGATATAAAAAAAAATCCTAAGGCCAACTAATAATCAAAGAGCACACCAAAATAAACAAAAGGCCAATATGCACACAAACAGGATAAAGTGGCTAAAAGGGGCCCCCCTCCCTAAAGTAGGTATGCCTCGCCCAAGAGGGGCTTGAGACTCCCTACAAAATATTGTAGGTATCAGAATCAGTTATAAGGGCCCTCATGGGCTTAACAACCAGTCAGTCAGATCCCTCCGGAGAGGTAATCCTCCATAAATATTGTGTGTTGTCCAACCCTTATCTAACCCAAGGTACCTCCAGAATAACCCCTACAAGTAACCTATGTGGTACCTATGTCAATAAATTAAGCCACCACGATATAAATGATGCACAGGGGAACCTTCGTAAGTCAGGTCTACCGTATGGGCAGGGCAGCAAAGCCTGAAATATCGAAAGCACTGCCTCTCACAAAGGTAAAGGTACTAGCAAGACCTCCATATACAAATAGATCCCCAAAAATATCTCTGACGCTAAGAAGGTATTGGGGGGATATCCCCTCAACCAAATTCACGCGACCTCGTGTTTAACTTAGGTGTAAGCAGAGCCTCTTGACGTCACCAATCATACAATGGATTTCACCACTCCCTTAGTCAGACACATATGTTGAATTTAATAGCCTTGGAGAAGTTTACTCACAAAATCCTATTCCAAGGCTCTAAATCCCAAGATAGTTTGTGCACCCTAAAAAATAAAATCGTTTCTAATCAATTTTAAATCTATCAGCGTTACTTTTAGTGGCCTTGTTTACTCAAAAAGGTGTGGTCGTGAAACTGATGATGTTATTACTCAACAAGTAAAATAAATGAATATGAATAAAATGAAAAGACCTAACTTCAATTCCCAATAAATGATAAGCTTTTCAAAATGAAATTTCCAATTTAATTATGCAATTCCAAATAAGATGCAATCTTTCCATACATGTACTAATATCAATGATAAGGACCCAAAAGATCAAATGCACACAATGCAAAATGTATATTTTTGTATTGTCAATATAAAAGAATGAAAATGCAAGGACTGAAAAACAACTTGATATAAAGACCCTACTGTATGTAAACAGATACAAACCAAGTAGAATATCAAGAAGCAAACACCTAGCCCAAGATGCAAGGAAAATCAACGAAAAGGATGATGAGAAAGAAACACCGCCCAAAAATTCAACCAAAGAAAGATTTCCTATCATTCTGCATGCACTTAACAGTCATAACAGAGACCTAAGAAGACTCAGCAACTATCAAAACTTACCCACCAAACATCATACTCAACACTCAAGCAAACTAGGATGATGTGCGCGACTGTTCAGGAGAAAACTGTGTATATACGCTTCCTATAGAACGAAAGCTCACGTATGTACATGACTATTAGGAAAAAAACCATGTATATAAGTTGAAACAATGTCAGGATAAGGATAAGGCCAAGAAACTAAGATTCAAAATGAACATAAGATGTCAAGCAATCAGACGACAAAAAACTCATTATAAACGAGAGAAATCAAAGGAGAAAAACACTCCCAACCTCAAAAATAAGATTCCCTCCCCAGTATGGTCACCAATTCTGTTACGAGGAAAATCACTCTATGGCATGGGGTAAACCACAACAGACGGAAATGACTGCAAAAATCAACTATGATCTCAAGTATGCTATATAAACAAATATGTTAACAAGACAAGATAAAGAGCCTACCTCGTCCAGACGTTCAATGAAGTCCATCGTTGAGTGCTTGACTCAAATCAATACACCTACAACTTGTCCTCAACAACCAAGATACACAAGCATATGGTGATAATATATCAAATTAGCACATTCAATAGCATAATCCATCAATATTCATAATAAATACATCCATGGAATAAAAATTTAGATATTTGCAAGACATTAATTGGACGTGAAAATAGTATTTCTATTAAAATGTAATCAACAGAAGTGTATGAATGGAAAACTTATGTGTCAGCACGTTCGGAACCGAGAAACTAAGTCCCTTCCAGCTGGGCCTCCACCACTACAATCCTCCACCAAATTCAAGCTCATATAAGAGAGACAACGAGGTTCTCCATCAAATAGGGAAGAGCTTGGGGGCTGAACAATGTGTTCAGATTAAAAGGACAAAGGGATGCAGACTCAATATTAAGTGAATAATTTCTCCATAGTAACTTTGCTCTCAAAGTTGAATTCTTATCCTCCTTTCCACAGCATGGATATCGCCCACTTATAGCATTCACATGGAACTAAAAAGGCCGAGTCGAAACGTTTCCAGTATATGGAAGGTCAAGGATCATGGATCGTGTGACGTGACATAGAAACCCGACACCATTTTTCAATTTTGAGCACAAAACCTGATGTACGCGGGTTGTAATGGTGCAACCTACATATACGCATGTTGTATAGTTGTTAGGGTGTGTATATGTGGAAAAATATGTTTTTTAGCTGTGGGAACTGCAAAAAAGGGACTTCAACTCTGCATAGGGAAATGGAAAAGGCCTTCTGAGCAAGTTTGTATGGGGTGATGCAAATCTTGCTATAACACCAAAAAGCATTTTAATTTATTAAGAAAAAACTCATAACAACCCATATTTTGTAAGGTCCTAAGCAAGGCATCCCTTTTCAAATTCATATAGATGCATATGACAAGGCATTAGAGGTAGTTTTGGACCAACAAGAAGACAAAATTCATTTTGCAATTTATTTTAATAACGAAAATTCATCTAGTGTATTTATGAATTATATAGTAACCGAGAAAGAGTTCCTTACAGTAATTTATGTCATTAATAAGTTTAGACACTATGTCTTTGGGTATCCATTCTTTGTGCATACAGATCATCCTACCATTAGGTATTTGATGAACAAACATTCCATTAATTGCAGAATTATTAAATGGTTGTCATTGATTTTGGGTTAATCTTGACTCGATCATAGAGTAGATAATATAACCTTGATACGGCCATTAATGGGTTTACCATTGGTGTTTTGCAGGCCCTTGGTATTTTCCCATGTTATTTGATGTGATGAATCCTATTTAAAGGCTTGAAGAACTTTATTGTAAGATTCCTCAAGTAGCCTAGTGTTTGGCCATATTGGATAAGGTCAATAAAGATATATATCTTGTGTGTTGGTTTTACTAGTTAAGGGTTTCCAGAGTAAACATTGGCTTTATGTGTGCTTGTTATGTGTTTTTGTGCTTATGTTTCTCTATTAATCTCTCTTGGTTTCTATCATGTGGTATAAGAGCCCAGTAATCCCGTACTCTCTAGTGAGAGTGGCCTGTGTGTTTCTCTAGTGTTGGACATGCTATCAGTTGATTTGATCTATAAGAAAAGGAGAGAATGGGATCTATATATCAATTCTACATGAGTTTTATCATTCTAGTGATGATACCCTTAGAGAGAAAGGAGGAGGAGGAAATGATACATGAGTGTTATAAGTCTGGTGATGAGACCCTTAGAGAGAAAGGAGGAGGAGGAAATAATTATGAGCTTGGAGAGATTAGGTGTGAGGAGCTATATCACACTAATGGTCATGGCCATGACATTGATCATGATGGTCATGAACTTAATAATGGTGGTCATGAAGTTTCTTGTGATTTTGAGCATGGTGATCATCAAGGTTGAGGTTTCAAGGGAGGTAGGGGTCATGCAATATTTTGAGACCATTTTCCCCCATCAAGTATGGGATAAGGAAAACCTACATTGGGTAGTGTGGAATTTTTTGTTTTAGGTAATGACGAAGACGATTTTAAATAATATTGGGTTTGTGAATGATCTCAAGCAGCATAAATAGGATCTTGAGGGGTAGAAATCCGATGGAAAGCAATATATTCCAACGTCGCTTGATGTGATTTTCGAAGATGATAAGTCGGTGAGAAAAGAAATGGAGAGTGTGTTGACTATGAAAATCGGTTTCTCCACCATTGATAGAGATACAAGGAATTTGGTGCTTATGCAGTCACCGAAGACTTATGGTAGAATTTCGACATCACCATAATAGAATTTGATATTTCAATTTAGAAACACTTCACCCAAGAATTTGAATGATGAGACGAAAATTGTGATCAAGACTCATGACAGGAGAATGCCCTCCAAGATTTTTAATTTAGAGAAAAACATGGGAACGTTAATCAATGGGGGCACTCTCAAGGCTCAATCTGTGGACTACAAGAGCATCGATTTTTTAGGGATTCTGGTAATGGGAATCTAGTGGATCCCTGAAGGATTCATACATGGACCTATGTGAATATATTCTTTTTATATATATTGATTTGTGATGGTTCATTGGTCTACACACCACGGTAAATGACACATGGAAATGGAGTGTTGGAGGAAGCACACAAAGGATAGCATCTAAATAAGTACTTGGTTAAGGAGTGATTTATTTGGTTAACTTTATTTGGAGTATAGAGGAAAGTGGGAAAATAAGTGGGTAGATGCTTAAAGTATCATTTGCTCAGGGATACTTTGTAACCAATATTTTAAGAGTTGAATTTTATCACATGTAAATGGGCATATGGTTGTAAGACTTATTTATGCATGCATACCCCTAGTTAGAAAGTTCATCGATGTAAATTCTAGATGTATAATTCGGTGATAGGGGGCATGTTGTACTCCCAAAAACCTAGATAATAAACTTTGAGCAAGATAGGTGGTTATCCCAAGTCAAGATTAAAGGGGGAATGTTGGGTTAATCTTGACTGATTCATAGAGTAGATAAGATAACCTTGATATGGCCATTAATGTATTTACCATTGGTGGTTTACAAGCTCATGGAATTTTCCCATTGTATTTAATGTGATGAAGCCTATTTAAAGGCTTGAATAACTTCATTGTAAGATGCCTCAAGTGGCATGGTGTTTCTCCAACTTGGATAAGGTCAATGAAGATATATATATTGAGTGTTGTTTTTTCCAGTTAAGGGTTTCCATGTAAACATTGGATTTATGTGTGTTTGTTATGTGCTTTTGCGCATATCCTATGTTATTAATATCTATCAGCTCTATCAATTGTTGCAAGAATTTCATCTCACAATACTTAACAAGCTTGGAAAATAGAATGGTGTTGTATATTTTTTTATCAAGGCTAACCAATATTGCAGATGATGATGTGGTGGATGACAAATTTCCATATGAGCTATCTTAGTAGAAACCCCTCAGGTTTTCTAACATAGCCAATTATTTAGCAACATGAAGGTTTGCTCAACATTTATCATATAGGGAACGCTGCAAAATAATTAGGAAAAGTGCCACCTACACTTGGATTAAGGGATACTTGCTCAAGCTTGGGCCCAATCAAATATTGATAAGATGTGTGAGACAAGATGAAATCCATGAAATCCTCCATGCATGTCGTGATGAGCCCTATAGAGGTCACTGTGCAATAAAGAGGATAGCTTACAAAATTTTGCAAGTTGTCTACTATTGGCCTACCCTCTATAGAGATGCTTGGCATTATATCTCTCACTGTGATGAATGCGAAAGGATGGAAAAACCTACCAAAATATATGAAATTCACATGTATCTCTAGGTTTCATTAGAACCTTTTGAAAAATGAGGCCTAAACTTTGTAGGGCCCATTGACCATCCTTCAAACAAAAAAAGGCACATATTGGTGTGCACTGATTACTTGAAAAAATGGGTTGACATGAAGGTAATGAGAAATGCAATAAAAGAAAAGGTAGCTCAATTTCTACATTAAAATATCTTCTCAAGGTTTGGGGTCCCAAGGGAAATAGTCACAACCCAAGGACCATATTTCACCTCATGTCTCATTAAACATATCATGTAGTTGAGCGAGATACACCACATGAAATGTGATACATACCTCCTCAAGAAAAATGGAAAGGTAGAGGTGACCAATAGAGAATTGGAGAAATTCCTCACCAACACAATCAACATGCATAAGAAATATTGGGGAAATAGGATTATTGAAATTGTATGGGCATATAACACCACTTGGAAGACCACCATAGGATTCACCCCCTATGAATTGGTCTATGGAAAAAGTTTATGTTCCCTATTGAGTTTGAATTTTCCACACCCAGGACAACTTCCAGCCTAAACCTGGACCACTCGTAAGCCCAAAATGAAATATTGTTGTATTTGAATGACTTGGATTAGTATATACAATGACTCGTGTTCCACACATAGGTGATTCAACTACAAAGGAAAATATGGCATTACAAGACAATCAGACCTAGAAGTTTCAAGGAAGGGGATTGGGCACTCCTCTGCTACTCAAGATTCAAGGACTTCAATGGAAATTCAAGAACCAAATGGTTGGTCCCTTACAAATTTGAAACATGTTATGATAATTTCTTAGTGAAAATCATAACAATAGATGAGGAAAGCATCCCCCTCATAGTCAATGGCTAGAGGTTCACGATCTACAACAAGCCTATGTCCAATGAATAATCCACAACCATAGTCAAATCATAACAGTTGGATGTGGATGAAAGAAAAAATGCTCTCAACCCATCCTGATATCATGAAAGTCTCAAAATACAAAAACAAAAAAGAGAAAAAAGAAAAGAAAAGAAGCAATAAAATCTCCAAGTGAAAACCTCATCAAGGCACTTGGGACAGACATCTAGATAAAAATATCCATAAGGGTATCCTTATGTATACAATAATACATTCCCCATCATGAAAAACCTAACAAGGTTGATGGGGTAGGGCACTGGTGAAAACTAGAAATGACGCCAATACCCTAACAAAAAGAAGAAAAAAAAAACTAAGTATGTTTCATAAATATATTTAGGTACACGGGACCAATAACATGTCCATGGGAAATCTACAAACTTGGGCTAGATTGAGCATTCCATAATACATGCCATAGAAAGAAATATGATCAACGCAACCACCCCAAGAGCATCAATAATATGCATGTTCTTACAAGTCTTATTTGCAAGTATCAACATCATCATCATTACCACTATCTCCATTTTCCATTTCTTAAACTCCATATTACCATTTACAACTCCCACTACTATTCTCCATATTAACTCATTACATCATATTTATCCTTAACCCCGCACCATACAACAACACATTTACACCATTCATACTATTCCATATACCATTTACAACTCCCACTACAATTCTTCATCCTGATCCTATATCTTGCAAAACAAATTTGTGTTACAATTACAAAACAGAGCATTTGTATTGTTCTGTATTTTTTGCTACTATTAAAGGTCACCAAACAATACCTTTTCTGGTGTTTCAAGAAGCAACACAATGGCCTCACATCAACACTTTATCTATCATACAAGGCATCAAAAGATGAAATACCACCTTCTTAAACAACCTTCAACATATGCAAGTATATATAGGAATATTCAAGCTCAAGAAAAATGCAAAACAAATACACTTTGGCCAAGTTCCACAACAATCACATCCATCATGGAAACATCAACCAAAGCATCAAAGGATCATAAAAAAAAAATCTAAGTAACTTCCTCATTAGTCTACAACATGAAAAGGTATACACCATGTTGTCAAATCAAAATTGGGTATATTATGGGTAACTACATGTACTCTACAACATCCGTGCAAAATATGTACATATACAAACATGAAAAAACATCAACATGTAGCCCAAGTTAGCACAAACAACATGTCATATCGGTCTTCCTGGATTGTGATACATCACAAACAAAGATTCAACAAACAAGAAGGTACCAAGGCAGTCAACCATAAAAGACAAAACACTCAAGTTAGCTTGAAAATGCAACCTACAAGCATACATATAGAATTCCAAGTTTTGCTCCTTATTAAAGATATTTTTTTGTATTGCATGGTTTAAAAGAGATGTCGGATCTACAATTATATGGAACATATCAATGTCTAATACTCAAACCTTCACTCATCCATTTTACACTTCCTCCCAACATCTCAGCCATTAGACCTATCATTTATGCATTAACCCTAGCAACCATGCAACCTACATACCTCATGCATAACACTCCATCTCTCAACTCCACTCACTCCATATCATCAACCCATTCATTACCATCCATCACCATCCATTCCTATGATCTTAAAACATTAAAAATCCAAAACTATGCATGTAGCTACAGGAAGTGACAGGAAGCTACAAGAAGCAGGAAATTGCAATGATGCAAGAAGTCTCGTCATAGTAGCTATAGGAAATTGAAACAAAGAAACTTCCTTCAAGAAGCTACAGGAAACATCCTACAAGCTCACGGTTTAACTTTTTTGGAGTTTCAAAGGTATAGGAGCACATATAGGACCATGTTACACATCTTCAACTGATTCTTCAAACAATTCAACTATGTCTAAGTATTCAAGGTGCTATAGGATCCCCTATAAACCTATAGGAAGATACAAGAAATAGGGAAGCTCACTATTTTCAACTCCATTGATCAAATCAAGGACAAGAGACCCTCCACAAGCATGTAATGCTTCATCAACACCTTCAACAAACTCCATGCATGCATATGAAGTAAGCTATAACAGGTACCTCACTCACTCTTTCTAAAACTTATTTAATTTAATTAATCAATTGTAACCCATAATATTAGGCATGGTCAACAAAACCCAATTTCCTTCATCAGCGAGGTGGGCTCAACTCTACACGTGTGGGAGGTCACTGAGTTTTCTGATGTGATCACTAAGTGGTCGAGGTGGCAACTTCAGTTGTCAAAGAGATGACAAGAAAGAGGTCGTTGAAGTTGGTCAGAATTTCATAGTAAAAAAAAGGAGGCATTTATGAGAAAAGTCACATCAAGTGTGCACCAACTTTTGAAATGAAGTGAAGGGTGCCTCCACCACCTAAGATCATAATCACAATCACTATTGCATGCAAATAATGTTAATACTTCAAACCACCAACATGCAAAAACAAACAATCTAAATGATTATGCAATAGGAGAAATACACAAGGGGAGCTATGGGCATTGGTTTTGAGCTAAGATATAAGAGCATACCTCTTATAGAATTGACATAAGTTATAAGAGTTATTTGAGAGGTTAGTATTATAATATACCTCAATTATTTTTCTTTGATATCCCCCATATCTTGTCAAAATTTGCCTAGTTTTTTTCCCTCAATTTTCTTCAGAAGACTATGTGTGTGCATAAGAGTCTCTTATAGACTCTAGAACACTCCTAAGTCATCCAAATACATGTTGCTACATCATTGTTTCCCTAAATATTGTTATAGGATGTCACCCTAGATATTATGCTTCACCCATAGAGTTTGTCTTCACCAATTTTTCTACATTTTTGTCCTCAAAAGTACTTGAAGGGATTGAATTGGAGAAACGTTTCTCTCCTTCAACCACCATTCGCCATATATACAAGTTATCTCTTTTCTTATTTAAGAATATTTGATAGGTGGTAGGTTTAGGCTTGGATATCCAAGATTTTTTCTTTCCTCAGACCCTACCTTCTTGGAATTTCTACAATTATTTTGTGTTTTGAACCTAAATATGAACACACTTGCTATAGGAAATTCTATCCTAGCACTCTAAAGGCATAAAAAAAAATTAACATTGATTAATACCCTACAAGCCCCAGATTCCTTTATTCTAGCAATTGCATTTCAACTACAACTTGTCTATGTTTTCATCTATCCTCGGCTCTTGTTGAATTCATCGTGTACCCCTTACTCTCATTTTTCTTCTCTTCATATCAAGAACCCGAGGAGGCCAAGATCTAGGTTGTTTTGTATTCTTTGTTGCATTAGTCTTCTAAGCTAATGGAGTTACCCTTGTACACAACCTTATAGGATACACAAAGAAGGAATTCAAAGTGAACTATGGGGGGTAGTTTCAACAAGAGGGAGCCTACAAATACCTCTATAGTATACAACAACCCTGAGGTGGTTGAGGTCCTACAACAATCGAACTAGTTGGTTTGTTTTGATAGACTAGAAGGACATGATGACAAAATATCACTTGAATTTGAAAACAATTTTCAAAATGTCAGATATTAGGAAAACATCACATTAGTAAGTGGGTTGGAAATATAGGTGAATGAAACCATTATATGTAGAGTTTTAGGAATTCCCATGGGCATACCTTGGGATAAGAATGAAAGGAAGATGGCCATTGATGCTAACAAATTATTTTTCCGAAATTATGAAGAACTAAAAGAAAACAAGAATGGGGTCAGAAGAGAAATTCTTCCAGAACCATGGGATGAAGTAGCATATCACCTGCTAAATTATATAAATTGTGAAGGAAGACTAAGTATGATATATGCATACAATTCGATGTTCTTACATCAACTCAAGAATATATCTCATCAAATACCTTAGGAAAATATAAGCATCCCTTATTTTTCTACAGTCTTTAAGCGATATGAGTTCAAAGGTCAAGAAATAAAAATAAGAGGTTTTTCCCCACCATGGCCTCATCAAATCACTAGTATGTGATGCTATGGAAAGATGAATTGTTATAATGCCTTGGGAAGAATTTGTGACCGTGGATAGAGAGAAATTTGTGGCCTCCCAACAAATTTTAAAGGAGCCTAGTCTAGAAATATATAGAAGGAGGAAGAAGAAAGTTGGGAAGTTAGAGGCCTCCAAGAGAAAACAGTCCCAGAAAAGGTTAAAGGTGGAAGATGAATATAAATAATTTGTTTCCACCTTAATCAATATGTGGACCCCGGAAATTATTCCTTTGAAAATCAAGGAAAATACCCCAACTTCGGGGGAAGAGTGGATAAACATCTAGGAGGGTAAGAAAAATATCTCAAACAGCCCCCAAAATTATCACACATATATCCTCCACCATAATAGACTTGGAGGACACTCCTAGCCCTACCAAGAGACCATTAGAGGCACATGAAGAGGAAAATGTAGCAACCCCACCTACAGATCTAGTTATGCAAATCAACTTGAGTAAGCTAGAGACAGTAAGGACTTAATTCCTCAAATGGAAGAACCTAGCAAAGGCCAAGGTCAAAGAGGTAGAGAAAGTAAAAGGAAAGAGCAGTGCAGATGATTTGGTACAACAACTTCATAATTTGAAAGAAAATTTCCATATAATGAGAATGCATATCATTGATAACAAAAGGTAGCTTGAGGTAGAAAATAAGGCCTTGAAGGAAGATATAGCCAAAACAAGAAAAGAATTAGCCAGCCAGGATGAGAGAGTGGAGGTAATGGAAGCATATATCTCCAAGATGGCACAGATAGTAGCAGAAATGGTAAATTGCAGACAACCAACAAGATTTGACAACCTCTTGCTCAAGGAAGAGTGATATAAATTTCAGATCAACATACTATTAAAATAGATCCCCTTCAAAGTGGACAAACCCAAGTAGTTTGTTGACACATGCCAATAGAGCAATGATGAAGAAAGGGCCCAACTATGTGAGTTCTACTTGCACAATTTTTCCATGCCATACCCCTACAAATGGACCTTGAATCCATATGTAGGGGAAGTACAATTAAGAGCTTTATAATCCTCAATTCATCATGAGGAAATGAGGAAATTTGAGTTATATAAGTACAAGGAATAAGAACTAAATAACCCCCTATCGATCAGAGTCGAGGTTACCAAAATTGAAGAGCTCATTGCTAATCACATGACCCTCACATCTGATTTAGATCTTTTATTGTCTTAGAGGAGAAATAAAGAAGGGAAATTTCCCGCTTTTAGCATACCATTAGGCTTTTAGGAAAAGAGGAAACCTAAGCATTCCAAAGAAGATGTCATGCATTGCCACATGCTCTCAATAGTATTGAACCTCATTCACCCAATAACTTGCAGGATACCCTATTTAGGTCCTAGTTATGAAAGAATGCATTGAGGAAGCTTAAGTTAAACTAGATTGGGTTGAGGTTCAACCCACCTCTCCTTATACTCCCTTCACTGCCACTAGTATTAGATGAGGAGAAGGAGAGGGAAGAATGGAAGGAATTGGAGAAATATGTTGGTACTATGGAAAAGGTGCCATTACCTAATATGTGGCAGCTGATTTGAGGTAGGTTTACAAAGATAAACAATTGTATATCAACAACAATAGTTACATCACCATTTTTTTCGCACAAGGGTGTGCAATAGTCTAAGTTGGGGGGTGATGATGGGCCTCCCAATTGTAGCTTCAGGAGGCCTACTTTTGAGATATTTTGACCACATTTGTACTCTATAAACCTCTCTTGACCATTATTAATGTAATATCCCTAGGACAAACCCTAGTTGTATTGTGAATTCTAAACATGTTTTGTAGGCTGGTGAACCGAACAATTATAAGTTGGTAGGCTTATGTGTTAGTACGCCAGAGAGCCTAGGTGTTAAAGGCCATGATCATGTTTTGTACATGTAAATATTCATATTATTAATATAAAAACATCATTGCATGTAGGCCGACCGGGATAAAAGAGAATGGGGGACTAAGCTCCACTAGGTTGGGTAAGGGAGAGGGGGATGAGAGGTTGGAAAGGGGGGCTAAGCCTAAGGGCTTAAGTCCAAGAGAATAATACTTTCTTAATATTCCAAAATTTGTTTAAAAGGATATGTTTTTATCCTAAGTTCCTTAGGGAGGACGAGTGACTTCCAAAGGGAAAGGAATATGCTTCATGAGCGACAGTTGTCGGCTCGAGCACATGCAGACTTAAGGGGGAATTTCTTGTTGTTGGGGGGGGGAATAAATCACTCACTCACTCACGCAGGGAGGTTCACACACAGATAGTTTTGGCTCTCACGCTCTCACCATCTTCTCTATGCTAGACCAGTCTGCCCCATCTCTCTTCATGAGTTTACTCACGCACTGAGCAAGCACACAGCCAACCATTTTCACCATTGTTGAACTCGTGGCCATTATGCACCTCTATAATTTACTAAGTCATCCCTTTCCTTACCTGACTTAGCTATTGTGGTTTTAAGAGGTGATTTGTCAAGCCCGTGGTTGAAGAGGTAGGTTGTCAGGCCTGTGAGAAACTCTCTCTCTCTATGAGAGAGGTTGTTGTGGATTGAAGAAGCAGGTTGGTAGGCTTGTGAGAAACTCTCTCTAGGTGAGAGAGTGTGTTGGGGAAGTGAGTTATCCTGAAGGGAGTCTCATAGCCGCTACACAGCTCTGATAATTCCAGTCTGGCATGTTGCTGAAGCCCAAGGTAAGGGAGGTGGAGCAGTCGATGGACTGTGTGACAGTGAAGGTGTATACTCCTAGGGTGGGACAGGAATGTGGGGACTGAGATTCTATGAGCAGTGGGCATAAGTGGATCATGGGAGAGAATCCTTCCTCTTAAATTGTGTGACTTTCCTATTGACCTTGCCTGGCCTAGGAATCCCTTGCCTGGTAGAGCTTATTCCCAGCTCGGGGGTGACCCACTACTGAGAGTGATGAGCAGTGTGGTCTAAGCCTGGGAGGTTTGTGGAAGGTCTGCACACAGTTAGTCATTTTTTCTCCAATTAAAAGATAAGTATCATTTATGTGCTTAATTATGTATGTTATGAATGTCTGTGATTCTTGAAATGTTATCATGTGTTCCATTGCATGTAGGAATTACTGTCAATTCCATTTGAGTCTGTATGGTAGCAGTAATTTTGTGTTATTTGTTTTAAATTCATTAGAAATTCATGTTATATGTGTGTGTGTGTGTGTGTGTGTGTGTATGTTCCTCTGTGATATTGCTCGACTGTTGGTGGTTGGGGACGTTACAAATTGGTATTAGAGCTAAGTGAAGTGTACGAGTAGTGGCATTTCTTTGTTGGTGGTGGTTGGGGACATTACAAATTGGTATCAGAGCTAAGTGAAGTGTACAAGTAGTGGCGTTGCCCTGCTGTTGGTGGTTGGGGACATTACAAATTGGTATCAGAGACAAGGCTTCGACACTAAGCCTGGATGGGCCATGTTAGTGGTTAACGAGACAAAAATTTCAGAGTGAATAGTTGTCGAAAGGGACAAAATTTGAGGTTCAGAGCGTCCCTAGGTGCAAGGAGTGGGTCGACAGAGTCTTTGAATCAAAAATCTTGGGAGAAATATCTTGAGTTTTCTCATGAAGGGACGTGAAGATCTATTGTAAGGAGTGCACAGATACGAAATTCAACTAAATGTCAAAGCAACCCTCTGAGGAGAAAGGAGTTCGAGAAACGAAGCTCATGAGGTGTAGTGGTATTATAAAACCATGACAGATGTGGTATTGGGCCACAGAGTAATGTGAGTCATTGGAATCTGTTCAGGAGAAGGAGGAAAATTCATGATTGTTAGATCTAGAAAAGTTGTGAGGCGGTTAGTCGTGACTTCCTTTGGAAATTCGCGGAGTAACATAGTCTATCTGTGCCGTCGATTTGAGAGAGAGGATACATGGCGGAAGTCAGTGGACTTTGGGTGAAATCACTTCAGGAGAAAACGAGTGTGGAGAGGTTGAAACTCCCAAAGCCCGAAGTCCTCGAACTGGATCTACACCGTAGATCTGAGGGGAAGAGCTCGACCATTGGATTGGGTTGAAGTTGGACCAGAACCATCAAATCAACCAAAGGGTGGAAGTTATGGTGTGGTATGAAGGATAGAGAACTCTCGAAGCTCCGAAGTCCAGAGTAATCTGGGTTGTCCGTCAAAAGGGACCCATGTCAACAGGTTGGCTTGTTCGGGATTTAAGTGTTCGAGAGAATTAGTGTGTGTTAAGCCGAGAACTCTCGAAGCCCGAAGCTTTGAATCCCTAAAGAGTTGAAGTGGTGGGTCATGATGATGTCACCTGGAGGTGACGTGGACCTCTCCTATACCTGCCACATGCCCCTCCACCGGGAATGTTGACAACTGTATTATGTGGGCCCTGAGGTTGCATAACATAGTTAAAGGTCGGCAAGCCCACACTGGCACTGATCACGATACATCCAGATCGACGACCTGGAGGAATTGCGAGGACCCAAATTTTATGGGAATTAATTTCTTAGGGCGGTCCCGCAATCCAAACCACGGTTTTACTGGGGGGTTACGTGTCAGTGTCAAAGGAATTGCGGGGTGAAAGGCTGGTTACTCCAAACCACGGATGCATGCCCCCACAATTTCAAAGGCGTTAAGTGATGTGACTATTTGGTATCTTAGTTCAAGTACAGAAATCATGGGTCCCAGTGAACGCATGGCGCCAGTTGTGAAGTCCAGATACTTGACACTTTGAAATAATGTTTCATAAGGGAACGAAAGGAAGAACTTTCAAAAAAATTGTAACGCCGAGGTGACGAGAAGTAATGGCGTCACAAAAGGTGACATGGAAGTGTTTGGATATTAACAGTTCATGGTGTTGGGGGTGTGCGGATGTGAAATCCTCCGAAGTCCTGAAGCTCTGAAGCTACGAAGTGTCGGAGCTCAAATGCCTGAAGTTCCACAGTGGGTGTCAGTCGTTGGATGATGGGTAGTTGTGGACTGTTGATCCACCCTACTTCGCGAGTTAGTCAATCCGAAACTCCGAGAGATTTGTTGTGATATGCTTTGAAAACTTCTGAAGTTGGAGGCCTGAAGTCCCGAATAAGCACCTATCAACCTAGCGTTTGGCCACAACCAATGGTCACATGGGTTGGGGGCTAAGAGAAAGGGGCTAGTGCCCGAAAAATTATTGTAGAACAGAGCAGAGCTCAGAAAGAAAATATCTGGAGGGATTCTTGATTGCTCAAGAACCGCATAATGAAATTTGAAAGTTTTCTTGAATAAAATTGGTTTATGAATACTATGGAATTTGTTAAGGACTGATGGCCTAACAAATTTTAGTTGAATGTGCATTGTGTTTGCAGAGTTAACTATTTTCATAACCGAACCGAATTACCGCTTAGTGAAGAGAAATGGAGGAGGCACGGAATGCTTCAAGTTCAGAGAATGAATCTAGAGGAATGGATGCCCATTTGGGATTTGAAGGATCGAACTCCAATGGGCATGGAGAAGAGATATATAAGGAGGGAAACATGATGAAAATAATTGAAATATTGTAGAAAGATGTCCACACTCACCGAGCAGATAACAGAAAGCTCATGAAAGCCAGGGAACAACAGGGAGATTTCAACATAAAGTTGATACAGAGCCTGGAAAGGATAGAAAAGAAATCGGATAAGGAGAGTGACTCCAGTAAATTAGGAAGTCATGGGTCTCTTGATGAAAAGATAAAATTAAGGAGTGTTGGCAGACACCATCATCACTCCCAAGGGCACTCCAAGAGGAGGGCACACAATAGTTCAAGCCCATCTCCTACCAGAAAGCATAGGAGATCTAGAGTGGATGAACTGAAGGGTGAAATGAACAAGATTAAACCTCCCACATTTGATGGAGAGAACAAGAAGGAGGAAGATGTCGAGACATGGTTGCTTGGCATGAGGAAATATTTCCAACTGCAGAATTATTCTTCTCATGCAGAAGGAAGAATTGCAATGTATCAACTGAAAGGGAAGGCATCCATGTGGTGGGATCAACTTGTGCAGGTGCAACACATTAAAGAGAAAAATGTTACTTGGAAGGAATTCAAGAAGTATTTCAAAAAGAAATACTTTACTAAGAGACACTATGATAGAAAGATGGAAGAGTTATTTGAACTCAAGCTAGGTAGCATGACCATTGATGAATATGAACGAAGGTTTTTGGAACTGTTGAAGTATGTCCCTTTCATCAAAGATGAGACTGTTAGAATTCTTAGGTATCTGAGTGGACTGACACCTTCCATCAGTGACAAGCTTCAGTATGATGATCCTAAAACTATGGAAGAAACTATAAGGAGAGCAAAATGCTTATATGATCAACAAAGAGAAAAGCCCACTCTCTGGAAGGCTTGGGAATACAAGAATAAATTCAAGATGGATCAGAGGAAGAAGGGAACTAAGCCATCCTTTTTTAGAAATATCCCTCAAGGACATCCATGTTTTAGAGAGCCCTCAAGGACAGCCAGGTTTTAGAGAGCCCAGGAAGGCTGAAGTAGGTGGGCAAATGCCAAGACAGCCACCTATGGAATGTTGGGGTTGTAAAGGAAATCATAGGTACAGAGATTGCCCCTGCAGAAATGACAAAGTGAGAGTTGTCCACAATGATCAACAGGCAGAAACAGTGGAGGACATGGGCAGAAGTGTACCAAGGATCTACACAACCTTGAACAACAAACAAGCAGAATATCAATCACATATGATTGAAGTGGAAGGTATGATCAACAACCAAACCATTACTATTTTAGTTGATTCATGAGCTAGTCATGTTATATAGATCATATAATGGTGGAAAGTTTGCATTTTACAAGAAGCAAGCATGGAAAATATTGGTTAGTGTAGTTGGCTACAGGAGCCAAGAGAAAGGTTGTTGAGTTGGTTAAGTCCTGTCCAGTGGACATGAATGGACTGAGCATAAGGGTTGAATTGAACATATTACCTTTAGGTTCCTATGACTGTCTAATTTGGATGGATAGGTTGGACCAGCACCATGTCATATTAGAATGTCGTAACAAGGCATTCACTTGCCTAGATGAGGAAGGAAACCCAAGGAAAGTACAGGGAATCCCAAGGGCAGATACTGTCAGAGAAATATCAGCAATGCAGTTGAAGAAGTGTTATAGGAAGGGCTTCCAAATATTTGCAGCTCATATGGAAGAAGCACCTAAGGATAAGGTGTCAAATATTGAATACCATGCAATATTAAAAGTTTTTGAAGATGTATTCCAGGAGGTACTCGGACTACCCCTGAAGAGAGATATCGATTTCTCTATAAACCTGATGCATGGAGCAGCTCCAATGTCAAAAACTCCTTAAATAATGAGTACAACGGAGATGAAAGAACTGCAATTGCAGCTTGAAGAACTTCTGAAGAAGGGGTATATACGCCCAGGTGTGTCACCTTGGGGTGCACCGGTCCTGTTCGTGAAGAAGAAATATGGGACATTAAGATTGTGCATCGATTTCAGACAGTTGAACAAAGTGACTAATAAGAACAAGTATCATTTGCTAAGGATCGATGATCTCTTTGATCAGTTGAAGGATGCCAAGATATTTTCAAAAATAGATCTCAAGTCAAGGTACCACCAGGTAAGGATAGAGGATGAATTCATCAACAAGACCGCCTTCAAAACAAGGTATGGTCATTATGAATTCACAGTGGTGCCATTTGGGTTATCAAATGCACTGATGTTTTCAGGTGCCTAATGAATGGTGTATTTAGAGAATACCTCGACAAGTTTATCATAGTCTTTTTGGATGACATCCTTGTGTATTCCAAGTCGGAGGAAGAGCATGAACATCATCAGAGGATGGTGTTGCAAGTGCTAAGAGATAACCAACTGTATTCCAAATTGAGCAAGTGTTCATTCTATCAAAATCAGATCCATTATTTGGGACATATCCTTTCAAAAGATGGGATAGTCGTGGATCCTGAGAAGATAGAAGCCATTAGAGAATGGTCAGCACCAAAGAATGTGAAAGAAGTCAGATCCTTTATGGGTCTAGTTGGATATTACAGAAGGTTCATTGTAGGGTTCTCGAGAATAGCTCACCCCATCACTTCCTTGAAAAGGAAGGAGAAGAAATTTCAATGGACAGAAGAATGTGAGAGAAGCTTCCAGCAATTGAAGCAATTGTTAACCAGTGCTCCAATCTTGAGGATTGCAGATCCAAATGAAGATTTTGTAGTGTGTACATATGCATGCAAAGAAGGACTGGGGGGAGTCCTCATCCAGAATGGGTATGTAATATGTTATGAGTCCAGCAAATTGAAAGAGCATGAAAGGCTCTATGCAACTCATGATTTGGAGTCGGCAGCCATAGTGCACGCTCTGAAGAAATGGAGACATTACCTCATGGGAAGGAGGTTTGAATTAAGGACATACCATAATGGTCTGAAGTACTTGTTTGATCATCCAACCTTGATCAAACAAATGTTAGGAAGAGTAGATGGTTGGAATTCTTTTGTGAGTATGACTTTGATATCAAGCATATCAAAGGAAAGGAGAACAAAGTGGTTGATGCACTCAACAGAAGAGTGCATGAACTACATGCTATGACCATTAGCATGTATCAAACTGATATTAAAGGCAGAATTTCAGAAGATGCAAATGCAAATTTGCAATAAATGGAATTGGTGGAAAAGATACAGCAAGGTAAGATGCTACAGAAAGTGGAAGATTATAAATTGGAAGCTGATGGAACACTCATGTACAAAAATAGAATTTATGTACCTAATTTATAGGAATTGAGAATTATGATCTTGAAAAAAATGCATAATGTACCTTATGTTGGGCATCCTAGATGTCAGAAAATAGTGGTAGCAGTCAAGAGACATTACTTTTGGCTGGGTATGAAGAAGGAAATTGCATAATACATCACCAGTTGTATGGAGTGTCAGAAGGTCAAAGATGAACATAGGCACCCAACAGAGTTGCTACAACCATTACCCATTCCTGAGTGGAAGTGGGAAGTGGTGACAATGGATTTCAACACAGGATTACCCAGAACAAATAAACAACATGATTCCATCATGGTGGTGGTGGATAATCTTACGAAAGTTGCCCATTTTATTCCATTGAAGACTACTCACAAGGCAACTAATGTTTTTGATATCTATATGAGGGAAGTAGAATGATTGCACGGTATTCCCAAGACAATTGTGTTTGAAAAAGACCCGAAATTTACCTCAAAGTTCTGGAAGGGGTTATTCAAAGGGTTTGGAATGAATCTGAACTTCAGCACAACCTATCATCCTGAGTCTGATGGGAAAACAGAAAGGGTGAACCAAGTGATATGGGACATGCTAAGGATGTATGTGATGGACAAACCATATAAATAGGAAGACTACCTACACTTGGTAGAATTTTCCTACAACAATGGGTATCAAGCATCATTGAGGATGAGCCTGTTTGAAGCACTTTATGGGAGAAAGTGCAACACCCCAGTAAGCTGGGACAACCCAGCTGATAGGGCAATGGTTGGGGCAGAGTTGCTCAAGGAAATGGAAGAGAAAATGTTGAAGATTAAGTAGAATTTGAAGGTTTCCCAAGACATGCAAAAAATTTATGTTGATAAGAACAAGACCCATAGGGAGTTTAAAGTGGGTGATCATGTTTTTTTGAAAGTGAAAGCCAACAGAAGTTCCCTAAAGCTGGGAAATTGTTCCAAGTTGGTATCTAGATATTGTGGGCCATTTGAAATCCTAGAAAGGATTGGACCAGTTGCATATATGCTTGCATTGCCTGCATCCATGACTATACATAATGTGTTTCATGTTTCATTGCTTAAGAAATATATACCTGGTGCTAATCATGTTATTGATTGGAATATGATTCAAGTGGAGCGAGAAGGCATCTTGCAAGTGCATCCAGTGTGCATATTGAACTAGAAGAGAAAATAGCTCCAGAATCAAGCCATAGGGATTGTAAAGGTCCAGTGGACCTGGTATGGTCCTGAGGACACGACATGGGAGCATGAGGATGCTATGCGGGTTGAATACCCGCATCTTTTTGAAGATTTTGAAAATCTTGTTGATGTAGTGTAAATAAGTTGCACCGAGGACAGTGCAAAAATAAGGGGAGGGGATTGTAATATCCCTAGGACAAGCCCCAATTGTATTATGAATTGTAAACATGTTTTGTAGGCTGGTGAGCCGAGCAATTATAAGTTGGTAAGCTTATGTGTTAGTAGATCGGAGAGCCTAGGTGCTAAAGGCCAGGAGTCTGTTTTGTACATGTAAATAATAATATTATTAATATAAAAACATTATTGCGTATAGATTGACCATGATAAAAGAGAATGGGGGACTAAGCTCCACTGGGCTGGGTAAGGGAGAGGGGGTTGAGAAGTTGGAAAGAGGGGCTAAGCCTAATGGCTTAAGTCCAAGAGAATAATAATTTTTTATTATTCCAAAAGTTGTTTAAAAGGATTTGTTTTTATCCTAAGTTCCTTGGGGAGGACGAGTGACTTCCAATGGGAAAGGAATGTGCTTCATGAGCGACATGTGTTGGCTCAGGCACATGCAGACTTAAGGGGGGATTTCTTGTTGTTGGGGGGGGGGACTCACTCACGCAGGGATGTTCACACACAAATAGTTTTGGCTCTCGCACTCTCACCATCTTCGCTATTCTAGACCAATCTGCCCCATCTCTCCTCATGAGTTCATCCACACACTGAGCAAGCACACAACCAACCATTTCCGCCATTTTTGAACCCGCGGCCATTGTGCACCTCTATAATTTACTAAGTCATCCCTTACCTTACTCTAATTAGCTATTGTGGTTTGAAGAAGTAGGTTGTCAAGCTCGTGGTTGAAGAGGCAGGTTGTCAGGCCTGTGAGCAACTCTCTCTCTAGGTGAGAGAGGTTGTTGTGGATTGAAGAAGCAGGTTGTCAGGCTTGTGAGTAACTCTCTCCAGGTGAGAGTGTGTGCTAGGGAAGTGAGTTCTCTTGGAGGGAGTCATGTAGCTGCTATAGAGCTCTGATAATTTTGGTCTGGCCTGTTGCTGAAGCCCAAGGTAAGGGAGGTGAAGAAGTTGATGGACTGTGTGACAATGAAGGTGTATACTCATGGGGTGGGACAAGCATGTGGGGAATGAGAGTATGTGAGCAGTGGGTGTAAGTGGCTTCTGGTAGAGAATCCTTCCTCTTAAACTGTGTGACTTTCCTATTGACCTTGCCTAGCATAGGAGTCCCTTTCCCGGTGGAGCTTAGTCCCAGCTCGGGGGTGACCCATTGCTGAGAGTGATGAGCAGTGTGGTATAAGGCTGGGAGGTTTGTGGAAGGTCTGCACGCAGTTGGTGGTTTTTTCTCCAGTTAAAAGATAAGTATCATTTCCATGCTTAATTATGTATGTTACGCATGTCTGTGATTCTTGAAATGTTATCATGTGTTCCGTTGCATGTAGGAATTACTATCAATTCCATTTGAGTTTGTATGGTAGTAGTAATTCTATGTTTTTTGTTTTAAATTCATTAGAAATGCATGTTATATATATATATATATATATATATATATATATATATATATAGAGAGAGAGAGAGAGAGAGAGAGAGAGAGAGAGAGAGAGATATGTTCCTTTGTGATGTTTCCTGACTGTTTGTGGTTGTGGACGTTACAAATTGGTATCAGAGCTAAGTGAAGTGTACGAGTAGTGGCGTTGCCTTGCTATTGGTGGCTGGGGACGTTACAAATTGGTATCAAAGCTAAGTGAAGTGTACGAGTAGTGGTGTTTCCTTGTTGTTGGTGATTGGGGACGTTACAAATAATATAATTATGTTGGGTTTTTTTTGCAATTGATTGATTATGGAATGAGTTGGATGATTGAGTGTGTGTTGTGTCCTATTTTAGCTATCATTTTCATGATTTTATGCATGTCTAAGGCTACACTAACCCACACTTCAAGTAGGTTGAAATTTAAGGAGGGTCTACTCCAACATTGTGTGAGAGAAAAGGGGGGTTATGTCCCCTCATCAACCTCCAAAGGCTTGCCAAGACTTCAATCACCTAAGGCACCAAATCCAACACGATCCATTCGAATTGTTGACTGAGAAAGGGAAATCTAGGAAGGTATTTGATCCATAGAACTTAGGTCCTTGATTACATGGATCTTAGAGACATAATCCTTCAATCAAGGACTGACTGAAGTGTTAATTGATGTAATATTTTAGTACAAATAGGATCTAGGGGCTTTCCCTAAAGGTCTTATTCATTTTTGTTGAGCATTAGGAACTCTTAGAGAGCTAAATAATTCAAACTCTTTTGAGTTGTATTGGTGTTATGAATTAGTGTTCTAGTGAATAAAGTTTCCTTCTAAATTTCCTATCTTTGGTAGTCTTTTAGGTTCTCTATAGAAGCCTTGAGTAGGACCCACTCAAGGCTAAACAAGGAAATTATGTATTGTTGTCTCATTCCTTTGATTTCAATTGTGTTTGGTTCATATTGCTTACATTTCAAGTTATGTATCAATTTATTCACTTAGTCTTTATTTCTCTTAGCAGATTCCAACATGTAAGTTCAAGCAACTTCATAGTATTTTTCCATTGATGAGGAGGCTTTGTTAACCCTCTATTGCTTCATTTTTGTGGCAGGTTAATTCAAGGAGGATTATCTCTATTTTATCATGCTTTAATTCAATATTGTGATAGGTCAATTGATTTAGGTTAAACTCTTTTTTATTAGACTAAATCAAGTAGGTTAATTTATGTTTTACAGTAGGTTTATTTTTGCATTTGGTTCAGCAACTTAGATCATATTTATATGGAATTGCAGCAATTCATTTCAACTTTCATCTATGTCAAATTTAGTAGGATTAGGTCCTTGGTTTTTAGATGTTTTTAAGTTTCGTTTTGTAGTTTTTATTAAGTCAATTTGTAGCTTTCATTTGAGTAATGTTAAAGTACTTTTCATGCCTTTTCTTTGGTGAAGTAGGCCTTGCAGTCCTAGGATGAACATGTCTCCTTATAGTGTAGTTAGGGGAATAATATGGGGTACCTAGGGAGGTACCCAAGAGAAATAATAGTAGAAAAGTATTGTTATGTATAAAGGCCACTTTCAATAAATAAATCCTGGTGTGAATGAAATAAATGTAAGAGGATTGACTAGAAGGTTCCACTTCTAGAAGGTTCCTCCTCTAGAATGTTCTTAGGTGGTTGGTATCACTATATAAAGAGTGTTCATGCAATGTAATGGGAAAGTCAAGAAGTATTTCAATTGGAGCGGTAGCTCATTAGGAGGTTTCCCCCTCGAAAAGGCAAGTGAACAAGAGTGGATCCCTTCCTTAATAAGATCCATTGTATGGTGTTTCCCTACCCTAAGAGTTTCAGATTAATAAAGTTGATATTTTTCTATATTGTTCTCTAGATATTGTGTGGTGATTGTATTTTCAAATTGTTGGAACTTAACAAGTGGTATCAGAGAACTTTCTTCGACAACAAAAAAGGGGATTTTTTTCTTTCTATTTTGCATATTTTTCGAAGAAGAAAAAGGGGGTCACGACACTCTAGAAAATTCATGTAGTTTTTTTATGAAAAAACTGAGAAAATGGTTGTAGATATGAGTTCCTCTCAAAAAACAACCAATTTCAAAAAAAAATTGTCCGAAAAGAAGTTCGAGAAGTGAAGTTATTATCATTTTAAAATTTGTTAATTTTTCAGGGTTTTTCCGCGGATGACCGCGTGATTTTGTTGATTTCTATAACAATTGGTGTCGAATTTTCTCAAAAATTAGCCCATTTCCTCTTGCAAAAATATCCCATTTCAAAAAATAAAATCATCCAAATCGGAGCTCTAGAAAATAAGATATCGTTGATTTAATCAACCATTTTTAGGGTTTTTTGTGATGACATCGAGACTGCAAAGTTCATAAATTTTGACAGGTTGCTCAGATTGCTACCAAATTAGTCCTATTGGGTAGAGGATTTTCAAATATTTCTTTGGGTATATTATATGTGGTGTTTCCAATGGATATTCACTCTCAAATCCTCATGTTCCTCAAACAGGATATTTAAGCCATCAGAGACGATATGCAGGACCATTTGCAAGGCATCAAGGATTGTCTACACGACATCAGGGACAGTTGGAGAAATCTTCAAGGGTCCTTAGCTAAAATGTAGGAGGGATATATTATGGAGGACATCGCAGATGAATATAATCAAGAAGAATATGCTTGGTATGATTTTGAGGCCGATTGTGATGCTTGGTATATGGATAGTTGTCATTTCTGGGATGACAACCATTTTCATCCTCTATTTGATTACTCTACTCCACCTTATGTGGAGCACATCCTGGAGAGTAGACAAGAGACTTTTATGCATACTCTTATTCAATTATCTTATTCTTCAGTACTAATGGATTATTCTTTGGCCAACTGTACATATTTGGATCCATATGACCAGTGTAGACATTTGGAGTACTATTTTCAATTGCCTATTGAGTCATAGTATCTTCAAAGGGGATTTCATATGAGCACTTGGACATGGGACCCTGGTTTATAGTGGAGCTTGGACTAATTCAACATGGTGGCTAACACTTCTACATGATACCCTATTTCTCGAACCTATTTCAACATTATGGTCCACACTTATCCATGGGACCTTGATATATGGTTGTACTCCCTCATAAAAAGGGTTGAGGACAACAATTTCATAAGGGGGTTGAAATGTAGTGTACCTATGGGAATAATATGGGGTACCTAAGGAGGCACCCAAGATGAATAATAGTAGATAAGTATTGTTATGTATAAACACCACTTTTAACAAAAAAGGTCTAGTGTGAATTCAATAAATGTAAGAGGACTTACTAGAAGGTTCCGCTTCTAGAAGGTTCATCCTCTAGAATGATCTTAGGTGGTTGTTAACACTATATAAAGGGGTTCAATAAATGTAATGGGAAAGTCAAGAAGTATTGTATTTGGAGTAGTATCTCATTAGAAGGTTGCTCCCTTGAAGAGGCAAGTGAACATGAGTGGATCCCTTCCTTAATAGGATATATTGTATGGTGTTACCCTACCCTAAGGGTTTCAGATTAATAAAGTGGATATTTTCTATATTGTTCTTTGGATCTTGTGTGGTGATTGCAATTGCAGATCTTTGGAACTTAACAAGTGGTATCAAAAAACTTTATTCGACCACAAGGGGAATAATATATATGGAGGCCAATTCTAGTAAATAAGACCCATGTAATAATGTGAACACAATAAAGGTGAGAAGGATTTCTAGAAGGTTCCACCTACTAGAATATCCCTTCTCTAGAATGTTCTTAGGGGTTAGAAAGTGATATATAAAGGAGTGTAAGCAATGTCTTGGAGCATAGTGAAGAATATTATGAATGTATCAAGCACTGCTCGAGGAGTGTTATCCTTCCTTAAGGATTAAAAGAAGTTGTTACCCTACCTCAATGGTTTATCTATCTATTGTATTCATTATATTGGTGAATGATTTGAGTTATTTTTAAAGTTATATTTTCATATTTATTGAGGCACATAACATTTGGTATCATAGCTCTTTCTTCGACCAAAGAAAGCAAGATTTTTTTTTCATTTTGCGTATTTTTTCAAGGGAAAAAAGGGGGCGATGCACTTCGGATTCAATTATAAAACACTTTTTGTGTAGAATTTGTAGAAACCGGTTGGGTATTTGAATTGTTCTTGGAAAAATACCCAATTTCAAAAAAAAATCATCTAAAATGGAGTTTGGGAAGCGAAGTTATCAACATTTAAAATTTGGCAATTTTTTAGGTTTTTTCCGGAAAAAGCCACTTGATTTGCACAATAAGTTATTTATAAACCCTAGTTTTTGTTGAATATTTCTTCCAATAAAGATTTTTTTACTGGAAAAATGATGGTCCTAGTATGGAAGAATTCATAAAGTTCCAAAAGTCATTATGGAAAGAGAAGTGGAAATATCATCTACACTATGGTTTCACAAAAGATGCTCTCTTATGGTGGAACTCATGTGGACTTAACTATGAAGAGACGATGGCACTTTCTAATGCAACATTTGAAAAATTAAATTTAGACAAGTTGTATCATGCCAAGAGTAAGGATAAGGAGAGAACAAAGGGTTTATTTTCATGTGGCAACTCTATATTACAGGTTCATGGTTGTATTCATAAATAAAAGGTCATTGTCTCTATTAACCCTAGTTGCCAACAAAATTTTATCAATGCTCAGTTGGTTGATAGATTGCAAGTTCTGACAAGGAATATGCAAAGAACATAGATCGAGAGTAACAATATTCAAGTTTTTAAAGATTTGAATCTCATCATGGACAAATATGTATTGCATTTTGATTTACGTGCCATTGGTATGCATGATGTGGATGTTATTCTTGGATATCCTTGGATGGACACAATTGGTACAATGAATATTAATGTCGAAAATAAGTTTGTGAAAGTTTGGTACAAAAAAATAAAATTACATTGCGGGATTTGTCTCTTAGTAATCAAGAAGGGCCCGCGAGGGAAATCAAAGTCGTTATTGTAGAATCTGATGTTGAATCAGAGGCAAAGTCTACAGAAGGACATGAAGCAAAGCCCTAGGAATGACACAATAAAGAAGCCAAGGAGATCATTGACTCAAAGGAACATCGTATTATAGAGTTGAATAAAAAAGGACCAATTACTAAAGTTGTTATATATTTCCATCCACGCCATATAAAGAAACAACAGTCATCAAGGTAAGGGCATCCGCATCAACACACTTATTATGAACCGGCATGGCACCAAAAAGGAAGTCAATCCAGACGCTCATGGAGGAATGATGGCACTGCAGGAAGATATCAGGATAGAGAAACAATCCCATGGAACTAAATGCATGATGAGGATCAAGATCATGGTGGTAAGGTAGTATTTGGACATCATGTTCATCTTCCATTAGGATGGAGGGATGGTCATACTTGGTACCAGTTTGCTACATTGCTTAGCCATTCAAATTGTATGGTTTCTTCCCATGTTTCAAGGATGAAACATGCGAAGGGGGATGAAATGTAGTATACCTAAGGAGGTAATATGGGGTACTTAGAGAGATACCCAAGGGGAATAATATGTATGGAGGCCAATTCTACTAAATAAAACCCATGTAATAATGTGAACACAATAAAGGTGAGAAGGAATTTTAGAAGGTTTCACCTACTAGAATATTCCTTGTCTAGAATGCTTCTAGGGGTTAGAAAGTGCTATAAAAAGAAGTGTAAGCAATGTATTGGAGCATAGTGAAGAATATTGTGAATGTATCAAGAATTACTTTAGGAGTGTTATCATTCCTTAAGGATTAATAGAAGGTGTTACCATATCAAGGGTTTAATCTATTTCTTGTATTCATTACTTTGGTGAATGATTTGAGTTATTTTTAAAGTTATATTTTCATATTTATTGAGGCACATAACGATCCTCCTCCTGAGATAGGTGTCTAGATATAGCTTGTATATATAATGCATAATACCTCTTAAGTTTATACGAACCCCAAGTTCACAATCTAAAGTAGAAACTAATGAAGTTCAACATTGTTGTTGCAATTTTTTGGCCCATCAACCTTTTCAATTGATGATAGTTCACAAAGGATAAAAAATAATTTCCATGAAGATCTTATATTATCATATGGATCCCAAAATCAAGATTTACATTGCAGCGTTTTTTTCGCATCATCTTATACTCATTATTTCGCATATCCTCGTCAGATATACAATATTCTTCTTTCTCAAGGGATACTTTTTTCCATAATTATGATGGACATAACCTTGGTGTACTAGATAAAGAATATGATCTCTTATTTATTTGTGCTCAAGTTGATATCTAGCATCAATTCAACATAAAGCCTTAATTCTACTTCAAGGATGAAGCATATCAAAAAGGGAG
>ML784582.1:546813-564596 GCA_009831015.1 Picea engelmannii | reverse complement strand
ATGGGATCCAAACATGGGTGAAACAAACCTTTGAATCAAGAATAAAATCAAGCTCCACAACCAACAAAATGGTAAAATTTGTGTGTGATTTGTGGCAGGTAAGCTACATGAATTCAATTAAGTAGAAAATCTTAATTTTAATGTGTATTATGCACGTAATGATGCTCAATTGGAGGCTGGGTACGTTTCAATATGGTATTAGAGATTCTGGTTCAAACATCGGGCTTGTATGGGCCAACAACAAATTTTGAAAAATTTATTGTTACAATTTTGTTTGTGACAAACTTGGGGAAAAATACTAAAAGATTAAAGAGAAATCCCCAAATTCGTGGGTAAACAAATTCGAGTTTAAATCAATCTAAACATTTTTATAGGTTTAATGAAGCCAATATGCAGAGTTGTAGAGTTAAATTCGATCTGGAAGGTTGAAATTCAAGTTTTAATGGTCGCATGTAGAAGTTGGACAAAGTTAATGAATCGACGATCGAGATTGTGTTTGATCTCGTGATCGATGGCTAAGATCTGTCATGATAAATTTAAAAATGCATAAGGTTTTGGCCATTTGAAAGGTTGAGTAAATCAACAACCGAGGTTCATTTCGACGGTTGGAAAAATGGATCGGATCTTCGGTTTGTATTCATTTCGGTCGTTGAGAGGTTGGATCAGAATCAATGGTCAAGATCATCTTGAGTGAGAAATCGATAGCTCAGATTCACCTGGGTTTTTGTCGAAATTTTCTAAGTGTTGAAAAATTTCCAAAAGAAACGGTCGACGATCGAAGAGGCGAAGAGTTTCATTTAGCCAAAATAAATATCCAATGGTTGATGGATAATAGTCAAGCATTAACAAATTTGAATGAGGCTTGGTAAATCAATGACCGAGATTATTTTTTGCATGGAAGATCAACGACCGAGATCGATTGGAGAACGATAAAAAAAATTCCAAGTATTGAAGTTGGCCAAGGAAAATCACCAACGACCAACATTTGGGTCGATCGAATTCAGGAAGTGTTGGAGTCGAGCGACATAAGTCATCAAGAGTCGATGGGTCGATGGTTGTGCGTCTTCTAGATTCGGTGAAATTTTTTAGTCACCAACGGAAATTGTTAATGGTCAGTGCGCCAATAGTCGATCATCGGACGATTCGACGAAGTCTTCGGGTGATCCGGATTATATTCAGAACAAAATGAAAACAGAGATATTACAATGAAATACTCATGAAAATTGCCAGAAAAAGAGAAATACAACAATACTTGATTTCTATTAATGAAAGAATTGTAAACCAACTGTAAAAATACATAGTGCAAGACTCGCTAGAATGGTGGCAGCTTTATCACTTAGAAGAGATCCGACGGCTAAGCTCATTCGAAAGAAGATGATTAGAATGAGTCTATGAAGGCCTTTTTATGATAAACATGAATGCCAACACCCTAGACATCCAAAAACCTAACCCTAGGAGATGAAACGCCAAAAGTCATGTGGGCCCCATTTGGGTAAGTTAGTACATTAACTTCCCAGAGTAGTAACTTTTGCGCGTGATAGCCCATTGGAAAGGTATTTTTGAGAACCATGCATTACGTTGTCAAACTCTAACTCCGTCTACAGTTTAACTATGGCGAGCCAAAAAAAAATTGTTCAGTGCTCCAAAACGGCCCTGGAAGTACAATAAGATGTGTTGTTATGAAAACATACAAAATAAACCTGTTGGATTAGGTGGGAAGCCAACAGTATCCACCTGGAAGATGTGTAGGGATTCAAACATCCTCGGAAGTGTAGAACCCACAATTACAAAGAAGTACAGAAGCACATGTTGCACTAAAACTGAAAAGAGAAGCCAGTTGGAACAGGTGGGTGGCCACCAATATCCACTTGGATCGATCCTCCCCCCTTAGGAAGCAATGGTCTCCATTGCGTTAAGTGCCCAGGGAAGAGGGGATATCATTTTATGAATTTGACGCTTGGTGAGTTATGTGCCTTGTTGGAGAAGTTGTGCTTCTTCGCTTGTGGAAGATTGTCACAAACCTGTTGCTGGAGGGGTTGAATCTGTTCCACCAACCTATTGTCTCTGGGTTGGATGGGGAATTGTGTAGGCACCATTGTAGGTGAAGAAACAATATCTTTTGTCTCTTTGACAATCTATTTTTGTTGGATAGAAGGTGTTGAGGTTGCAGTGGTTGTAGTGGTCTTTTGTGCATCCTTTGAACAGACTGTGAAGAGGATGAATTTTGTAGTATCAGAGATTACCTTGCAGTGTTTATTTGGTGGAGCAGTATTCAGAACTACCTCTAGTATCCTATAGAGCTGACCTCCCAGAGTAATAATGACACTACGGGGTCTAGAATCATAGACATCATGACGTTTCCACATATATGTTGGCCCAAAACAACATCACATACATCATGAGGGGAAATATCACATGCTACCTCATCCTTGAAGGTATGAATGCCATAGGACAAGTGACATTGTTGGTTGACACGAAGATCTCGTCCATGGTGAAGCCACTCGATGTCGTATGGCTATAGGTGTGGTGTTGTTTATATCCCCAATTGTTTGACGACCTTAGTTGAGATGAGATTTGAGGCACTCCCCCTCTTCCAGATCTACTAGTTCTTCTAGTTGAATTGTTGTTGTCATGACAGTAGCAGTGGGGTTTGCATCGATGATCTGTCTATTTTCAATATTTTCTGGATTGGATTATGAATCAGGGTTTGGCTTCGTGTCTTTGACCTTGGCCACCAATGATTGTTTCAAGCGACATTCATCAGTGTTGTGTCAGGGGCTTTTGTGGAAGTCACACCACTTCCTAGTTTCATTATTCGTCTTTACTTTACCCTTGTTTTCATGTGTCTTTGACTGGTGGTCTAGAGGTTGTTGGTTAGGGCCATCTTTACCGTGCTTTGGTTGTTGTAGATTTGCAGACCTGAATTCCCATTTGTTCTGGTGCCTAAATTTATGCTCGATTTTGACAGCATATCGATAGGCAGCTCCCAATGATGAGACGTTTAGGAAATCCATTTCGGTTTGGACGTACCTATGAAAATCCCCACGGTATTTCAGAACCAGATGTTACTCAGAGTCTTTGATACCCAATTTGGTTTGCAAGGTATGGAAAGTATTTGTGAATTCTGACATTGTTTGGCTCTTCTCTTGCCGCAGTGTGGTCCATCTCATGTACTGATCTTCATAGTTATCAACAGGATAGTATTGTTATTTGAGCGCATCCATAAAAAAATTCCAAGTGGGATCGGTTGCACATATTCCAGATTCCTCTATGGAACTTTACTCCCAGTAAGTTTCCCATTAATTTTTTATATGGGGGAGAGGTTTGAGGAGTGCGAAGGTGATATTTTCCCTGTCGGAATTTTTTTGAAAAAAGAAATAACCTTCTAATAGATTTAACCATTTTTCTACGGCATCCGCATCTATCTGACCTTCAAATATGGGAATATCAAAATTAACTTGTACCTTGAAGGGAGATTTTCCTCCAAAACGATCGAGTGATGAAGATTCGCATGTTGCTATCGGTAGGCGTTGAAGGATGTGTGTACAATTCTTCATCATTTCGTCCCTCTGTTGTGAGAGATCTTGCTCAAGAAATAGGTTAATAGAATCTTTTGCTCCGTCGTTTTTCTTTTTTGCTACCATCGAGGATTTCTTGGGCGTGCGAGAGTGATTTTCCTCGAGTGAGACAAACTCAAGACCCAATTGGCTATACTCATACCTTGTCAGGGACATGCGCTGAAAAACAATCAAGAGCATCCTGCTCTGATACCATTGAGTTGGATTATATTTAGAACAAAATGAAAGCAAATATATTACAATGAAATACTCATGAAAATTTCCAGAAATAGATAAATACAACAATACTTGATTTCTATTAATGAAAGAATTGTAAAGAGACTGTAAAAATACAGAGTGCAAGACTCGCTAGAATGGTGGCAGCTTTATCTCTTAGAAGAGATGTGATGACTATTCTCATTAGTAAGAATATGATTACAATGAGCCTTTGAAGGCCTTTTTATGATAAACATGAATGCCAAAAACCTAGACATCCAAAAATCTAACCCTAGGAGATGAAACGCCAAAAGTCATGTGGGCCCCATTTGGGTAAGTTAGTACATTAATTTCCCCGAGTCATAATTTTTGCATACGATCTTCGTTTTAGGCGCGTGATAGCTTGTTGGAAAGGTTTTTTAGAGAACCACACATTACACCATCAAACTCTAACTCTATCTACAGTTTGACTATGGTGAGCCAAAAAAACATTGTTTAGTGCCCCAAAACGACCCTGGAAGTAGAACAAGATGTGCTGATATGAAAACATACAAAATAAGTCAATTGGATTAGGTGGGAAGCCACCAGTATCCACCTAGAATATGTGTAGGGATTCAAAAATCTGCAGAATTGTAGAACCCATAATTACAAATAAGTATAGAAGCACGTGCTAACTAAAAACTAAAAAGAGGAGGCAATTGGAACAGGTGGGTGGCCACCAATATCCACCTAGATCATCGGGTCGTCCAAGAGAAACAGTCAATGGGAGATAAAGAAAAGAGGGAGATGATGTTTCATGTCGCATCAACATCCATGTGTTGTGCCATGTCATCCAAGTTGATACCTCAAGATGACATATCATGCCACATCAACAATTTCCACGTCATCCCAGAAGTGCTCGACGACCAATGGTCGAGTCAGTCGAATTGGGGAAGTGTTTTTGACATTCATCGGGGATTGTCGACGGTCGATGATCGGGTGTCAGCCGAATTGGTGAAGAGTTCCGTTCGCTAATGAAAATCCTCAATGTTTGATGGTCAGGTTGGTCGGTCTAGCATGGTATTGTGAATCAATTTTCAAGAGAATGGGTTGATGACTAACGGTCGGGTTGGTGGTTTGGGTGAAATGTTGTGCCCGTCCAAAGGAAAGCATCGATGGCCAATGAAGTGTGTATCAACAACTCATATTTCACATGATTTGAGATCAATGGCTTATATTTAAAAGGTTTTTACAACAGAAAAACAATCAGTTTTATATGGAAATTTCAGATTTTTTCATATTTTTGAAGGTCATTAACTTACGGGGCAATTTTAAGGCCTTAAATGATGTTTTTAACCAATCAAAACCCACAAAAATAAAATTTAAGAAGGTACATTGTGTCTCTACAACTTGAATAAAAGAGCTCAAGGAGAGCTCTCCAATGAGCTAAATTGTTCGCAAAATAGAGCTCGTATGAGAAAGTTACAGCGAAAACAGTAAGGGTAAAATTTTGGCATAAATTCACTTCTAGAGGGCATAACTCCTTGCTCAAAGGTCCGTTTGGGGCACATAAGAAGTCTATGGAAAGTTTAAGCACCATAGAAAATAACCATGGAGACAGATTTAAGATCTAGGTATGTAAAAATGTGCAGGTAGAGAAAGAAGACACTTGTAGCATACAAGGATAAATTGGGTAAAACAACATAAACTTATTTGGACCATAACTTTCAGCGCGGAGCTCGAAATTGAGCAAAAAAATAATCACTGGAAAGGTCTTGAGGAGTGAAAGAAATATGTCAACCCATAAATTTGATTTGGGCACTAAAATGTTTTCAGAAATTAATAAAGATATTTTTGTAGCAGTAAATGAGTGGATAATTGTAGCATGTGGATGTGGTAGCTTTTCACTCAGAACTTGGATTGAGGCATGAGTATAATCATTTGAGAGATGTTTTAGAGAGGAATGCATATAAGAAATCATATTTTTTTATTGGTGCATTGTGTCCTTCATAAATTGGGATAAAGAAAGACATGTAGAATTAATTGACAAAAAATGTATACTATGCATAATTCTAACAAAAATGGTTGTTTGCACATGGTGTAGAATTAGAGGTATAATCAAATAAATTCAAGCCTAGGATTGAATATCAGAGTAATGGAAACATGGAAAATATTATAGAAGTTGGTTGAAGAAATAAAGAGCTATAGAACAAGTAATGGAAAGTGAAATTGGATTGCAAGAACCATGTAATTACTCAATGTGAAAATTTTTCCAGATAGTGTCAAAGTTTGAAGAAACATTCCCATACAATAGAGGTGAGTGCCAAAGGTGATTGTTGTGTAAGGAAGAGTGTAGATGATCAGGATATACCTATGCATAAGCCTAGAGGCACATTTGAAGTGCAATATTTTGACAGATAAAGAGTGGTTGAGCTACTAACAGGGCATTGTTAATAAGCAGAAGAGCACTCTTATGAGAGTGTTGCATGAAAGGGATTTCTAGAAAGAGGATAAGATTCCACAATTGATCATTGTGTGGGTCTATTCTATATTATTTCTAGGGTCCACCTAATAGGGAAGTAGGTCAATCTTGTACAGTTGGTTGAAGCATCAAAGAGATGCAAAGGGAAGTGCGGGATTGTAGCGCAGGTGATGCAAGGTTGACAAAGGTCTAAGGAAGAACATGGGAATATTAGCATTTAATTGTTATAGAGCCCAAATGGTTTACAAGGTAAATTTAATAGCTTCTCACACAAAAAGAGAAGCCAATAAGTGAGAAATGTCATTGCATTCATAGGGAGTTAAGAAGAACTCCATAGCCTTGAAGGTAGAAATATAGTGAAGGCTAAAAAGTTTGTTGCAAGAGAAGAAGAAATGATATCATGAGATGAGGTGTGTCTCATGGCTAGATCAACAATATCTATGTGGAAAGCATGGGAATGCAGGAAGAATAAATTGTTAGATATGATCTAACAACTTTTATCTAAAAGTAACCAAGGCAATAATGTTGTCTCTATTATCAAAGTGCACAACAAAAGCAGGGTATATGTGAGAATGGGGAAGTGTAGCATTCCAATTGGAGCATAGTGGCCTTGAGTGGCCAAGCAGTGTTTCACATTGAATCACTCAATGAAGTGAAGAGAAATATCTAAAATTGGGGAAAGCCATGGATGACAAGGAGTATTATAAAGAGGACATAACATAAAACTTTTTAGAATGTTGAAATGCCAATCAATGATAATGGTATTTCAAGATCGATTTGGTCGAGGAAATGGGGAGTGGCTAATTAGATTCCAATGCTAATGTTTAGGTGGAATAGTGCATGTTACAACACTATGAATATTGAGAATTTATCCAAAAGATGTCGGGACATGATTCTTTGCATAAAAGAAGTAGTTGTGATTTGGAAACACTAGTGAATTTAGTGGCTGGAAATGTGGAATGACCAAGTGGGAGATTGGCTAGCAGGCTTAGAATAGGGGCCAGTGGTGCACAATCAGGAAGAATGGTAGTGCACAGGTCAGTGAGGTTCTATGGGAATTCAAGGACAACCATCTACAATAACAAAGCTAAATAATTAATTAAATCTGAAATAGATGTGCATTGGAGTGCATGGTAGAATTGATGCATGATGCATATAATAAAGATATAATGCATGCACATGAAATAGGCATGACAAGATTAATGCTTAATGCATAGTGATGTGCATTTGTGCATGTGGACATGCCTGAACATGCTTGTGGCATGCTTGTAAACTGAAAATGGTCTATTGCTATGTGTGAATAATGATGTCGTGATTGAGTATGATTAATGATGGATTATGTATCCAAGAAAAATGGTTATAGCATGGATGAAAACAATGTTGATGGCATTGTTGCTATATGTAAAAATCCATCCATATGAAGACAAATGATGATGGTAATATGGTGATCAAAGGTTGGTGAAAGGAACCTCCGAGCTTCCACAAAATATCAACCGATCAAGTAGCATCAAGTAATGTGATAACAACCATACAGGTATGCATTTGGGTTGTTTATGATGCGTAGATGATGAAGGGAATTGAGGTAAGAATTCCCTCAATTAAGTTCTCAGTATTTAAATTGATGTAAATGCAGGAGGCCTTGAGCATGCAAATATTATTTCTTGCTTAAATGAATTTATGGGAAATGTAATTGCATATTGTGTTATGTTGGTTATGAAGTCATAACCAAGTTAAGTAAGGAGACATTAATCTTGTTGTAGCAATGACTCTCATTAGAGATGGTTATGTGTGAGGCCATGATGAGATTGGATAGGGAAAAGCTATAGTACCATCCAAGTGCATAATGTTTTTCCCCTATATAACTGATGTTTGGATTGCAACCTTTTTCTTACACTAAACAACACTAATGGATGATGTTCTTAGTGTTGTGTATGGGTTGAAGAGGAAGGTATCCAATGATTGTATGGGTTGTGGGGAAGAGTTTGGATGATGTATTGAGGCATGGGCCATACCTTCCAAATCACATGGTGGAATACATGACATGAACATATGGTATTCCAGAGTCAATGCAACGATGCACTCTGTAGATGTGGCCATGATTATTGGCACATTGGCTTTATTTACGGGTAAATTTGATTGCATTATGAAAATATTGGTGTGTCGATAATGCATGCATAATGAATGATAGTTTCATTCTAGATAAGATGATTAATGGTTGAATTCCATTTCTAATGTGAATAATGGACGGAAATGATTGAATTATTGGTAAATTACAATTTTGAGATTTCATGAACTGTTGAAAATGTGCATGAGTACCAACAATCTTGTTTTGCTACAAGAAAATTGAGAAAATTGAAGGAAGAGTGGTATTGGATATGGAAATGATGTAAGCCCATAAGGAAGACTAATATATACAACTGCAAGAGCCAAACATAATGAGGAGAAATCTCATGTGTGGGAAATTTTATTTTCCTATATAAATTTGAGAAATTAATAATTGGAAATTGTTATGATATGCTAACAATTTGTTTGCTTGCATGGAAATTGAGAAAATTGCAGGAAGAATGGTATTGGATATGACAAGGATGTAAGTCCATAAGGAATACTGATATCTATTGTTGCAAGAGCAAAACAACTATGAGTAGAAAACTCATGTTTGGGAAATTGTGTTTTCCAATGCAAAACATATTTGAAATTTTATAATGAAAATTGTATGATGATGTCTTATATTGACTATATGCATATGATGTAGATGGGATGATTGGCACGAGCTATAGATTGTTAGTGTAAGTATGGTAGCAAGTTGGAATTCGTCTGCGCAAGAACACATTGGCAAATGATGTATCACCTAAGGAACTGTATAACAGTGAAAGGGACGCCCGAGCCTAGAAGGGTGAGTACAACAGAAGAACCAAGTTGTCAAGCCTGAAGAACAAAATCCAGTGTGAGTTTCACTGTCGAAGAACCAGGTTGTCAGGCCTGAAGAGTGAACTCCTATGTGAGTTGCATTGTCGAGGAACCAGGTTGTCATGCCTGAAGAGGGAGCTCTTGTGTGAGTTGCATTGTCGAAGAACCAGGTTGTCGATCCTGAAGAGTGAACTCATGTGTGAGTTGCACTGCAGCAACAAGGTTGTTAATGGTTATTTACTAAGTGGTTTTCCTAGCAGTGATTCCCTTGAGTTCCTAGTAGTGATATTCCTAACTACATGTGCCTAAGAGACCTTGATAAACGAATGGTGCAGCCCGATGGACTAAGAACAATGAAGGGGGAACATTCCTTGGGTCAACCCTGATAAAAAAATGGTACATTCCTTGGTTTAGCCTTGATAAAAAAATGGTACATTCCTTGGGTTGGTCAGGTCAAAAGGAAGAGATATGGTGGAAATCGAGATAGCCGTAGGAGAATGCCAGTGGCTATGTATATGTTTCAGGCCAGGGTGTCTTTATATCTATGTTTTGTGGGACAAAGCACCTATTTATTTGTGGTATTGGGGGTCAGAGTGCCTTTGTAATTTTTCTTAGGCTGGAATGCCTATGTGATTTTGGGCTGGAGAGCCTATATGTTGATTAATGGCCAGAGAGCCGAAATTGTAAAATGAAATCACTCCTGTAGGTGTTGTGCATTGAGGACAATACAAAAATAAGGGGGATGGGAATGTAACATCCCCAATTTTGATCCCCATGAATTCTAATGTAATGGTATAAATGTGAACTAGGTTGGTGAGCCGATGTGTTGGGGCGAAGAGCCCGTATTGATTTAATGTGGCTGGGGGCCGAATTGCATATTATGAACATTGAAATAATTAATAAAAGTAATAATCACTAGTTGTGATACGAAAGAGATGAAGAACGATGGGGGGCTATGATTCCACAAGAGAGAGGGGTCCAAGGGGGAATTATTCATGGGTATTAATCCAACCCACATTCCTAAAAAAATTATCATTATGTATAACCTTCTATTTTGTTATCGAGTGTTCCTTAAGCCAATCATTAAACTCATGTACGAGGGTGGTGTTAGAATATAATGGATGTGATTGTTTAACTATAGATAATATAGCAATATTGTCACACAACCATAGGCCGAAGCCACCCTTGAGCACCTTAACCTTGACAGAGAATCATTCTAGAAGCAAACCCTAGGCTAGATAGCCAAACAAAGGTGGCACACCTTTCTCCAAGGATAACACACCAAGCAAGAGTAACAAGAGCTGATCAGAGAGTCCAAACCATAACCAAGAGAGAGTCCAAGCCAAAACCGAAATCTACTAGTTGTAGCAGCTACAACAATAGCTCTCCTCCAAACTTGCACACAAGTGTTGCTTCTGCAATTCTGAGAATATTGGCCAGAATGAAGACTGGCCTCCTGTATTTATATTAATTCTGGTAGACTGCCTAGGACGACTTCTCATTCTGGGTACTAGTTCTTTAGTATATAGCATTTCCTTTAGCCAACTTCTTCTCTTGGATGCTAATAACCTAATACAAGTCATTCTCTTGATCCGACTTGTCTTCTAGGGTTATTAACCAATTAATTAGGGTTTCTTCTTGCTTCCCGAAATATTCTATTCTCGTCAAGTTTACACGTGGAGGTAAATACCTCCCGCGGCTACCATAATATCAACACTCCCTCTTAACTAGGGAGGTATTGAAGGTAATGGTCTTGAGAATAAACATACCATTCACCCTGGTAACATCAACATAGTCGTATAGATTATCTCATGATTAGATCATGAGCACCATCATCACTATCAGTGTCATCAGCTGCATCATTTCTCGAAACCATACTCCATCTGAGTAATCAAACATGATGTTGGATAAGTCACTCACTCCATAGAGTGACACAAGAACTATTCTTCTAATCCAGACATGTGTCCTAGAAGAATAAATGTCCTGGACCATTTTCCGTCTGGGGAAATCTCTGTCCATTGATCATCCATCTAGCTTATAATCATTTCCAACACTACTGATAGTCTCCAAGGCAATTGAAACAATGTCATTCAATAGAACACAACTGTGTCTATCCATAGTAGTACCCAACTACAATCCAGTGGTACACTACCACACCAAGTAGCACACAGATACTTGATCAGTGACATGTAGTCACAATCAGTGGAACATATCCACCACAATAGTATACATCTACTGTCTGGAGACATACAATCTCCATAACAATCATATCATCTTATATCAACCTACACAGAAAACATTGTTATGATATAAACTTAATCATCTGGGCCATTGTTCCACTCACATCTGTGAGATTTGGAAGAGCATCTGCCCTCAGAAGGTAAAACATCAATGATGAGCTATCTGGACTATTCTTCTCAAGCAAGGAAGAATAATTGTCCCGATTTATGAGTCTGGACCATTCACCTATCTGGGCCATTCCTCCGGCACTAAACAAAGTGAAACCTAGAGAGAATGAATCTGCCCTAGGGAATGCCTATCCCTGATTGTTGAACCTGGACCATTCACCTATCTGGGCCATTCCTCCGACACTAAACAAAGTGCATCCTAGAGAGAATGAATCTGCCCTAGGGAATGACTGTCCGAACCATTTCCTAAGGAAATGACTGTCCTGCACCAACCTCCAAAATGGACCATTCTTTGAAACTGCTCACAACTGTGAGCTTCAAAAGAATGACTGCCTAGTGATGCGGACCAGTCTTCTTGACCACTATTGAGAGTGACCATCAATAAGAGAGATTGTCCTAGACCATTCCCCCACACTGGCTACAAGGGGAATAATTGTCTATGGTACATCAACAATCCATCGAACAATTTTCATTACGAAAATGACCGTTCGATCTGGACCATTTTCTGAATTGGAAAATGCATGTCCGTCAGAAATCTCAAACCACTTTCGAAATTGGAAAGGAACTGCTCATCCTGGACCATTTTTCGAACTGAAAAATGATTGTCCATAAATCAATAACACATCAGTGCTCCCTCCCAACCTCGAAGTCATCTCTTCCTTTTTCAATAAGGAACTCATCTCCACGAGCTCCATCTTGAGTATGCAAACTCTTTCATCTTGGACAGAGGCCTTACCAAAATATCTGCTTATCTGCTCATCTTGTGGAGATATATATATTGGAGAACCACTTCTCTTTTATGGACTTCATCACAGAGAATGTAATGCTTGATCTCAAATGTACTTCGGTCTTTCTGGAACATTGGTTTTCTCTGAAGGCTTCATATAGCTCTGATCAATATAGTATATCATTGTTGGATTCATCTTTTGTTTCCTGCTAGCTCATAACATCATGGCAAGGGTCAAACTGGAACATATCCAAGTGGTATTTCTTCCATCATTATGAGAGTTTGTCATTGATTAGCAATCCATCATCCTGAGTTTCTGAGTAACCATTCTGATACAATATCTCTGTTATAGAAAGTTTTTCACCACGCTTTTGCTGTGCATTAGAGGTTCTTTACCAAGTTGTCTTCTTTCATCTACATATAAGGGTCTCTTCTTGGTATACCTTAAAGCCTTCAGGGTTCTCTTCATATGCTCTTTGTTCAATTATTCTGGAGAATAGTCTTTGCATTCATCTTATGTAAACTCCAACCCATGGATATTGCAGATGATATAATGTCTCATGAAGAGGTATGTTTGGTTTACTGGAACAAACAATCATCGTAGTTTTCTCCCTCCATCTGGGAGAACCTCTAGTTTTGGATCTTGCAATTCTTTCATTCATAAGTCTTTTATACAATGTTCTTCATCAAAACTTTCAGTTCCTCTGCTTGATTGCTTTTTGGTGAGTTCGTATCAGACTGGCAGTCTTGTGATTCCTGATACAATGACTGGTTGTTCTGGATTTTCTTTCTCTCTTGGAATCTTCATGTTCTTCCTCGTGTTTCTCTTTAGCTCTTGGTTCCATGGAGTTTTCTATAGATTCCATGCCCTGAAGATTCCAACTTCTTTCTTTCATCATAGGATCATGGATGTGGATGGACAACCAGAGATATTTTAATGTTTCTTTTCAAAGAAGTCTTCTTCTAAAATCACACTTGAACACGTGTTTCTTTTCATGGTTGCTACCATGGATAGATATTTTATCATCTTCAATGGATCATATTATTTAGGATTAGCTCCCTCTTAATCCCTACTTCATGCATGAGTGCATGCTCATCTTTTGGAATTTTGTAATCAGCTCCCTCCAACTAAGAGAGCCCATGCTTTCGTCTGCATCCTTATTGCCTTCTGCAAAGTGTCATAAGTCCTTTTCCAATTTCCTCTTGATTGTTGACTTCTTTTTGTTTTTACTCCTTCTAGGTTTCTTCAAGTTTGATTTTGATTTCGGCTTATCTTGAATATATTACTTATGTAAAAACTTCCACATGAATTGTTACCGGAGGTTGTTGATGTACTTCATCCTTTCATGTGTATTAACTGACTTGTAGTCATTGTGATAGGAGTCCTTATTTTGTTGTTCTTCCATAGGTGTAGTTTCTCTTTGAACATTTTATAGATATGTAAGATATGTACAGAAACTATGTAAACATGGTATGTACAAGAACTATGAAGAATATTGTTACCTTGTCTTAGAAGAAGAAGTTTGCTTTATCCTACTTGGTCTTCCTTGAGGGTTTCCTTTCTTCAACAACTGATGCTTTGTGTGTCTCCTTCCTTTTCTTTAGCTCGGGACAATGATTCTTGTATTGACCATATTTTCAACAGTTGAAGCATTGTATTTCTGACATATCTTTCTCTTGATTTGGCTTCTTCCTTGAACCAAACTTCCTTTTGTTCCTGAAATTCTTGAATCTTGTTGTGAAGGCTTGATCATCATATTTCTTTTGAGTTTTCTCTTTTGCACTAATATTTGATTCTTCTTATGTACAACAAGTCCAGAGTTCTTCAAATGTAGGATACTCCTTCCTTGTGTTCATGCTTGCAACAAATGCATCCCATGTCTTGGGAAGACCATTGAGTACTATATTTATCAGTTCCTTCTTTGAAATGATTTCTTCAATAGCTTGTAGTTGATCTCTTAACTGAGATATTCTCACAAAGTATGATGTTATGCTATCATCATCATTCATCCTTATGTCACAAAGCTCATTCTTTAGATTCATTACTTGTCCAGTGTTTCTGAAGGAGAAGAGGTTTGTTAGAGCATCGTACATATTCTTAGATGAGTCAAGATGGGAGATGTAGGGTATCAAGTGATCTTTTATAGAATCCACTATGATATGCATGGCATTGATGTCATTGTCTTTGAACTTCTCCATAACTGCAACGTTTTGCGGTTCCTTCTCTTTTCCTTCTTCAAACTCTGGTTCCACAATCTCTCCTTTCACGATATCCAACACTTTGTTCTTGGAAAGGATGAGATCAATCCTTGTCTTCCATGATCTGAAGTTAGAAGCCCCTTCTAACTTGTTTTCTGACTTCATAGAGTAAGTCACATTTGCTTTGACTTGGTCAACCCTATATTTGACCAAAAACTCAAACTTGACGTCTTAGCTTGCTGAGAGTACCAGGAGATGCGCTAGGCTATGGCACACTAGTCTATCCAGAAATTAGGTCAATCCCTTCACTTAAGGTGCCTCAACAAGAGGGTTAGGGTTTCGTTGTTGCAGCAGAAACTGGCTACAACTGCAACTAAGCAAATCCTCCCAATCTATCTTCCAACGATTAGATTGTCTGAAGATAGGGTGGGCCCATAACCTGTTAGAATATAATGGATGTGCTTGTTTAACCATATACAATATAGCAATATTGTCACCCAACCATAGGCCGAAGCCACCCCCGAGCACCTTAACCTTGATAGAGAATCATTTTAGAAGCAAACACTAGGTTGGATAGCCAAACAAAGGTGGTGCACCTTTCTCCAAGGATAATGCACCAAGCAAGAGTAACAAGAGCTAATCAAAGAGTCCAAACCATAACCAAGAGAGAGTCCAAGCCAAAATCGAAATTTGCTAGTTGCAGCAGCTGCAACAACAACTCTCCTCCAAACTTGCGCATAAACTGGCCAACTACAGTGCACACAAGTGTTTCTTCTGCAGTTTTGAGAATACTGGCCAAAATGAAGACTGGCCTCCTATATTTATACTAATTCTTGCAAACTGGCTAGGCCGACTTCTCATTTTGGGTACTAGTTCTTTAGTATATAACGTTTTCTTTAGCCGACTTCTTCTCTTGGAGGCTAATAACCTAATGCAAGTCATTCTCTTGAGTCGACTTGTCTTCTAGGGTTATTAACCAATTAATTAGGGTTTCTTCTTGCTTTCCAGAATATTCTATTCTCGTCGGGTTTACACATGGAGGTAAATACTTCCCGTAGCTACCATAATATCAATAGGTGGGTGTGAGTGGTCACATCCCATAGTTGTTAGAGAGCATGGGTTGAAGTAAAATCATCCTTGAGAAGAGTGTGAGTCAAGCAAGCAAGGAAGAAGAGGAAATTCGAGTAGAGAAGGGAAACAATTTTATAGGAAGATTTTGGCAGCAGGAGGAGAGTGTAGTGCTAGGAAGAGCACCATCCATGTTGAGCTTGAAGGTGTCCATTGTTACACTGTGTGTTATGTCAGAAATGAGGCCCGCCTGCCTGTAAAATGGGTTGTAATCTTGTAGTACGTTTTCTCGTTGATGAAGTGACTTAAGAGCCTGGTAAAGGCTGTTGAGCGAACTCCTTGGGCAGGTGAGAGTTCCTGAAAGTCCTCGGATGAGATTTCCTTGTGAACCGAGTGCACTAGGAGCCTTGATAAATGAATGGTACAACCTGAGGAACTGTGAGAAGTGAAGGGGGTACATTCCTCAGGTAATGCAGGTTGTGGAGAAAAGAGAGAGCTGGAGGATTGGAACTGTTGTGGGAGTAGAACCTGGGTTTGGGGTTGTTGTGTGTGGAGAGTGGACAACCAATGGACCGAATATCCTTGTGGACTCATAGCCTCAGATTAAGGGTGGCCTATTCTTGAGAGAAGATGAATAACAATGCCTATGGCTAGGAGGTTCATCTTTCGTATGCAACCAGTTGGTTAATTATTAACAGATAAGTGTTTATGTTATGTTCTTACGTTATTCCATTGTGTAAATCGTTTATATGAGTGTTGTTGTTTGTTGTTTTAATGAGTAGTTGCATTCATGTATTAATATATGTTGTTAGATGCATTTAGAACCATGTTATCATTCAAATGGTCAAATTTGTGAGTGAAATGTGGCTAGTAAGCTACATGAATTTAATTAAGTAGAAAATCTTAACTTTAATGTGTATTATGCAAGTAATGCTGCTCAACTGGAGGTTGGGTACGTTACAAGTCAAATTCCCAATTACATGGTTATACAAAGAATGAGTCGCATACCAATAATAGGGACAGTTAATAGAACAATTACATGGTTGTTTGTGATATACCTGGAACAGTTAATAGAAAAAACAAACTTATTGTGCAAATAATATGGACATCAAATATAGAGTAGAAATAGAATATTGATATCACAAAAAACTTAGTTCACTTGCCTCTTCGAGGGGGCAACCTCCAAATGAGCAGAGATCTCTTACAATAACCCTCAACAACTTATAATGGAGAGATTCATTCTTTAAATACAATTTACAACCAAAAATACCACGGGCCAATACGATGTGTTATCAATAACTGACTTATAACATTCCACTAACCAACCTCCTAACTACTTGTGGTCCCGAGAATAATGAGGGTTGACCACTTATTACAATGACAACTAACTAATGACTAACTACGAGGGGTTATGGATGGATCCTAACATGCCCTCCCCCTTCAAAAGAAACCTTGTTCTCAAAGTTGAAGATGCAAAAACTATTGCAGGATGGCAGCTAGTTCCCACGTTGCATCCTCTGGAGATGTGTCCTTCTATTTGATCAACACTTCTTTGATAGTTCGGCCCTACAGGTGACGCTCTCGCATGTTGAGGATAGATTCAGGTTGAAGCCAAATGGAGCCTTATTCATCTAGTTCTGGTAGGTGTTACACATTATTTTCGTCATCCCTATGATCGTTAAGGATGTAAACCTATATGTTTCCTTCAGAGGGCTCAGTGGCCTGAGTTCCTGAAGAGAGAAGGAAGAAAAACTTTTCCTGAGATAAGAAGTTGCATTTTCCTATGTAAAAACCTTATAAAAAGGGATGTTCGCAGGTTTCTATATAGGCAGGGTGCGAGAATGACCAGTTCTCGCAGGTTGCACTATAGCCAGGGTGTGAATAGTTCGCAGGTTGCACTATAGCTAGGGTGCGAGAATGACAGCACGTGGGAAAAACGTACGGTTTCTCGAATCTTCTAGAAGGAGAAGCTTCTATGGTGAGGTGGCATCCGAATGGTTTGGATCTTACTCACTTTCATAATTTAGTGGGATCATCCTAACCTTCTCACCTTATCCTCTTCAACTTATAAAAGGAGAGGAGCTCTCATGGAGAAAGGATTCTTTGGCTTGGAATTATTAGCTTGGTTGGAGTGGCTTTGAGATTTTCTTTGTCAAGATAGATTGTGAGTAGCTATCAGATCTATGGTTTCAGAATCCTTGGAGCAAGAAGTGTGTGGGGAACGAAGGACAGTAGGAAGG
>ML784582.1:486287-540698 GCA_009831015.1 Picea engelmannii | reverse complement strand
TGATCTTGACCGCACAAGAGCGTTGGAGTGAAGCAAGGAACAACAGAGACCAAGGAAGCGATTACAAGGTACATATCTTCTTCTCACTTCCAATTTAATTCAATAGTTAGATCTAGGGAAAGCGGTATATTCTGTCCTGTTTTCTTCTAGATCCAGGTGGATCTAGGGAGCTCGGTTTGTGTCCGCACTCACGGATTTATCCTAAAACAGTAGGATGGTTTGAACTCGACAATTCTGACCCACCATTTTCTTCAAATAGGAAACATGGAACACCAGATGCATTTTGGAGGCAGTTGTAAGTGCAAGTTTGTAGGAAACTGGACCAATGCGTTTGAGAATTTGATAGGGGCCATAAAATTTGGGTTCCAACTTGTGATGGCCTTGAGCTTTGAGTGATGTTTGCTTGTAAGGTTGGAATCATAGAAACACTTGATCACCCTCTTGGAAAACCCTTCCAGAGCATTTCTAGTCAACTTGTTTCTTCATATGATTTTGGGCCATGGAGAGGTTTTCCTTTATAGCCACGAGGGTAACTGCCCTACCTTGCGACAACTTATCAATATCCTGGCCCTTTGATGTGCTTGGAATATAGGAAGTTACTGTAGGGGGTTGTTGGCCATACACCGCTTCATATGGTGTGATTTTGGTGGTTGTATGATAAGAAGTGTTGTACCACCATTCTGCCAGTGGTAACCATTGCAACCACTGATGTTGTTTGTCTGAAACAAAAAAAACGCAAGTAAGTTTCCAAACACTTATTGACCACTTTTATTTGGCCATCTGCCTATGAGTTGTATGTTGTGCTCATGTTCAATTGTATGCCCTGTAATTTGAACAATTCCAACCAAAAGGTATTGGTGAAGGTCGAGTCACGGTCAGATAAAATGGATGTTGGTATTCCATGCAACTTGAAAATATGATCAATGAAAACATGTGAAACTAGAGCTGGCGTAAAAGGGTGTGGTAAGGCACAAAAATGTGCATACTGGGAGAGGTGGTCCACCACTACCATTATGACTGACTTCTTACCTACTTTGGGAAGGCCCACTATAAATTCCATGGAGATGTCAGTCCAAATAGAAGTTGGAATGGGTAACGGCTGGAGAGATTTAGGGGTCTTAACAATTTCACCTTTATGGCATTGACAAACATCACATTCAATAACAAAAGTGAGGATATCCTTCTTCATACCTTCCCCAAAAAAAGAGCGGCGAGCACGAGCATAGGAATTTTGGAAGCCTATGTGACCTGCAAGAGCAAAATAATGCAAATCATTTAAGATCCTTGGCTTGAGTGCTGAATCTAGAGACATAACCAGAGAATCCTTATATTTGGGTACATTGGCTTTCCAAGTATAGTCGGTGGGAGGACTAGTGTCAGTTTGAAGTTGTTGAATTATCTATGAGATAGTGGGATGGGCTAGCCATTCACACCATACTTCATCAATCCAATGAGGGATTGGTAATGATAGAGCAAAGATGGAACCTTCATCTTCATATCGTCTGCACAACACATCTGCCACAACATTGTCTTTTCCTTTCTTATAAATGATCTCATAATCATAGCCTAACATTTTGGTCAACCACTTATTGTTTTCTGGGGATGACAACCTCTGCTTGAGGAAATACTTGAGACTATGGTGATCAATTTTGATATGAAAATGACACCCAAATAGATATGGTCGCCAAGTGTGCACAACATGGAGAATGGCCATCATTTCCTTTTAAAATGTATATTTTCCCAAATTGCGACCACTAAAAGCCTGGCTATTGAAGGCAAGAGGTCGACTATCTTAGGTGAGAACTACACCAATTGCAGTTCCTGAAGCATCCAATTCGACCAATTTTTTTTTTTTTGAAGTTAGGGACTACTAAGATTGGGGTAGTACACATGGCCTGCTTCAAATCTAGGAAGGCTTGCTCTGCTACAGGGGTCCACTGAAATGCATTATTCTTCAGAGGTTCCATTAATGGTCGGGAAATTTTTCCATAATGGTGGACAGATTTCCTGTAATATCATGTGAGGCCAAGGAAACCTCGAAGGATTTTCAAGGTCATGGGACATGGCAAATCCTGCATGGATTGAATCTTGTTGGGGTCCATGCGTACTCTTTCACAACCGACAATGTGTCCCAAGTATTCGACCTCACTTGCCCCAAAAGAACATTTGGTCTTTTTGATGAACAACTGATGGTCCCATAACAATTGGAGGAGTTTGTCCACATCTTGAAGATGGGAATCCCAAGTGTGAATGTAAATAAGAATGTCATCAAAGAAAAGTAGAAAAAACTTATGAAGGTAGGGCTTCAAAAGTTTATTCATGAGACTTTGGAAAGCAAATGGAGCATTGCATAGCCCACAAGGAATTACCAATAACTCGTAATGGCCTTCATGAGTTTGAAAGCGTTCTTCGGAATATTTGCTTCCTTCATCTGAATCTGGTGATAACTAGAGAAAAGATCCAATTTGGTGAAGAAACAAGCAACCTCGAGCTCATCCAACATCAATTATAGGAACGGGAAACTTATCCTTAATGGTCAATTTATTAAGGGCATGAAAATCTAGACACATGTGCCAAGAACCTTCTTTCTTTAGGACCATTGTAATAGGAGAGGAGTATGGGCTGGTACTTGGGCGAATTACCCCGACTTCCAACAATTCCTACACTATTTTTTCTATTTCATTTTTTTTAGCAAAGGGGTACCTATATGGGCGTGCATTGGGGGGTTGACTGCCCAGAAGGAGAGGGATGTTGTGATCATGCTCGCCTCGGGATGGGGGTAATTCCGCGCGTGTCTCAAAAACTCGGTGGTGCTTGTCCAGGATGAGTTGCAGGTCAGGATGGATTGTGGGGGATGATGGCTCTCATACCTGGATAGAAATAAATTGGGAAATCACCCCACAATGACCTTTTTTCAAGAGTTTCTTCATTCTGTGAGAGTTGATAATTTCTGGGGACCCAACATGCAAGTCGCGAAGGGTATAGGTGTGAGCCTATTAAGTAAAGCTCATATATAACTTTCGATAATCCATGGTAATTGGTCCCAAAGTGCGCAACCATTCAAGACCCAAGACAATATCACAACCACCCATGGAAATGGAAAACAAGTGAGTTTTCAGGGTATAATCACCCATTTGGAGTTTGACATTCTCACAACGACCCCCACATTTCATTATACCACCATTAGCTATGAGAATTTGAAAATTCAAAACTACTCGAATAAAACAATTGACATCCTCAGCAACCCTGTGATGAATAAAATTATGGGTGTTGCCGCTATAAATCAACACTACTACCAGTCGTTGTTTGATGTAGCCATTGATCTTTAATGTTTGTGGGGCATGAATACCATCAAGGGCATGGAAAGAGATGGCATGTTCTTCTGGTTCCATAGGAGGATCAACGACTTGTGAGAGGGGAAGAGTGGGTTAAGTGTCCTCTAGCTTGGGGGTCTCATCCGGCATTCGGTCTTTTGACCCATCAATTTGGAAGAAATTTGCTTCACGACATTTATGTCCTGGTGCATATTTGTCATCACAATAATAACAAAGGCCTTGTTTCCTATGTTCTGTCATTTCTATTGGAGACACCTTTTGAACCTTCAAGGTTTGAGTGGGAGCAGTGGTAGTCCTTGGATGAGGACGATTGGGGACTGAAGAATGAAGGGGTTGTGCCTGAAGAATGGTCTCAGCTTACAAGGCTAATTTTCACGCCTGCAACCAAGTAATAGGATGGTGCATGCAAACATGAGCACAAATTGCCTCCTTTAAGCCACTGATTAAGCATTCAAGATAAAATTCATCAAATAAGTCCTCAATTTTGATAGCCAACTGTTCAAATGTTGTTATGAAATCGACGATCGACCCTGCTTGTTTCATCTTGGTGAGGCACCCCAAATAATGAGATTCCCTATCAAAACGTGCATAAACAACTTTGGGGAACATGTTCCAATTGGGATGTCCTAGATATCATTTCTTATGCCATTTCCACCATCGCCAACCTTCTTGGTCTAAGTACAGAATGCCTATATGGAGTTTGGTCTCATCATCCCGAATATCATGGAGGTAGAAGTAGTGTTCCATTTGGGAGACCCACCAAATTGTGTGAGATCCATCAAATTTATGCATCTCCACTTTTGGAAACTTATTCAAGGAGTTTGGAGAACCCCAAAGGGAGTGGGAATTATGAGTATTCTCATAATGAGTGGAATGAGTGGCTTCGGAGTGGGACTCCTAGTGCTTACCCTTTTCAAGCAAGCCAAGGTGTTGGGAAATGACTTGCAGGTGGTTATTTATGTCATCCATGTCTTGAAAGTGTTGCTTGAGCTAGTCAACATCCCCCATGTTATGTTTGATCATAGAGACATCGTCATATAGTTGGTTGACCTTAGTGTCCCATTCATCCCTAGTGCGAGAGCAAATGGTAGTGCCCATTATGGAGGCTCAGGAAGAGTGCTACCATAGTGATCAACACGAGATAAGAGGTCTAATGGTCTAGGTGCCAAATAAGGGTGTCGGGAAGGAGACCAGGTCCACAAAAAGGCTTAAAAATCATAGGTATTACGGTGATGAGGGCAAAAAGAGGAAGCCAAAGGGATAGGTCGCAAACAAGGGTAAGGGGATCAAGTCCAAAAAAGGCTTAAAAATGATAGGTATCACTGCGATTAGGGCGAAAAGAGGAAGCCAATGGGATAGGTATCAAATAAGGATGTTTTCAAGCACTCCAATCTAAATAATTCTACAGTGTTGGAATGTCCAAATTCTTAACAGGTAGAAAGATGTAGGAATTGCACAACTAGAATGCAGGAGGCTGAGTTGCACGAGAATGAATTTGATTTGTGCTAGTCTTCTTCTATTATGTGTCTTTCCCAAGGGTTATAATTTATTTCAGGGTACCTACAGACAAGGGTTTGCCCTGTGCTATAGCTCTCTGATATACATGTGGGGTTGACAGTAGTACTTGGCCCAATATCTCAGGGCACCAACTAAGGAAGCCTGATCGTACTCTTAGTTGTACTACCAAATTACCCAAGTACTAGAGAGTATCTTCCTTAGTGTTGTTCTCGATGACACTATAACAATCAAGCAGTTGATCGATTGAGCTAGGTGGGTTCCAGGATGCCTAGGGCAAGTGTTAAGAACCAAATATCAAAATAGCATAAAAAACCTCAGAATAAGTACTCCACACCTTGACAAAGAGAGAAATTCAGACAATAAGCCTCTTCGAGGGAGAAACCTCCTTGTACATTACATGAATTCACAAATACAATATGATTCCAAATGAAAAGGTCTTCTTGGTATTTATAGGAGACTAGGAGGTACAATTACAACTAATGGACCCAAGACAACATAAATAAAATAACAATACTAATGTAATATGCCCCAATTAAGGGGTAATGTGCCACGATTTAGGGCTTAACATGCCCCTCCACTTCAGACAAGTGTTGTCCTCAATGCTTGAGTAGTTTTGGATGCTTCTGTATAAAAGACTCATCTTCCCACATGGAATCTTCAATAGGTAGTTTCTTCCACTTAATGAGATAGTCTGAAATTGATCTATTCCTCAACTGGCGAATTCTTGTGTCGGTGATAACTTCAGGCTCCAATATGATTTTTCCTTCCTTGTCAAGTTCTGGCAATATATTTTGAACTGGGATCTTGTAACCTATAACCTTCTTTAAGCATGAAACATGGAAAACTGGGTGTACTTGTGAAGATGCAGGAAACTCCAATTTGTATGCCATAGTACCAATCTTTTGCAACACCTTATAAGGGCCAAAGTACTTCGGTGATAATTTATTATCTTTCTTGCTTGCTTGAGGGAAATCTGTTTGTCTGGTCGTAGTCTTAAAAATACCTAATCCCCTACTTCAAAACTTCTTTCACTGTGATGCCGATCTGCTTGTCGTTTCATGCGATTATGTGCCATGGTCAAGTTGTCCTTTAGGAGTTGGAGAACTTGTTGTTGATGCTCGATGTGATCTTCCACTTCTTGAACCTTATATTTTTATTTTAGAGAAGAAGTGATGGACGGTGGTTGATATCCATAAAGTGCCATAAATGGTGTAATTTTTGTTGCAGTATGAAAGGAAGTGTTATACCACCATTATTCCAAGGGTAACCACTTGAACCATTGTCTTTGTTTATTAGAGACAAAGCAACCGAGGTATCCTTCCAGACATTTGTTCACTATCTTAGTTTGTCCATCAGATTGAGGATGATAAGATGAGCTATGAGCCAATTGAGTACCCAAACAAGAAAATAATTATGTCCAAAAATGTCCAGTGAAGATGGGATCTTTGTCACTTACAATAATCTTTGGGCTTCCATGTAGCTTTTGAACTATCTTCATGATTGTGGTAGCAACTGTACCGGATTTGAAAGGATAAGAGGGTGCACAGAAGTGTGTGTACTTGGTAAGTCTATCAACAATCACCATGATGACACTATTTCCTTCAGACTTCAGTAACCTTGTGATGAAATCCATGGAAACCTCCTCCCAAAGCTGACTTGGAATGGCTAATGGTTGTAAAAGACCTGGGGTCTTAATTGTTTCCACCTTATTTTGTTGGAAAACCAAAAATTATGCCACAAACCTTTGAACATCAGTTTTAAGGCCATCTTAAAAAAATTCCCGCTTGACCCTATGATAGGTTTTAAAAAATCATGAGTACCCTCCTATCGGAGAGGTGTGCAATTCCAAAAGTACCTTTTGTTTGAGTTGGGATTTCTTACATAAATATAAGTGATTTTTGTACCATAGTGAATCATTTTTCCATGTAAATGTATCGGATGCACCAGAATCTTGCTGCAACCTTTGAATGAGAGTACACACTTCTTCGTCATTCTTCCATTCATCTCTTTCTTTTGTTATCCAATCAGGTTGGATGATAGAGATAGCACAAAGAAATTCCTCAACAACTTCATCCTTTCTTGAGAGTGCATCTGCCACAACATTTTGCTTCCCTTTTTTGTAGATGATTTCAAAGTCATAACCTGACATCTTGGTCACCCATTTTTGTTGCTCTTCTGAAGATAGTCTTTGTTCCAAGAAGTATTTAAGACTGTCATAATCTGTTTTGACCTTGAAGTGCCTACCTATTAGGTAAGGGCACCATTGCTTCAATGCATGTAGTATTGCCATCATTTCCTTCTCATAAATGGGTTTATGTAAGTCCTTTCCCTTGAGTGGTTGACTTTCAAAATAAAGGGGCCTTCCTTCTTGCATTAGAAAAACACCAACGCCATTTCCCAAGGCATCACATTCCATAATAAAGGTTTTTATGAAGTCTGGTGTGGTCAAGATGGGAGCTTTACACATTACCTCTTTAAGTTGCTCAAAAGCTTGAGTTGCCTTTGGATCCATGAAATGAATCCTTCTTAGTTAATGCAGTTAAAGGTGTTACTATTCTTCCATAGTTCCCAAAAAAATTGCGGTAGTAACATGTCAAACCCAAAAATCCTCTAAGATTCTTCAATGTTTTGGGAATCGTCCAGTCCATCATGGATTTAATCTCATTAGTGTCTACCTTGACACCTTCATGAGATCCAATATGACACAAATACTCTACCTCGTTCACCCTAAAAAAACTTTTGGATGATTTAGCATATAGTTGTTTCTCCTTTAGTAGTTGTAGCACCTTGTCAACATGTCGAACATGATGTTCCCAAGCCTTGCTATAAATTAATATATCATCAAAAAATATTAACACAAATTTTACACAAATTTCTGAAGGAAGGGATTGAAAATGGAATTCATCAACCCTTGGAATGTGGAAGGTGCATTCATAATGATCCAGGTGGATATCGGTGGCCACACACCTTTTCCGACTGGCTCAAAATAGTTTTCTGGCAATTTTGGCAATTTACTATTTTTAGCAGTTTTTAACTTTTGGGGCCATTTTTTAATTGAGCCCCCAAAAAGAATATCCTCGACGATACCTTTCCAACGATCTATCACACGCCTAAAACGGAGATCGTATGCAAAAGTTACGACCCCGGAAAGTTGATGTACTCACTTACCCAAACGGGGCCCACATGACTTTTGGCACTTCATCTCCTAGGGTTAGTTTTTTGGATGTCTAGGGTTTTTGGCTTTCCAGTTTATTGTAAAAAGGCCTTCAGAGCCTCATTGTAATCATCTTCTTGCAAATGCGAGTAGTCGTCACATCTCTTCTTAGAGATAAGCTACCACCATTCTAGCGAGTCTTTCACTCTGTATTTTTACAATCTCTGTACATTTCTTTCATTAATAGAAATCGTGTATTATTGTATATATGTGTTTATGGTTGCATCTTTGATATATTTATGTTATATTATTGAATATCTACGATATCTCTATGCATTTATTTATTATATCTCTGCTCTCATTTCGTGCTGAAAATAATCCAGATCACATAAGGCCAAAAGGCATCACCAAAAATTCATAATGGCCTTCATGAGTTCTAAATGTTGTTTTTGGGATATCTTCTTCCTTCATTCTAATCCGATGATACCCTAAATGAAGATCCAACTTTGTGAAGTAGATTGCTCCATGTAGTTCATCTAACAATTCATCAATGGCGGGAATGGGAAACTTATTTTTAATGGTGATCTTGTTGAGCTCTCTATAATTTGGACACATACGCCATGAGCCCTCTTTCTTGAGTACCATTACCATCAGTGCAGAGTAAGAACTTTGGCTAGGTCTAATAATGTCAACCTCTAACATTTCTTCAACCATTTGCTCAATTTCACTCTTCTGGGCATAAGGGTATTTGTAAGGCCTGATGTTAGGAGGAACAATCCCAATAATTAAGTGAATAGCATGATCATGATCATGAATGGGTGGAAGACCTCTGGGAATATCTTCAAATACTTTGGAATGCTTATCAATGATCCCTTGGAGATCTAGATGGATTAGATGCTTGAACATCTAGTGAGCATAGTTGTACAATTACACCATGATGCCCCTTTTTCAATAATTTTGTCATGCCATTAGAGCTTACCACCTTACTAGGTTTCCCTGTGATACCCCTTAACTCAAATTTCTTTCCTTCCAATGAAAATTTCATGAAAAGTTATTGAAAATTAAAAGCCATTGTTCCCAATTATTCTAACCATTGGACCCCTAGTACGACATCAATACCACCCATGAGTATAGAAATCATTGGACTATTCATTACATATTCCCCCATAGTAAGATTGATCTTATGGCATTTTCGTGAGCAATTGATAGTTCCTACATTTGCAATCGTTACTTGAAACTTTGACACTGGATATATAAAGCAATTGAGAGTTTTGGCTAATTTACAATGAATGAAATTGTGAGTACTACCATAATCAATTAGCACTATTACCTTTTTATTTTTGACATATTCTTCGATCTTGGGGGTTTGAGGAGTGCTAATTCTAGCCAATGCATGACATGATATGGTGGGGGTCATCTCTTCAGAAGACATCTCTTCTACATCATCTTGATATGGTTCTTGTTCTTGTTCTTCTTCCTCTTCAAAGCTATGTAGAATAATTTTTTATCACCACACTTATGTCCCTTACTGTACTTGTTGTCACAATTAAAGCATAAACCTTTTACTTTTCTTTCCTCCAATTGTTGAGGTGTCAACCTTGTAGGTTGAGGTGGTTTAGAAGAAGGAACAATATTCTCTCGATAGACGTTAGGGGTGGTCCTTCTAGTAACCATAGAAAATTTTTTACGTTCAACATTTCTCGCCACCATGAACGCATTCTCCAATGGTTTGGGTTCCCAAAGGCGATCCTCATGTTGAATGTTATCCTTTAAAGTTCCTATGAAGACATCAATCAGGGGCTCATCTGGAATATATGTTACCTTAATATTCAATATTTGGAAGTTCTCAATGCGCTTTGAAACTGAACCCTTTTGCTTGAGATTTATCAATTGGCTAAAGAAGGTATTGCTCCTTGTATCCTCATAGTGTGCTATCATTTCTTCCATGAAAATTTTCCAAGTGACAAGTGATTTGCGAGAACAAAGCCATCGATACCACACAAATTGATTAGGTTCTAAATATAAGGACACAATTCGTACCTTTTGTGTGTGTGGCACATCATGTAGATCAAATAACTACTCCATCTAGAGTATCCATGTGATTGGATCCTTACCATCAAACTTCCTCGTATAGATCTTAGAAAAATGGTTGGTCTTCAACCCAAAGCTGGACTTTCTCCAGTCTTGATTCATCTTCCTTGTGTCCTCATCATGAATTTCATGGGATACATTGTCAATTTTAGGTGGCCTCTCTATTAGCAACGTTTTCAACCCTTCCATGATCTCCCCTTTTAAGCCATCCATCTTAGTATACATCATCACTTCCATCTTAGCTTTAGTTGAATCCATCATCTTTTGTAGTTCATCTTTTGTTACTGACTTCTTTTGTAAATCATCTATGTCCTTGCACTTTTCTTCACCTTCATCAAGAGTCCAAGCATGACTGTATGAGGGATTATTTGGTGTATAATTTCCCTTTTTTGGTGGAATCTTGACCAAGTATCACTACAAGGTAGGAATTCCTAATTGGCTTAGGCAGAGGTCCTCACAGACAAGGGAGTGTCAGGTGCTATAAATCTATGATATACGTGCAGGGTCCAACAATAGTACTCAGACCAATATCTTAGGGCACTAAATAAGGAGGCTTGACCATGCGCTTAGCCATACTATCTAACTACCCAGGTACTAGAGAGTGATATCCATGAATGTTGTTCTCGGTGTACTATAACGACAAGATGGCCAAATGGTTTCCTCGATTGGTCTCAGGATTCTAAGGGGTCTCTCGATATACGCCAGGTACTTGGGATCTCAAATCCATATTAGTGTTTCCTAATGCGCATCTGTTCGAAAGGGGCCTTTCGATATACTCTAGCTATGTGGAAGAACCACATTGTCCCCGGGTTGTAGCGCTGACAAGCAACGACAACTCCTACGTTTAGAGATGTTGAAATATGTATGTACCTAAAAATACCTAATATTCTCCCAAATTTATGTGATACTCCTTTTATCCCACTTTATTCCACCTTTTGAATCACCCCAATTGGATCTTCTAGTCAAAAGATATGCAAATTTCCAAACAAAAAAAGAAACACACACCTTTTAAAACCCTGATTTGGAGATAGTTCTTCTAGCCGACCTTTCTTCTACTGTAGCTCTGCAATTTTGGCCCTTTTGAGTCTAAAATTTCATCCTAAGGTAGCTTTATGTGTCTTCTTTCCAACCCCATAGATTAGACTAGGATTAGATTCTCCAAGAGAATTTTATGATAACTTTCCCAAGATGGGCTGATTTTTTCCCTTTCAGGAGAGCGAACTTGTACTGCATGTCGCATGTCGTTGTCTTCACTTAAGAAATTGAAATTCGCACCAGTAAAAATTCTATCTGTACCGTAACCAATGGAATAAGTGTCACTCAATTTGGAGGTTTGTAACTTCAGATATAACAATTTTCCCAAGAACACTTTTTTTAGACTGAAGTCTGGACCAACCAAAAACCCTAATTTCCTCGGAAAATAATGTCAAGAGTAAAATGAATCAAGGGATGAAATTTTTACATAATATACTTCGTTATTCTGACTCTGTACTGTAAAAGTTTTAGAAACTAAAACCAAGCCGAAAAAAATTGGGAGCGAAAATTCCAAGAAGACCTGTTTCAGACTAGTTTCAGGACTAATAAAAAACCCTAACTTGAACATAATGTATCTCAAAAAATGTAACGAACCAAGGTTTGAAATTTGGACCCAAGTTATCTCTATATGTCTCCTCTACACCGTATAAATTCTAGATCCCGAAACCTTTCCAATTTATTTTTTTAGCGAAGATTCCAAGAAGACTTGGTTTGAAGAAGCCAGTCCTGAGGATTTTCTAGCTCTGATACCAAATGTTAAGAACCAAATATCAAAATAACATAAAAAAAACCTTCGAATAAGTACTCCACGCTTTGAAAAAGAGATAAATTTAGATAATAAGCCTCTTCGAGGGGGCAACCTCCTTGTACATTACATGAATTCACAAATACAAGATGATTCCAAATGAAAAGGTCTGCTTGGTATTTATAGGAGACTAGGAGGTACAATTACAACTAATGGACCCAAGCCGACATAAATAAAATAAAAATACTAATGTAATAAGCCCCAATTAAGGGGTAATGTGTCTCGATTTATGGCTTAACAAGAAGTTCATGCACATGTGTTGTCTAATGCGCTACCACTCGAAGGGGTACCGACAGGGGTTACAAGGGTGGCCAACATATGTGTGCTTCAATACCACTTGTATTTCTTGTGTGTATACTTCCCCAACCACAGATTTGTGCACTGAATGACAGATCTATGTGTTTTATCGACGCTGGAATACATCACTACCTTGGAAAAAAAAAATTCACCCACACTCCCTGCCTAGGAAAGAGCTCTGATACCACTTGTGATATACCTGGAACAATTAACATAACAAGCAAATATACTACACAAATAACAAAAACATCAAATACAGAGAAGAAATAGAATATTGATATCACATAAAACTTAGTTCACTTGCCTCTTCGAGGGGGCAACCTCCAAATGAGCAGAGCTCTCTTACAATAATCCTCAACAACTTACAAAAGAGAGATGCATTCTTTAAATATAGTTCACAACCAAAAATACAACAGGTCAATACCATGGGCCAATACCAAGGGCCAATACCATGTGTTATCCATAACTAACTTATAACATTCCACTAGCCAACCTCCTAACTACTTGTGGTCCCAATAATAATGAGGTTTGACCACTTATTACAATGGCAACTAGCTATGAGGGGTTAGGGATGGATCCTAACAAACATTGAGGTCGTTTGACTGTATCATGATATTGTTCAACACATACATAGACTCAACAAATATAATAATTGAAGTTTAGACTGCAAATGATGAGTCAAAACGAAATTCAGATGAAGAAATTGGCTTATGTATATAGACAATGGCCAAGATGTTGAGGATTAAGGTAATTTTTCCCATATCGATTCACCTCATTTTAATGTAGATCAACTTCATGCCTTTTATAGGTAACTATTGGCTTACACAGTTAGTGACAAGACCAATGAACAGTTTGTGACCAATGAACGAACTGTGGGATATGATTTCCATGGTGTGCGCCTAGCTAACAACTCAAATTTTGATGCTAACTACGGTGAGAAATATCATTCTCATCTCATCGCTATGAAATTATAAAAACCAGAGAAACAATTTGGGTATTTTGGTTGTAAGACTTAGCAACGCAACCAAATATCCATCACAAAGGGCATATAAGAAATTAATAAACTTGCAAGAGCCATGAAATCAAAACATTTACACATAGATTTCACATTTGACAAGAATTTTTATTATGCTCAGGAGAAAATTAAAAATGGGTGAGCTATACATAGACTTTGTGTATTGTTACTCACTGTAAGACCAAAATTGTAGTAGGCCATGGCTCAAAGACACCTTCGCTTAGAGTGAATAGGCACAATAACTCCTTCGTCTACTCAACCTCGAGTAGTCTACCCTCTTCAAGCTCTAACTTCTGCTAATGTCCTTCCCTCTTTCTCCTCGCATTGTTTTCTTAACTACAACCTCCATTCTTTTAATGTGTTGTCTTTGGAAGGCCAACCGTCACATGGTTCGTTTCCACTTCCAATTTTTCCAAAAAATACAAAATGAAATGAAAAAAATAATTACAAGTTTATTATAATTTTATAACAAAATTTAGGCAAGAATCTAATTCGGATCACATCTCCCCATTTGCAGGATTTTGGTCCCCAAAAGCTTCAACCCCTTCAATTTTCTTCTTCTCCTATCATCAAGGAGACTTAGACAAATCTCAAAGAAAATATGCCTTTGATGTAGGATGGAAGATAAAAGCTGAGTAGGTACTACCTTTAGCATAAACCTGATGTCCTTCTCATGGTTGTGGATGACATTCACTACTACAATAGTTCGTTGGAAAATCATTGTTCCTTAGGTTGCAAGTTCCAACATCTCCTCTTTCCCCTTGACCTTGACTCTCCAAGCTTTCTTCTCGGTTGTTCGGTTCTTGGGATGGAGTTTTGGGTGAACCCTCCAACATTTGGCCTCCCTATCTAGTCAATCTGCAATACTGGCAATAGTTCTTGCATGGGTTGCTTGGCCTTCTAGAGTGCCAACAATCACTAGCCTTATGACCCATTTTCTTGTAACATAAACAAACTATGAGATACCTCTTCAGTTTGTGATGATGCTTGCTAGCTTGGTTGCTTGGTCCCTTGAGAGTTGGAGTGAATATGGATGGTTAAATCATCTATTTGTTTCCCCAAGCTTCTACAAGCAAATTTGAGTGGCTTGTTGAACATGGCTTCTTTTTCGGTTCCTCTTGCCTCGATGAACGTTGTTTGAGTTGCACTTGTGCTAGCTTCTTGTCCATTGAATCCTAGGCCTTCATGCTTGGGCCTTTGTTGAGCTACAATGGGAATCAAAATCCCTTGGCCTTCCTTACATAGCCTTTGGCCATCATAGCCCATTTTCCTCACGAGCTTGGAACCAATTTCTCTAGTGTGCTTCTCGAAGTCACCAAAGGTTTCTTGAGAAAAGGGTCTTAGAAGGTGAGTTTATCATACTTGCCTCCTTCATGGTAGTGGATTTGATAGTGGCAATGGAAGGGGCTTTCTTAGTCTCTTATACAATTTCTTCTAGCTTCTTTAAGGCCTCTTCCTTTGCTGCTAAGTCTTGGTATAAGTGAGAAATGACCTCGGTGAACCTCTCCTCTTGCCAATTATCCAACTTAATGCATTTCTCCCCCAACTGTAAGAACTGTAATTTGCTCTTGTCTAATTCTGCCCTCATGGAGGTGAAGGAGTCCTGGCACTTGGCAAGCTCTTTCTTCAGCTCATATGCTCTTTGTCTCCAATACCGACTAGAAGGTGAGAATTATCCCTTGCTCTTTTCTTCTTAGATATGAAATGCAAATATAAAGAAAAATGAACACACAGTGGATTTTTCATAGACATTGTTCCTTGTATCTCTGCTAGAGGGTGTTCTATTTCTTTTGTTTCATGCACTATATCCCACTCCTTTTCCTTGCTCAACTATGGAACAGTGAATCGAGACAATAAGAATGGAATCCCTTCCTTTCCTAGAGTCCCAATATTTAACATGTCCTAAGAGTCATAAAGGTTAGGGTTAGGGTTTTTGCATGCCTTAGTTCCCAACTATGGTTAGGGATTTGGACCCTCTATAATCTCCTTGAAAGTCGAAAAGTGACTAGATCCACATGTGTGAGTAATGGGAGTTGACATGGCATCTACTTGGCACCGTAGTGGTCAACAACATATGTTAACTTGCAAGAGGCATAACTTCCGCATACAAACTTCGACTAAGGTGATCTTTACATCCTTGGAAATCTCTTGATGCGTAGAATACTGTGTTAATGTTCAAGCCATTATTATAGATGTTTGCATTTCATTAGATAACAATAGCATAATCCAAGATCACTGAGAAATACACAATCACAAGAGACACAACATTTATCCTGGGAAACCCTCTAGGGGAAGAAAACCCAACAAAACTTCCTTAATATAGATAGCTAATACAATGCCAAGAGATCTCTATGCTAAAACAGAAAGTCCTCTCCAAGATATGCACCACTCTCTCTCTCCTTTGTCGGTAACAGATCAGAACTTGTCTCTCAAACTGAGCAAGTGAGTTATGCCCAAGTGAGGCTCTAGCCTCCTTTATTTATACAAGTCTGGCACGTGTGAAGTGTCTCTTCACTGGCAGGGCCGACTTCTCCAACTGGGTGGGTAACCCCACCTTTATTATATTTCTGGGTCTTCTTATTAACTGCCGGGGCCAACTTCTTATTCTGCCTATTATAATTGTCTGTTGACCAATCCACAATAGATCCACCGAGCAATATATAAAACCCACACTTTATTATTATCAAACCCTTGAGGTAGGGAAAGACCATACAATGGATCCTATTATGGAAGGGATCCTCTCCTATTCACTTGCATCTTTGAGAGGGCATCCTCCTATTGAGCTACCACTCAAAATACAATACTTTTCTTCATATCCCATTACATTACTTGAACCCCTTTATATAGTGCTACTAACCACCTAAGAACATTCTAGAGGAGGAATATTTTAGAAGCAGAACCTTCTAATAAGTCCTCTTACATTTATTTTATCTTACTACCATAGTGGGCCTTATTTAATACTATAGTGGACCTAGTCCACCTTACATTGAATGGCCTCCACTATTATCACTATGGGCCCTCCAGGCCCCCCACTACCTCTCTAGCTACCTAACATTCCATCCCCCTAATAATTCCTTGGTTGCCAATTAAAATTATCATTTTGTTTCCTGAATTCTAATTTAAATTATTTTGTTTTGCATTTAAATTGAAATAATGGTAGACCACATTTTGATTAAAGTTATATTTGCCCACATTTTGATTGACACTATAGTTTCCCTCATTTCATTCAACATTATGTGTTAATGATAATAAAAAAATGCAACAATGGATATCACTTGAAAAATTGATTAAAAAAAAAAAAACATAAATATTATGTGATTATCCTTTAGCTTTTTGATAAGCAAAGATAATTTATTGACATTGAAAAAATAAATAGATATATAGTTTCACTCAATGATACCTTATTGATAAAATTACAAAAGAAAGAATATTGATTGATATTGATAAGTTGTTTGACATAAAAATTACAAGATAATAAAGTTTGTTTGATATTTAACACTCTCAATAAAATGCTAAACAAGACAATCACTATATTTAAAATAAATAAGAAAGTGATAAACAAGACAATCACTATATACAGCCTGAGTGGGCCTAATGGTTAAGAACACGTGTTTCCTCTTAAGAGGTCATAAGTTCAAATCTAGAGGGGGGGTCTCATACACCAATTTGGTGTGGCTTGGCCGTGACCTTTAAAATAGATTGTTATTATTATTATTATTATTATTAATGTTATTATTATTATTATTATTATTATTTAAATTGACTAATAAAGTGCAAAAAAACATTTGGATTACAAATTTAAAAATGGAAAGACACCCTCCTTCATTTTCAGTAAAGAAAAAGAAAGCAAAATTGGTGCCTCCTTCCTTTCTAATTGGTTGAGTCAAGCAGGCTACTCCTTGCCAACACCATGGTGCCACTCATTATTTCCAACATGACCAACGATTATTAAGATGTAGATATTGTAGAGAACCAATATTGTTGAGCCATGCATGACAAGCGAGACAATATCCATCACCCTTAAGCATTGTCAAACACTTGTCCAATCTTTTGAGATACTTCGCTAGGGCTTCACGACTCTCATCCCCATCCAAGAAAGTTGCTTAAACACCTTCAATTTCTATGCCATATATTGTACTTGTTGTGAAATACCTTCCACTGCTCTTACAATTATTAATGCTTGACAACAATTCAATTGAGCATGTCTCTAACTTCCTTCACAAAATCCAACATTTGAAGACATGATTTGCTTTCATGTGAGTTTAGAAAGTGGTCAATTCTAGATTTCTAAGATAAAAACTCTTCATGGATATTTCACTAATCTCTTACCATCTTTGAGATTTTATATTTGCTTGAAAGGATTCAAATGTAAGCCCCCTCATAAAGATTTTATATTTGATTGAAAGGATTCAAATGTAAGCCCCCTCATAAGCAATTGAATGCATAATCCAAATAAGCATGTCTCGAGCCCTATACTTATCAGGTGTTTCTAGGACATCGATTGATATCCCATAACACACTCACATCAACATAAAGACATGCATTTGTATAAGTGATATTCAACATATTATATCATTCCAAATAATCTACATATTATTCAATATATAAAATTATCAATTGATGTTATATTTCTTATTGATTGATATATCAAATTATCGATTAATATGGTGAAATTCTTTTTAAATTAGTAAAACTATGGTGATCTTGGAATACTTCTCTTAATGCTTTTCAAGTACAAAAACAAAATTCTAAAGAATTCCAAATAATTCCTTACTTTCTTAAGATCCGGTAGACCAATTCAATCTAATCATCATCATAATCATTATTGTTCTCACCATTGTTAGAAATATAAAAAATATTAATTCATATTTTTTAATATAGTTTGACATAAAGTAATAAGACAAACTACCTTTATAATAATAATAATAATAATAATAATAACAACAACAATAATAATCTATTTTCAAGGTCTTGGCCAAGCCTCACATGAGTATGAGACTCCTTCCGCCTTTGACTCGTAAAGTCTATTCAAATATACATACCCTACCTCCCTCTAAATTTGAACTTATGACCTAAAACGAAACACACATTCTTAACCATTAGGCCCACTCAATCTTTATTAATAATAATAACAAATTATATATATATATAAATCCTTGATTTTTACTTGTGTACCTAATATAACTTGTCTTGGTTTTTACTTATGTACTTATATAACTTGTCTTGGTTTTTACTAACAAAACATGGAATGTGCACTTCTTGATGTGAACGTTGAAGTTGTTTAAACAATCATATCTCACCATGTGACCAACCTAAAAGTTTGGGAAGTCATTGACAAGGACTAGGACTCTCCTCGAATTTGAAATGAAAAAAAAGAATAATATTTAGTTATTCATTATTTTTTATAATAATGTTTTTTTTTTTCCCGAAAAGACCGTGTTTGAAATATTACAAGTAACGTCCATAAAATGTATGACCGTTAATCCGTGGGGGCCACCTGGGCCGTCGGATGTTGCGGCGGGAGAAATCAAGGGTTGAGATCCATTCCCCCTTTCTGCATTCAAACTTTTGAATGAGAAAGAGGAGGAGAGGGTTTGAGGGGAGAGGTGCCTCTGCATAGTTTTTGCATTTGAAACACAAACACCATATAAACAATTACACAGAAGAACAAGAAGGAGACGATAGTAATAATGGGCTCCACGGTTCATGAGACTTCTTACTCATCTGCAATCGCAGACCCAAGAGGGGAATAGCACAAAAATCATTCTGCGCGCCGAAAACCCAATTTTTTCCAGCTCATTTTCATTGTGTTTTTGGCTTTAAATCCCCATCGTAGGGTTTGGTAAATCGTGCCGTTGAAAAACGATTGCCCTGTCTTTAGTCGAGAAAATCACAGGAAGCCGACGATCTGCAGCTCAATCGAGTGAAAATTGGAGGTATGTTGGTATAGATCTTCTCAGAGTTTGGAGCAATTAGAAATTTCAGTCTAAAATGTCGATTGCATTGGCTAAGTCGATTTACATTCATGATATTCATGCCATTTAACTTTCTATTTTAGGCGTTTCAAATATTTTCTTTTTCAGATATTCCGTTTGCGGTTGTAATGATGTTAATGTTCTTGCTACTTTCAGGATTTGAAGTATTGAGACTTCATTTTGTCGAAATTAAGCTCTGCGCTTTTTTTTTAGTGTTTTCTTCCATTTTTGAAGTCCTAGGTTTTGGGGAAATTCAAGGGACTGATATTTTCTCGTCTTCTGCTAGGATTATTCTGTAATCATCTCCGGAAAAAGAAGATTTTGAAGTGAATCTCGTTGGGATCGAGTTATACCCGTGAAAGATTCAATTTCGGGTTTCAAGAATACGAGTCCAGCCATTTTTGACGTAAAACAGAGATAATCAAGACCTGTACAGTCTTATCTGAGCATCTAAATATAGGGTTTGAAGCTCCCAGAAGAGATGAACATAGGGTAGTTTAGATACTCTAACCGTTGCAAAATTAATAATTACAGGAGGGGGGAAGTTTTTGAAGCTATGTCAGTGGAAGTCGTGGTAAGGCTGAACCATTCGCCCTAGGGTTTTGCTAATAACGCTTCAGGGAAGATTTTGTTTGAATTCTTGATTAACGAATCGGAAATGAGGAAAGCTGCATCTCCTCTGCGTATACCTTCAAGGAACTCGCCGAAAAAAATATTTCCCGAGTGTAATAATAACAATGCTGATGCTAATTATCTCCAAGAATTTAGTGCCAAGGACCATGGTTTGGCTACTCTGCGGCCTCCGTTATGCCCCATTCCGGAAGCTATCTACAATTTACCGGCCAGTACAAATGCAGAGCAAGATCCGTGTACTCCTAAAACAACTTCTCGGGCAAAGCTTTTCGCGTCCGGACAAAGCCAATGTTCAAATCAGTTTTCTGAAAATACATGCAAAGGATCTAATTTTGGCACCTTCGAGAACGATCTACACAATAACGATCTACCCAATAACTCAACAGGGTTTTCAAATACCAAAAACAGGTTTGGGTGGCATGAGTCAAAAACTCAATTTTTAAGTTCCACAGAAGTGGATTTTGCTCAATTTTCTTCTACAGGCTTGGTGAAATATCCGTCCCAAGGAAATATTCAAGAAATGAGCTTTTTGTCCGACCCTCCACCCTCTATGGCTGGAAATCCGGAAAATCTGTCTGCTTGGACCCCTAATGGTGTATCTAGATCTCTAAAAACCAACCAGTGTGTCAGTGCAAGCACTGGGAATCTCCCGATGGTACCTTTTACAGAAACCCAAAATGTTGCTCAAGTAAAGAGTTTACAATCAGACTCAAAGAACAATTTTGTGCAATATCATTTTGAGCTTCAAGAGGATCCATCTTTCTGGGATGACCATAATGTTCAGGTACTTAGTTAAACCACCCAGTTTGCATTTGGTACTTGGTTTTTGGTACAAATGCCTTTAAATCATTTGCCATTAATCTACTAAATTGGACTGTTGATTTTTGTCCATATTCCTAGTAGTAGTCAGCATTTTGGATATCAGCATCAAATCATCGATTCACTTGCTTTTGGGTGGATATACTTGAAAATGGAGAATTCTTCCAAGCGTATACGTCATTGGGTATTTGAAATAATTCTAGTTTGTTGTGAGGTTTCTGCAGGTTGTTATTCGTATTCGCCCTCTTAGTAGCATTGAAATTGCTTCTCAAGGTCATTCTAGATGTGTCAGACAGGACAGTGGCCACACTATTACATGGCTGGGGCACCCAGAGTCTCGTTTTACATTTGACCTTGTAGCTGGTGAAAAGATATCTCAGGTGAATAATTTGTTTTAAAGTAAAGGAACTTTTTTAGTAGTGGTGGTATATCAGAACACCTTATTTTACATTTTTGTCTAGCAGTTCTATGCACAGACTAAATTAATGGATGAAAACAGGAAAAACTTTTCAGAGTAGCTGGATTGCCCATGGTTGAGAACTGCATGAGAGGTTACAACAGCTGTATGTTTGCATATGGTCAGGTTAGAATGTTTTGTATTATCTGCTTTATTATGTGTTACTTGATGAAAACTAAATAGTTAGGCTGTTTAACTAACAATAGTGTTTTCTTTGCACTGGCTTGTGCTCAACTTGTTTTTATAAAATTTCTTTTGGTTTCTTTCAAATCCTCTGTTCATAATATATGCAACATAACTTTTAGGATTTTCTTTCGGTTTCTATCAAACTTTCTTGTTTCTGAATCATATGTTATTCAGACTGGGAGTGGGAAAACACATACCATGCTTGGTGATATTGAGGATGCAGAGCAAAAATTGAGTGCAAACCGTGGAATGACGCCTCGTGTTTTCGAGCACTTGTTTACAAGGATCTGTAAGGTTTGTGCAGGTTACTTTTCCTACACAAGGACTTTTGGGTTGTTTTTTGCAGACAACCTATTTGTGGAGAATCATTTCAATTCAAATGCCTGCAGGAAGAAGATGCTCGAAAAGAAGAAAAATTGAAATTTTTTTGCAAGTGCTCCTTTCTAGAAATATACAATGAGCAGGTTGCAGATCTCCTGGAGCCATCGTCAACAAATTTACAGGCAAGAGTGATCTGCTTATTTGACTTCCTTGATGAAGTTAATTGAATTTTATCTAATTTATACTTTACTTATGTTGTACAGATGAGGGAAGATGCCAAGAAAGGAGTATATGTTGAAAATCTTTCAGAAGTCGAGGTTAAAGGTGTCAATGATGTTATTCGGCTACTCCTGCAGGTCTCATATTCTGTTGTAATATTCTGCTCATCGAAATGAATTCTATAGAAAGAAAGTAGAGTTGCAAACCTAAAGCTCTTCTGCTTCTGACTTCAGGGAGCTGCCAACAGGAAAGTCGCAGCAACTAATATGAACCGTGCTAGTAGCCGCTCACATAGTGTATTTACTTGTATAATTGAAAGCAAGGTATGTCATTCTGTTTCTTCTAACATGCTGCTTGGTTTATCTGGCATAAAGACATTTTTCTTTAGAATAATGATTTTGGAGGTTGTGGACAATGCTTCCTTCATCCTCCCTTATTGTGGGATTTAGTATTAAATGGCCTTGTTGGAACTGAAGCAAGGATGAGGTGGCAGCACTATCCTTCCTGTTTTAGTGGCAATCTTCTTGGGGACTCTTTTATTGGAGATTTTATGGAGGACAAGGATTAGGATATGCCCAATTCCATGTTTATGCGCTCTGAAGACTATATTTCTTGTGATTGTTTGGCAGTGGGAGAGTCAGTCTGTGACTCATCATAGATTTGGACGCTTAAATCTTGTTGATCTGGCAGGTTCAGAAAGGTATACAATACCTTCTCTATAATGTTCTTGTAGGACTTTTCCATAGCTGTAGTTTTGCAAGAGGTAAATAAAGGTAGGATAACCTGTTAAGTTATGATAACAAGTGGTTGTGTTAACAGACAAAAGAGTTCAGGTGCTGAGGGTGAGCGCCTGAAAGAGGCCTCAAACATCAACAAATCACTTTCAACTCTCGGGTATTGAAATCAAGTATACCTTGTTTTACCTTTTGATGGTTTTAGATTGGTAGTGCCATTACAATATGGCTCTACTATTGTATCAATTTTGTTTATTGGAGACTTTATAATTTGAACTATGAAGCTGGAATTTTGCAGGCTCGTAATCATGAATCTTATAAATATTGCCAATGGGAAACCACAACATGTACCATATCGTGACTCCAAACTTACATTTCTCCTCCAGGTAAATGCTGCATAGGTCGGCACTGGTCTTTGAAGTAGCAGAGAAGTTTCTAATTAATATTTCTCTCTTTTCCTAAATTCCTTTTTATTGAAAGTATAGCAGAGGACTAGGATATACAAGTATTCTAGTGATTTTGATACACTGCCCAAGGAAAACCATCCCAAACCTGGTAGTCAATTCACGTTCAGCTATCAACACAACCCGTTCCAATTATGATTATTGCTGAGAAATGGACAACTAAATGTCATGTAGAACAGTAGATGCGTAGGATACAAATTTCAAGGTGTAATTAACACAGGTTTCAGTTCCTTGTACATGCAAAATGTCTGTGCATTCCAAACTTACATTTTTCTTCCGTGCATTGGTCTGGCACTGGTCTTTGAAGTAACAAAAAAACATTTAGTTAGTTCCTTAATATGTTTATCTTTACCCAAGTTCTTTTTATTGAAAGTATAGCGGGGAACTAGGATATATCTTTTCAAGTGATTTTGATATACTAGCTAAGGCAAATCATTCTAACAGAGGTTTTGGCGAATTGTACATTCAACATGTCTTTGAATTTTTCAAAATATAATTTTTTTTACTCATTTTCTGTATTCTTACGAGCATATTTGAACCAATTTGGCTTGTTGGACATATGTTAAGCCCCTTTGATGACAGAGGGAAACTGACTCTGGAAAGTCAAACACCTCCCCCCTCCCAGACACACACAAAGGCTCTACACCCAATGAGATTTGAACTTTGGCTCTTTGCATGGTGGTGCCCTGTCCCAACCACTAAAGGCAGCCCAACAAAATGAAATCACAAAAGCACATTTCTGTCCAGTTCAAATTCATTTTGTCAAAGACTCTGAATATCTTTTCAAAGATTTTTGTGGTGCATGCATCAGATCTCTTGTATGATCAAACAATTTTCTTACAAATCTAATCACAAAATGCAATGGTGCTTTCAGGATTCTCTTGGTGGAAACTCTAAAACGACTATCATTGCCAATGTCAGCCCTTCTAATTGGTATACTCTCTCTAAGGATCTTTTACAAATAAAGTCATGCATAACCTTTTGTGCATGACTAAACAAACTTTACAATGATTTTTACAAATCTTGAATTTTGTATAAATGCCGATGGCTGACTGTTGTGAACAACAGCTGTACAATGGAGACACTTAGCACTTTGAAATTTGCACAGCGAGCAAAGTTTATTCGGAATAATGTAAGTTAAGAATCATAATATTCCATCTCCAGAAATTCTTTAATTGTGTCATTTTTTTTTCTTTTTCTTGAGATCAATGATTGCATGAACTGCTCCTAATTGAGCGTCATTGTGGTTTTGCAGGCTTCTGTAAATGAAGATGCTACAGGAGATGTTATAACATTGAAGATGCAAATTCAACAGTTGAAGGTATAGATAGTATTTACTACTTGTGATCTTTGGATAAAGCGCATGTAAAATTTACTTGTTGGATTTCATATTTTCAAATTTGTAATGACTTTCATGGTTAGGATCAAGTTCACTCTGTTGCTTACAAAACTTAGTTCTTACATGCATATTCACTCACTAATTCTGTCAAATCTCTTTTGGCTATCTTGCTGTTCTTGATTTATCCTTCTGTTGTAAAGGGCTACTGACCTAGTTTATTTAATGTTGTCTGCAGGAAGAAGTTAGTCGCCTGCGTGGTCAGCTAAAAGGAGTGCCACCCACTCAAGAAGATGACTGTGGAAGCATGACCTTGCTGAACTCTCTAGGACCATATGCATGGGATATGAAGGCTCTAGCAAGCCCACTGCCTGGTCATAAGAAGGCTCTTCGTGTAGGAATTCTGTTCATGAATTTCATTTATTCTTTCTCTTCTTTTATCTTGAATTGCTATATGCTACTCTGCCTGTGATTAATTATATTTTCATTTTATTGCAGAAAAGGGATTTGGAATCTGCACTTGCAGGAGCCCTGAAAAGGGAGGAATCTTTAGAAACAGCAATGAAGGCGATGGCTGCTGAAAATGAACAACTAAAACTTTTGGTAAGTTCTCAGATTGTTCAAGATAAAAGGCAGTTCTTGAATTATGCATGGACAAGAATATGACAGTATAAAGTTCATAGCATGATCCAAGAAATTAGTATACTGTGTACAATCTATGAATTTATGTCTGTTTATTCAGGTTAAACAACGTGAGGAAGATGCACAGTGTGGAAAGATGATGCTCCGTTTTCGAGAAGACAAAATTAAGAGACTGGAGGCTGTTGCTTGTGACAAGATGTCTGCAGAAGCACACCTTTTAGAAGAGAAGAATGTGTTAATGGAGGAGCTGCAAATTCTAAGGAACCGTCTCGATCGCAATCCTGAGGTGACGAGGTTTGCAATGGAGAATATAAGGTTGATGGAACAGCTGAGGAGGTAGTTACGGAATCACAACTAGATTCAGTATTTGACTCTAAGGTATGCTACTTGTTAGAATTTGTTGCTCAGTGACAACTTGTTGCATGCCAGGTACCAAGAATCTTATGAGGGTGGAGAGCTGGAGCAAATGTCGGAACAGATAGCGGTATTACGAGATCAGGTGTGTATTCTGATTAAAATATCCAAGTCTTTTGAAGGCTCTTGCAAATACCTCTTTATGATGATAATGTTCATATTCTTGTAGTTGCTCGAAGCTTTAGACTGGAAGCTTATGCATGAGCAGGACCCGAATCTTGTGAACCAGGTCAGGATTTTGTGTTTTGTTTGGATTGACATACTCTTTAATCCACTATTTGTACTTAGGTTTTGGATTAGTCCATCTGATAATAATTATTTTACCTATATTATTGATATGGTTACTTTGCTACCTATCAGAAGGAATCGTCAGAAGCAGAGCTCTCTTCCATCAGTGAGGAGAACGAATCACTTCGCAGACAAGTGAGCACATTCTTTTGCTCGTCTATTCTTAGAGAATTTCCCTTGCAAGTGCATGCCTACAGTTTTTTATATATTGACTGTGTTCTTCAGGTCGATCTGTACCGAAGGGAAGCAGAAGCCCTTCGTAATAACTTGTGCTTCTGCCTAGAAGCCAAAGAAAAGTTGGAAAGGTACTCTTTCCTCAGCTTCTATGACATGGATTTCTCATTGCAGATTGTACTAGCATCTTTATGTGTAATCTCTTTGCAGAATGCACTAGCATCTAAATGTGTAGTTTTACACTGATATTCGAAAAATTTGGCAGGCGTGTTGACGAATTGATGATCCATTTTGATAAGATGAAGATTTCGGATACTGATGGAGCAGTACAGTCGAACTCTGCAATGCATGCTCCAGAGTTGAAAGAGGAGACATTTAGAGAAGGTTTATCGACAGAAAGAGAGCTTAAAGATTTAGTTGAAGCAATTAGTGCGGCCAGTCAACGTGAAGCAGAAGCTCAGGGAACTGCCATTTTTCTGGCTAGGGAAGTTGATGATTTACGCAAAAAAATAAAGGAGTCAGTTGAAGACAATGAAAGACTGATTATCATGTATGAGAAAGCCATGCAAGAACGGGATGAAATTAGAAAATCTGAGGAAGATGCACGTGAAATGAATGAAAAATCCCAAGAACTGGTTCTCCTTCTCAGGAATCAGGTTAAGGAACTTGACAAAGAAATTAAAGAAAGGAATCATAAATTTTTAAGTAAGGGAGACGTGTCTGGAAAGGATGATTGCCCAAATAACTGGCCAGATGGAACAAGTGCTATGAATGCTGAAGTAGGACATGTTGTTTTTCATCTTAGAAAAGAGATTGAAGAACTTCTAGTGAAATTGCAGGATACATCAGAAGAGAATGAAAGACTGCTTGAGCTCTATGAAAAAGCAATGCGAGAAAGAGACGATGCAAGAAGAATGTGGTGGAATTCTGGAGATCAGACTGATTGTGGAGAGCATGTACCAGACATGGAAGATGGAACAGGGCTAAGTGCAGGAGGCCTTGAAAACTTGATTCAGGGGCACGATGAAGAAATTGAAGAGAGTGTTGAAACTACATTATTGCAGGAACATGATAGTATCAATGGGGTTAGAAAAGAAGAACTGGAAGTGATACGTATGAGAATGGAGGCTGAGGAGTGTCAAATGAAATTAAAGGAGATAATTGAAGAGAATGAAAGATTAATTGACATGTATGAGAAGGCAATGCAAGAAAAGGATGACATTAGGAAACTATGGCAAGACACTGTACAAAATAGGGCTTCCACTGAATTGAATGCATTTATAAGGGGCGATATAGAATCTCAGGAATTGAGAAAGGAGACTGAACAACTAGAAATGGAGATTGTGTCCAAAAAGGCTTCTGCTGAACCAAGGATAGCGTTGGAAAATGGTAAAAGATATCAGAAATTTGGCATGAAAGATGATGAACATCAAGAGGAAACAAGAGGAGCACTAGGAGCATCAAATAGTGGAAATATGCCACAAACAGAATTTGTGTTTGCTTCCTCTGATGTCAAATCAGTGCAGCCAGAGCAGAACTTAGAATTGTGGCAACAGGAAATGATTGATGAGATTCAAAATCTTCGGACAGGGCTCGGGAGGATGTCTGAGGAGAATGGAAAATTAGTTAAGATGTATGAGAAAGCTATACTTGAGAGAAATGAATTAGTGAAGTTGTGGCAGAAGGCAGCAGATGCTCTGAAACATGCTGAGAAGATAGATCTTTTGAAAGGAAATAGATGCCATAACATTGCCAGAAGTCTTCATATTGTATCGGGAAGCGCCCTTTGTTCTCCTGTCACAAAAGAAACTGAAGGTCTTGAGGAAATGAAGCAGCAAGGAGAAGAAAAAGACGTTCAGGTTTCTGAAAGTCATCATGGAATATTTCTTACCCACAAGGCAGGCACAGTGGGTGTTCAAGAGCAGGCCGACTTTTTGAAAAACATGGATGAAAATTCAGAGTCTGATAGAATATTTAGCTTTTTGACAAAAGAGGTTGATGAACTCCAATTGAAAATGAAGGAAATGGCAGATGAATATGAGAAACTAGTAGTAATGTATGAGGAAACTGCAACTGATAATGATAAGATAAGAAAAACATTGCAGAAAACTAGTCAAGAACTGGAAAATTCCACAAAAGAGAGGACACTTTTCTCCAGGGAGATAGAGGATCTCAAGTCCAAGCTAAAGGACCTGATAGACAGTAATGAAGATATGGTCAAGGGGAATAAGAAAGCTATTCAACAAGTGGATGCATTAAACATAAGCAAGGAGTCCTCAAATAATGTCGATGCTCGTTTTGTACAAGAGCAAGGAGTAGATATCGCAATACACCAATCTGAGGAACTTCAGCCATTGTCAGCTGAAAATGAACCAGGCACAGACATGGGGAACTCAAGGGAAGGAATCACAGTGGCAGTTTGTGCAGCAAATATAGGGAAGTTTGATGCATTTGTTCCTAACTTGCATGCATGGATTGGAGAGAAGCTTAAAGCCTTAAAAGAACATGAACAGCAGGTGCAAAAACTGTTTGAAGAGATGGATGTCAAGCTTGGCAAATGTGGATTATCAATGGATAACCTCGACATGCTTAGGAAGAATTTTGAAATTGATCTGGATTTAATTCAGGGGCAGGTTACGGAGCTTCTCTTTAGCATTGCAGTAAACGAGAAAAACCTTCAGGCTATGCAGTTAGAACTTGAACGTCTAGAAATGAGACTTCAAGAATCTGAACACAGTAAAGAAGATTTAAGCCATCTCTCAAGTGATGAAAGATGCAAATGGGCTGAAAAAGGTTCTGAACTGCTGAGGGACAAAGATCTAATTGCCAATCAGGAGAAAATGCTTCAACAGGAAATGACTTTGGTAAGATCCAAGCTGGCTTTTGCACAAGAGAGGATAACGGAGATTACTCGAATAGTTGACAGCTTGGCCTTGATAGAGATATCTCACAAGGAGATGGAGTTTTTTGGAAAGGAATCGGAGTCTCTGAAAGAAGAAATTGCTCATAAAAAACAGGAGATTGACACCATGCAAATGTGTGCCAATCAAATGCAGGCAAAGAAGGTCCGGGTCTATAACAAATTCAGTGCTCTTGAAACACTGTTGTCTGATTTCTCTGCATCTGAAGAGTACTGGAAATCTCGGGAATCAAGGGCAAATGCAAAGGTAGAAACATTTGGATATCTTGTCAAGGAAAAGATGGAAGAAATGTCTCTTCTGCAAGCTGATAAGAAGGCCCTAGAAACTGCATTAAAGCAGACTATGGAGACTGAGGCAATTACACAAGCTGAGGTATGTGATTTGACAGAGAAGGTTCAGCTTGCTGAGCAGCAGAGAATTGATGCTGAGAAGACAGTGGTAGTGGTTCAGTTAGAAAAGCAGGCTGTTTCATCACCAGACTTGAGATCATCTTCAGAACAAATTTCTACACATTTTGGCAAGGCTGCATCCTTGTTGAAAGGTGAAGAAGAAAGAAATAAACTTTTTACTGCCTTGAAAAAATCCTCAGATCAAGTAAAGGATCACAGAGCAAAGATTAAGAAGCTGGAGGCACAGTTGAAGCTAACAGAATCATCAATTCAGCAGTTGGAGTCTGAGATAGAGGCAGGCTCTGATGCTTGCAAGGAAGCAGAGCTTTCCTTACAGCGGATTCTCAATGAAAAGCAAATTCTAATTGATTCCCATGAAGAAGCAAGTCGAGAAATGGATGCTTTGATCTTGGAGCTTCAATCTTCCGAGTTTGAAGTTAAAAGCAAAGAGGAAGAATTGAAGAGTAGCAGGGAGGGTCTTCAAGATCTAATTAACAGACTAGCTGAATTGGAAAGCAGACATATCCGTGATGAGAAAATGAAAGAACAGCTTGAACCCGATCAGTGCTCTTTTAGTCAACTAGTTCTAGCCAAGCTAAAGGATATTCATGCATTTGTTTGGGAAGCAGACACTTCATTGGGCTCTCTGCAAGTTGCACAAAATGAAGCATCCAGGGAACTTGATAGGTAAATGCTGGATACAATAGTTGTATGGTGTAGTACAATAATACTACTAGTGATTTTTTTGTTTGGATTGAAATCCCAACCAGGACTGCCAAGGTATTTGTGATCACGCTCCTCTTGCATGCAGACTTCAGAAGTCAATGAATATAATAAATTATAGAACAGAACAAAGTATTATATTGGCAAGAGAATTTCAAATGTACAAGTTGAAAATGGATCGAAATTTTAAAGCATGCACAAACTAGACTTCTGCTTGCTATGATATCGATTCCTTCTGTTAGGACCTTAATATTTGGTCAAAGGGGTAATGCACATCAAAGAGCGAGATCATGATTCTACTGAGTACTTCTCATCTAAGGCATGGTCAATTGCTATTTCAAGCAATGATTTAAATGGAATTGGCAGTTTGTGGAGCTAAGGTTTGCCCATGTCTCTACAACATAGTGTACTGTGTAGCTTGGATTAATCATTTTGCATATAATTCTACAGTCTATATTTGTTCTGACAGACTCTCCAGAGTGTGTTACTGATGTTCCTATGTTTAAGATGCACTGACTCTCATAGAAAATGTGTATATAGGAAGGATCACTTAAGCCATACTGTCCGGCATAAAGTCTTAGATATGGTTGTTTTTACTCCCATAGAGATTTTAGAACATAGAATGCTCTAAAATCAAAGCTTTGTTTGGTGTTTCTCCCAATTTTAAGAAAGCCAAAGCATCATTTCTCTCCAATGCTGTTGTCAGATTGCCAAGTTAGTTATTAATTTGGTACATGTGTGTACCCATTAAAATATAGCGACATTTTCAAGAGTTTGTCAATTATATTACCACAGTTGTAAACTTTCTGTAAACCTTTATTGTTAAATGAAGTTATGGTTCCAGATGAAGTCCACAATCAGTAAATCACAAAGCAATGTGAAAGAAACAGGCATTTTAGATTTGAGGTCATGCTTCCAAATGAGGTTAAAATTAACGAAAATCCATTTTAGATTCAAGCAATTGATAAATTTCTGTTGTTTTAATTTTATTGAACTGATTCTAGTCTATTAACTGTATTGAAAAATCTATACTACCCAGAAACCGTTTCCAGTCACCTTGGGATTGTTTCTTGTCCTGGAAATCATCTGGGAATTGGAAATTTCACCAGGTTGATGGAAAACCTGGAAATTATCAACTCTGAAAAGCATTTCCTGGGGCTTTTACCCTTTCCAAAGGGTTTCTGGCTCTTTCATACTAGTCTGTAGGGGTTTCTTTGAAGCTTCATGGGTTTTGAAGTTCCATGATCCACTGAGATTTCATATTGTTTCCTTGTTTCTTGACATTTTCCAATATACGTCTACCTAACACTGGACTCTAGGCATCCCCATTTATGAAGACTTGTTTCCTATTTCTGATTTGGTGCAAGGTTGGAAAATGAATATTAGTCTGTGACCTGTCAGCTCCTCAAAAAAATATTAAGCTAAAGTTACTTGGACTTTGTGGATCTCTAACATTATGTGAAGCCCCCCAACCTAGGGCCTTATCAATATCTTAACACACAGAAAATTGTAGATATTTAAACAGTTTATTGTTGTATAGGAAGCTCCATTTCAAGAAGCAAAGGAGTTTAACTAGTGCTTAGTGGGGTGAAAAAGGTATTTTCCTCATCTTTATCCTCCCAAAAAGTCTATTCTATTGCCCTTTTTCAGTGTTTGAATTGTCGATGACTTGCTTGACCTGTTCATGTGTGTTAATGTTACCTTGAGTCATTGAGTGTAATATTTGTGGCTGCTACCCTAATTTTTGTTTAAATATAAGTTATTTGACAATCGGTGTTGAATAATAATTTCACAATTGAGTATCTAGGCCTTCTACTTTAAAGTCTTTTGCAACTCTTAACACTTTGTTGCTCGATTCTGTAGAAATTGGGGAAGATAGTAGAAATGATTACATTTGGATAGTTGAAAATCCAGAGTTGACACAACTGTACTTGAAAGATTACAGATGAAATATTTTTGAACTACAGAAATATTTCAGAATAGATCCATTTCTCACCATATGCCTTATTGCTTGAAAACTGAAATCCCAAGAACATATTACCAAGTTGACTGATTTTGGGGGACAAATGTTGAATCTAAATGAGGAGAATTGGTTGGAAAATTTTGAGAGTTTGATGGTCCAACAGTTCGAGAACAAGTGACATGCATTTTTTTCTTCAACAACTAGAGAACTAGTCCCTCTGACCTATTTTGGTCGTTGGTGGACTTTTTTGTTTTAACAGAAATTGGCAGAAATTATATTATATAAAAGGCTGTAGCCAAGGCCTAACTGCTGAAATTACCAAATTTGCTAGCCATGACTTTCAGACAAAAATGCCAACTCTTTATCTTCCGCATACATAGAGTTTTTGAGTTTTCAAGGACTCTACATCCCAATTATTCTTACTAGTATACTTTTTTAAAAAGACACCTAAGATACAAAATTGCAATACATAGAAATTAACGAAAGATGTGGTAACTCTGTGCCAGCCTCAGATTGGTTATTTGATTCCTGGTTGCCCTTGTCCGTGTCTTCAAGCATTTGGTGCATAGTATTCTCCTCCTTGGCCTCCAAATGAACTGAATTGGTAGACATTCTGAAATTTGATGCTGCAGAGTGAGAACTTTTACTCAAATTAAGAACCAAAATTTTGAGTATCTTGCACTCCATTTCCAGAGAATCAATTTGTTGTTTCTGTTGTCCTAAAGTTGTCATGATTATGGAATTTTGGGCTGCACACTGATGTTCATTTTCATCAATTCTTGTTACCCCGTATAAACCCTTTGTGCCTATGGGGGGCTCTACAGAAGTCTCGAGCCTCCCCTATAATCAATGAAAATCAAACAGGGCTGCCAAAATTTGTCAGAAAAGGAATTAAACCAGAGTACGAGGTATACCTTGCTGCTCGCCTAGTCAACTAGAAATTTAGACCATAGAACCCAAAGAACCCAAAGAACTTTAGGATGAAATTGCAAAAGCCCCTAGGAAGAAAATTCCAATTACAAGTAGAAACAAATTCACTCCTATGTTTGACAGCACAGGAAGAGAATGAATCTTTAGCTTTGAAAACATAGCTAGCATTCAGGAGCCGTTCACACACAAAATCCCCAAACCTCCAATACCCAGAGTATGCGAGCCAAGGCCAAATACTTTGAAATTCCAAGGGATAATCCACTGAGAAGGATGATTTCTTACCAAGCCAACAACTTTAGTCTCGCTTTCAGGGCTCGTGTCCATGACAAGATCTATCATTCTACCTCTGTTGCAATAAACCCTCACACAAGAGTCAAAGGACAGGCTAGACTTAAGTGATTGCATGTGTAGAAATAATGCACAAATCCTATCATATCCCTTTGCCTCATATGCAATCCATCGAGCTTGATTTTGCACCATATTGTTCATAAACCAAATTAAGGGATTGGATAGTGGTAAAACCTCCATTTTATCCTTAGCACACCTTCTTGAAGTTTTGTGGCCTGGTTGGTTTGTTCGTCTACTTAACTATTTTGTTCTTGAGGTAGCTGGTAGAATAGGATCTTATGAAACCACTAGCTGCCTTACCAGGATCGAGCTATAATAGAGGCAATCTTGTTGTTTGAGGAGGGGGATTTCGATATCATTTGATTGATTATTAGACTTGAATCCCCAATAACGATTAAACTCCTTATTCCTAGGTTGGTTGCCATGAGTTAGCCTTGAAAAAGATCATATGCTGCCTGGTTATTCGAGGATTTGCCAAGTCCCCAGGCAAAGTTTGCTTCCTGTTTTCCTCTGGGATCGAGAATAACCCCTTGGATTTCCTTCGGAAGCTCCATAAAAAAAAAGGATATGCATCTTTTGCAAAGTTTTCCACTTCTGAAATTCTTGCTCATTCATTCTAATATGCCAATTGTGCTTCTTGTTTGGTCCGCCATTAATTGAACTCAAAGAATGGGTTGAGAGGGAGAATTGTTTAAACCAATCTTTGTCATCAGGGTCCAGCATCTCAGCCACAATATTATGTAAAGCTAACCTTTAGCTTTGGCTGCTACGGATGTGGGGGTTTCAAATTGCTGATTGAAAATTGCTTTATTTTTGGCTAGCCAAAGTTTCCAGCAGATGAATTTGAGAAGGGCTGCCCACAGTCTTCTCATAACAGGTACGTATTTAAAATTCCCTTTGTATCTGTTACACCAAGATGCAAACATCTCTTTCCAACTGTTCAGTCTGGACATTCGATGGCTTATACCAAACATTGGTTGAGAAAGAGCACTTGAAGAATAAATGGTAGGAAGTCACATAAGGCACTTGAAGAATAAATGGTAGGAAGTCACATAAGGCACATCTAGAGGGGCTTAAAATTCCTCTATTTTTAAGGTTCTTAGTAGTGAGAAGTTTCATGTGAGCCGTTATCCAACATAATGCATTAATTTTTGGAAGTCCATTTGCATGCCATACTTGATTCCAACTGGCTGATTGTTGAGGAAGAGGTAGAGATTGAAGTTGCAGTAGGTATCCATCTTTAACCCCGTATTCAAAGGATTCCCATCCCCTGCTGTCCAGAGTGAACATGTACCAAGGGCTGCAGCCTTTGTGGGAGGTGAGGAAGGAAGGGATAAGAGGAGCAAGATGAATGGGGAGGGGGGGCACTCCAATGTTCCAATCCATCCACCACCTAGATTTGTACAACCAAACTGAAATATCTGGTAAGGTGGTTAGATTCTGATTGTCCATCCAAAATTTTAGAGGTAGGTCAATTTTCTGCTCTAGTGGATGATTGCCAAGAATCTCATCTTTCCATATGTGGATTGACTTGCTGTTGTTAGGGATCCAAGTGATGCGAGATTGAATGATAGAAACTACAGATTTAAGTAGTTTCCATATATGAGAGCCTTTGCATTTCCAAGGGGTCTGTTTATTCATCTCTTTTGGATTCCACTAAAGTATATCTGAAGAGGACCTTTTTCCACCACTCCATTTTACCTGAGATCAACCTCTAGACGAGCTTGGACCAAAGGCTGGATTCATGAGAAGAGGGTCTTTGATGCTCAATCCACCTCGATTTCCAGTTAATCAAATGAAATTTTTTAGTGTTTGATTTGCCTCCTTGCCAAAGGAACTTTCTGACTTCTTTAGATATTTGCTGCATTATTCTAATAGGAAGCTAGCATGGCAGAGGATTGGAATATTGGAAGAGTTGAGAGGACTGATTTGATTAGAGTAATTCGATTTGCTGGGTTTAGCCATTGAGATCCTCACTGCCTGTAATTTAGCTTTTATTTTGCTGATGACCAAGTCTAAGCTGATGGATTACTTAGAGAGATTGGCATGCCCAAGTACTTAAACAATGTCCATGTTTCTTGGCAATGAAACATCATAATTCTAGAGATTGTTTGAAGTAGTTGAGGGGCCAGTGTTCCAATCGAATATTTGACTTTTGTGATTGTTGATTTTGCCACTAGAGGTTTAGATGAAGGAATCCAAGACTGGTTTAAACCTCTCAGCTAAGATGGTAGAGGTGCCCCCCAGCAAGAAAGTGTCATCAACAAACTGTGAATGGTTGAGGCTCTTCATTCCTTTGACTATCTTGATACTTGAAAGATTACCTGACAACCTTTCTGCCTCCAATTTCCTTCTTAGAGATTTTTCTGTAATGATGTAAAGAAGGGGAGACAACGGTTGGTCATGGCGCATACCATGGCTTCCTCTAAAGAAGGTTGTGGGCCTCCCATTAACAAGAGGAGTGATACATGGACTGCTAATGCATGAAGAGATCCATCTAATAAAAGAGAAAAAACCAAATTTAAACAAGACATCAAATAAAAAGAAGTCTCTTACCTTGTCGATTTTGATGATCATGCCCTTGTCTTTATTGACACAACTGGAATAGATTGCCTCTTGGACCCATTATAATGTTATCAACAATTTAACTCTTTGGCATAAATCCGCCCTGGTTGTCCGAGATAAGCTCGGGGAGCACCTTCTTTAGCCTGTTTGCAATTATCTTAAATGTCAATTTTTTTAAAGATTTACTAAGAGATATTGGGCAGAACATGTAGAAAGAAGATGGGTTAGCAAGCTCTTTTGGAAAAAGGGTTAAAAAAGAGGAATTTGTGTTTCCACCAAGTTTAAAAGATTTCTGCAAATATTGTAACATTCTTTTTAAATATGCTTTTATTATATGCCAACATGCTCTGAAGAAGTGGGTTGTGAATCCATGAGGGCCTGGGGCTTTGTCAGGAGCCAGACCCCAAATTGCGTTGATGATTTCAGATTCCTCTATTGGTCTTGTTATGATCAACATTTTCCTCTTGGGAGATGACAGTGGGAATATTTTCCAGCTTAGCTTTTGTGATGGATGGATTAGCTCCCTCTTGTGCTATGTATAAGTTCTCATAATGCCTATGAGTTGCTTCTTTTATATCCTCAAATGTGCTTATCCTTATTCCATTTTCTTGTGTAAGTTCTTTGACAGTGTTTTTTATCATTTTAGCTTTGGGCTGTCTATGAAAAAATGTGGTGTTTTTGCCCCTAGATTTGAGCCATAGGCTGTGGGTTCTTAATCTCCACATCTCTTCTTCCTCTCCATGCGCTTTGTATAACTTCTGGAAGAGCACATTTTCTGTTTGAAGGATGTCGTTTCTAATTTCTTCCTTCTCCATTCGAGCTACTAGCTGAAGGGTTAGTTGTGTTTTTTCCATTTGCGGAGAGTTGCAACTATTCTTTTTCCTATTCTTTGAGAGTCGACTTAACTGCTTTCATCTTTTGTTCCCATATACAATCCAATGATCCAACTATCCATTTTTGCCATTCCACTGAGATTATTTCCATAACATCTGGATTTTGAAGCCAAAGAGGGTTAAACTTGAATGGAAGAAGGTCAAAGTTTATGGACTCTTGAAATTGAAGAACGATCAGTTTGTGATTCAAAGTGGCCAACGGAATAATTCTTGAAGAGATAATGTTGTTCGGAAGTAGGAAATCGCTGTGCATAAGGAATTGATCTAGTTTGGCAGTAATATGGCTAGGACCATGCCTCTTGTTTGACCAGATATATTTTCCTCTAATAGGCTTAACATCCACCATGTCCCATTCTGCTATAATGTCTTCTATTTTTTCCTAGAATGGTTCTCAGACTATGTTTACACCACCCTTTTCTTCGTTGTTTATGGTGACATTGAAGTACCTTGCAATAATGCATTGCTAAGAGAAATTGTCTTCCAAGGTTGAGAGGGAGGACCAACATTCCTCTTTTTCTCGATATGCTACAGGCATATAAACATTGATGACATTGATCCTTTTCCCTATTTGCTTGTGAGCAAGACTAGTTAGAATCCGGTGCTGCGTTTGATATGTGAATTCTAGTGTCATAAGCAAGCTGTTCCATCGAGTGCATCTAGAAGCACCTCTTGAGTCGAATCTTTTACTGCTTCCTCTTTATATCGACTACCCAGATTTCTGCAGTTCTAGGAGACAATATTCATTATTTGGCAATAGGTTTTTGACTCTCACTATGTAGGGGAGCTGCACCGCCATCATTTTTAGAGATTTTTGGGCTTATTCCTACAGACCTTTTAGTTGTGGGCTGTGTACCAAGGATTTTTTCTTTATTGGCTGTCTCTTCCCTGTTTTCTTTGGCTGATTTCCTTCTAGGTTTTTTATGCTATTTTTCTTCCACCTCGCCTTCTTTTTCCTTTTCTTCCAATTGTTGATGGGCCTTTTGCCTGGTTAGGACCCCTGTTCGAGTTTTCTGTCTTTCTGACATATTGTCAATTTCTTCCCATCTATCAGAATAGTTGTCCTCATTTGTAGCTGGAGACTTCAAGTCCTGAATTTCTAAAATGGGGGGTTGATTAAGAGAAAATGAAAGAACTGGAGAGGGCATGGATGTAGTCATTATTTTAGTGAAAGGAATTGGTTCCTTTTGAGAAAAGATTTCATACATGTTATCTTGTGAACTCTAATTGCTACCCTTTGTCCGATTCGAGGAATTTTTGCCTTGAGTAGGGGGGTGGACTAGATGAGCTGCCTCTTCGTGAGAGTGAGGAGCCGCATGCATATTTCCAACTGCCTTCGAGGAATTAGTAAGTCACAGGGTTTGCTGAACCTAAAGCTTGAGGTTCAAAATTCGACGAACCTCAAGGTTCGTCGAACCTAATGCCGAACCTGAACAAACTTGAATGCATGCTCGAATTTGAACCTTGGGACGAATTTGAAGGAGAATTTTATTGAGGTTTGGGATGAGGTTTCATTAGGGTTCAATATATATAGCCGAACCTCATCCGAACCTTATTGGAAAATTCAAATCCAAATCGAACCAAATCATTGCCGAACCCGAACTCAAACTCGAACTATGTGACTTAGGATGGGATAGAATGGCTGTAAGTTGAGCGGATTGATTTAGGATGAAATAAGGGGGTTGAGTTCTTGCTGCTTATCTACTTTTGACCATCTGCTATTGTTCTCTTTTGCAATCTTTGGTAAAGTGTCCATATTTTGCATTCGAAGGGCAGTGACTCATAGTCTAAGGGTTGAACATGTTGCTAGTTTTCTGGAGTGATGATGATTGCCTCATGGAATCTCTTTTCAAGGCATTAGAGCAAATTTTGTTAAAAAATGGGTTTCCTAAGGAAATTATAAAATAATAAGCTATGTATGCCACATCAAAGTTGTGTATGCCACATAACATTGCCATATAAGCTAGGCTAATGTAGAATTAAGACATGAGAGTTAAAAATAATAATGAGAAATTTAGATTCCTGTGCATATACAATAAATGATAATAAATATCATATAAGAAATATTTATTAATATATAATATCATATATGAAAAGTATAATAAATAATATTTTATTAATATATGATAATAATAATTTATAATATAATAATATAGAATATAGTCATAACATAAGAAGTATTCTAAACATTTTAAGTTTTTACCCTTTCTTGGGCATCTTTTCTTTTATGATAGGTTTCATTCAAAAACTGGTCATAAATTTAGAAAAATAATTGGAAAGCATTCATAAATATGATTTGAGAACTGTAAAATTGTGATTTTGTTAAAAATTATGTTGTCTGATTTTGGTGATAAGCGTCAGAAAATGGTAAAAACATAAAACGTTTAGAATACCTCCATAACATAATATGGATTAATAAATATAATATAATAATATTATGAATTTTATTATAATAAATGTGAAATTTATAATATAATAATATAGTCATAATATTTTTTTGTAATTCAGTATAAGATTTTATTTTTTTGTATGCCACATCATATGGTCATTGGTTTGCCAAAATGGAAGCCAAACTAGCTGTATTCAGTCACTCTTTATTTAGAATCAAGAGTCTTTTGAGTTGGCTACAACTTTGAAAACTATACTACTTCTATAGAAACTAGATATATTTCAACCTTCCAGATTGAAAAAACCTGCATATAAACTACTTGAGAGCAAAAAAGGGAACCGGTCTGATTTATACACCTACACTCTAAGTGTGTGTTGACTAAACCATTCTTCATTTTAAACTAGAAAACCTGGGACCGTTTCGCTCCTCCAGCTTGTCCTTTACTTTCTTCCTTGGGAGATGTCACTCAGACCTTTCGGATCCAAGCTTGTGAACCATGGTCGTCCGCAGGTGTAATGTCCATGTGGTGGACATATTGCAGGTAAGGTTGAACTGTGCTGTCATTCTCTCTTGCTTGCTCTGTTGGATTTTTTCGATATCTACCAGCAACTTCACTATGGTCTCCAATCCACTGACTCGACGTTGGATATCTTCCACCAAGGTCTTGAGCTTTCGTTGGTCCTCCATACGAGTTTCCTTGCTGTCTTCCTTCACCTTTCCTATCAACATCTTTGTATGATAGAGAGTCTCTTGGGTGCAAGTTGTCCCCCTATCTATAATCTAGTCCACCTCCCGAGCAATTTTGTTTTTTTCTTTGCTCTCTCGTTCTAACTTAAGCTCCTCTTCCCATTTTTCCACTACTTTTCCTTTCTGTGGTACTGTGGGTTGGTACATCCTAGCAGCATCCCTTGTTATGTTCTCAATCCTTGTCTTTTTTAGGGAACTCTCTGGTTGGGAGTCCCCGAGCAGGCTTCCTTTCCTGGTGGTATATTTCATGCGCGTCATCTTTCTATCCTCTCCTCTCTCTAAACCTTTGGCGCACGCTTGGCTCAAAACACTAATTTGCCACCTGCTCTTATCCTCTGTGTTACCTTTAAACTCATCAACGAATCTCTTTGAGGTGTGGATAATCAGAACAAAAACTTGTATATAACAACCTCTTGCATGATTGCCTATATCTCTTAATGATTCTCCCTTTATACAATCTATACAGGTGAAATTAATACTAGGTGTGGCTCCTCGTGCCATTAACCTTCCTTTGGTACTTCGCCTATCACTTCCCTTGTTGCGAGCAAGGCGTCTAGTTCTTTTAGGTATGACCCGATCCTTTGAGGAAGTGCTCTTCTTAGAGCCATCCTCCAAATTTGCTCGCCTCTTCTGCTTATGATTGCCTTTGCACCGCCCGTGACTGTCTCTAAATCTACCCGCTTTAACATTCATTCTATCTTGTACCTCTACCTTCCTTGCTATCCCCATCATGTCAAGTCGTCGCATGAGGTCTGAATGCAATGTGGGTTGTTTCCCCTATCTCATCTGGGTCCCACTCCGGATTCGCGTGGAACTTGTTTCCATCTATGTGGCTATCTTCTCGGTTACTGCCACGATGGTCTTGTGTTTCCAAGTGTTTGCAATTTGTTCTGAGTTGTCCAATTGGAATCTGTGTCCAAGCCTCGTCCAACATTTTTCCTTCTTGGTTCACTCCCTCGTTGGCTAATCTATCTGCCAATGCATTTGTAGACCTTCTCACCCACCTGAATTCAATTGAGAACAGATTTCGTAGGTGCTTCTGTATTCTTTGCAGGATTTGAGCTAGGCGCCAGTGCTTTATTAACTTACCAATTTTGGTTCCATACTGTAATCTTCTTGTCGTTCCTATAACCAGAGCTGAGTCCCCTTCTACTGTGACGTTGACATGGCCTTCTCTTATCATGATTTCCAGCCCATGTTCCAAAGCAAAAAAATCCGTTGCATTATTTGTTGTGTTTCCAATGCTGGCAACGTAAATATGAAGTATTGTCCCTCCGTTGCCTCGAATCTCTCCTCCCGCACCCGCCTTTTAGAGATTTCCTTTTGATGCTCCGTTGAAATTCAGTTGTAGGAAACCTGCCTATGGTGGAGTCCAAGCTTTGGCTCCACTGTGGACCTACGGGTGGCGGTGAGTAGGTATGTTGAATCTCCGATCATTTAGCTATAACATTTGCATAACTCAGAGATCTTGGGATGAAGGGTTGTTTGTTGAAGAAAGGAACTTCGTGGTTAGAACCATCTCCCTTAGTTGAGTTTTAATAGAATCTACCACCTTGGTGAAAGGGAGGGATTCATTGTTGAAGAATCTCATATTTCTTTCCTTCCATATTCCCCAAATGACGAACCTTGGAGTTAATCCCCAACATAAGTTGGCCATTTCATTTTCAGTGTAATGTACCCTCAAGTTCCCCAAAGTTGCTTGGATGTCATCTTTCACTCTATCAGTCTATCGGTACACAATAGCTACCCAATCCCAAACCTCTGTTGTATAGGTGCAACCATCCAATAGATGGTTTGTTGTCTCCTCTTGAACTTTGCAAAGGTGGCATATTGAGGGGCCATTCATGCCTCTTTTAATTAGATTCTCCTGTGTTAGAATTTTCTTACGTAGGACCAACCATTTAAATATTTTTATCTTCGACCACTGTGGGAGATTCCATAGTCGTTTCCACTGGGGTTCTATGTTTCTCTGATCATGACCCGCTATATAGTATGGGGCTTCATTCAGAGTGAATTCTCCTCCATCTTTTCTGCCCCATCGAAGTTGGTACTCCTCATCAGAGAACATAATCTTTCTTTTCCCAAGCTCCTCCTCTAAATCTTTAACCAACGGGGAATTCCGATTTCTGTCTTGTGTGTGAATTGTGTCCCAAGTTCTCCATTTTGGGTTGTTGTCCCTTTGTTTCCAATATTGAAAAACTTTAACTTTGCCTTGTCTGAGTAACTCTTGTTTAATACCTTCTCTATCTTGGTTATCCAATCGGCGTTCCTGTTGCCATGCGTCCTCCCATAATCGATTTGTTTGGCCATTTCTAATTTCCCAAAAACTATGATCCCGCGCCCACTTTTTATTTCTCCAATCCAAATTTCAGATGGTCGAATCCTCCCCTGCACCTGTGAAACATACAAGGTCATGATGGCTACTTTTGGGGGCATATTTTTCTTTCCACAAGATTTCCCATGGGGCAGAGTTGTCTTTGACCCATCTCCACCAAAGTTTTGCTCCATAAGCGACGTTTGTTATTTGCGAGTCTTGCAAACCTAGACCACCTTTTTTTTTGGTCAGCATAGTTTTTCCCAGGCCACAAGTGCCCATTTCTTCTTGTTCTCTGCACCTCTCCATAAGAAGTTCCTCTGAATTGTTCTGATTCTTTGTAAAATCCCCGCTAGAGCTGGAAAAATTGACAGTAAATATGATGGAATTGCTTGCAAAACTGTCTTAGTGAGAACTAGTTGGCCTGCAAAGTTTAGGGCTCGGTAGGTCCATCTTTTAACTTTGTCTTGCAATTTGTTTATAATACTTTCCCAGGTTGATTTCTTACCTACATGATATGTTGGAGGCACTCCCAAATACTTTGTTAGAAGGGTCTTCCTCTCAAAACCCAAGATGTTAGAGAGATTCATTTGAACAACAATGTCTGTGTTAAAAAAGAAAATCATGGACTTGGAGTGATTTATTTCTGTTCCGAAAGCTTCTCCAAAGTCAACTAAGATTTTCTTGTAAGTTGTTGCCTCTTTGACCGTCGAAATTCCATGTAGCATTGTGTCATCAACAAATTGTTGATGTGTAGTTGTGGGGCTATCTTCATGCAGTTGAAGACCTTTTATGGTTCCTTTTGTGGTTGCATCTTTGATAGATCTACTCAAACCTTCCATCATGCGTATGAACAGGAAAGGGGATAAGGGATCTACTTGTCGAAGACCCCTGGAAGGGTAGAAAGGTTTTGTAGGGGCTCCATTAACCAATATCGAGAAGCTAGTCGTGGACACCAGAGTCATTACCTATTTTATCCAATGATTATCAAAGCCATAGGCTTCCATGGTTTTTTCCATATAATGCCAGCTTAGTTTATCATATGCTTTGGCAAAATCCAGTTGCATTATCATGCCAACTTTTTTCCTACTTTTCAAGGAGTGGATTATTTCATGAGCTTGAATAACATTGTCTAAAATTTGCTTTCCTTCCACAAATCTCGACTGTTCCTTTGAGATTAGAATGGGTAGGAGGGGTTTCATTATGTTTGCAATAACCTTGGAGATTATCTTGTACACCACATTGCAGAGAGCTATCGGTCTAAATCGATCCGGAGTTCTAGCTTCATTTTCTTTGAGGATCAAGGTGATGAAAGTTGAATTCAGAACTTTAAGAGTAGAAGAAGAGCGTCTTGAATCCTCCACAATACCATAGATATCATGTTTTACCACATCTCAACAGGCTTTGAAGAAGTCCATTGTGAAGCCATCAGGTCTTGGGGCCTTTCCATTCTCTTGAACAACTTGGTCAACCTCCTCTGGTGAGATTGGTTTTCTTAATTTTTGATTATGTTCCTCTATAACCAGTCTAGGAATATGCCTCAAAATTCTTAGTATAGCCTCTGATCGATTTATGTTGGGTTCTCTAGCTATGTCCTGAAAGTGGTAAATGAGATCATTTTCAATTTCATGGTTAGATTCTCGATCTATACCTTCATGGCCTCAGATTTTCAAGATTCTATTATTAGTCATGTGTGCTATTGTTGACTTGTGGAAGAACTTTGTGTTTTTCACCCCTTCCTTTAACCACTGAACTCTGGATTTTTTTCCCCATAATATTCCCTCTTGCTTACATATTTTCTCCCATTCCCGATGAAGTTGGTTTTCCTCCACTTTCCTCTCCTCATTGTAGCCTTCTTGAATGCACAATTCCTGAATTTGGTCCATCTTTTCTTCTAGATCTTTTTTTGCTTGACCAATGTTTCCAAAGACTTCTTGATTCAATTGTTTTAATTTTTTCTTTACATGTTTCAATCTGCCTTGAAGTCTACAAATTTTTGTCCCCCGTTCTTGGATGTCCTCTGTCCACCATAGCTTGATATTCTTCTTGAAAGTTAGGTGTTCCGTTCAAAAACTCTCAAAACAGAATGGTCTATTTTTTGGGGTCCCTTGGAAGTTTTCCTCTAACAGAACTGGCCAATGATCTGATCACCCCATGGAAGGATGCTTCCTTCCATGTCAATACCTTGCTTTAAAATAGATTATGAGATTAAAAATCTCTATAACCTCGATGCTACCTGGTTATGCAAGGATCTCTTATTATTCCAAGTAAAAATTCCATTACTAGTTCTGATATCTACTAGGTTTGTTTTTTCTATAAAGGCTGAGAAGACCTCAACATCTCTATCTAATCTTCGAAATCACCCTTTCTTCTCAACCAGGGTAACAATTATGTTTAAATCTCTCGCTAAAATCCAGTGAGTTGGGGCCATACACATTAGTGAACATGACCTTGTCTGGAGTCCCTATAACTTGCAAATCCACTGATAAATAATAACTTGTAGCTTTTGTCGAGATCAGGTCAACGTTTTGAGGGTTCCACAAGGTGAGAATGCCCCCGACAGAGTTTTGACTATCAATATCTAAAAAATTGTAAGTGTTCCAACTTTTTCTACTTATTTGTAACAACTTCTTTGTTGTAGATTTAGTTTCCTGTATAAAACATATATATGGTTTTTCCATTTTTAACTTATTTTTGAGAATTTTCAATTTCCTAGGGTTGTTCAAGCATCTTATATTCCAAGTGATAATCTTCATTTTAAACCAGGTGGAGGGGAGGTAGGGAACAACGTTTTGATCTTATCGGAGTTTATGAGAAGCGCTCCCAGTTCTTGCAGCACAACACTGTTGGGTTTTCTACCCTTCTTTCTCTTAGATTGCTTTGGTGACTGAGGTTGTTGGTTGTCCCCAGGTTTGATATCCAGGTTTGCTATCTCTCCATGCATGCGTTTGATTCCTCTGGTATTTTCCTCCTCCCTCATTAGGAAGAGACACTGAATATGATCCAGTTGGTCCTGAGGGATGGTTTCCATACCTTATTTTTTCCATTGGTCCAAAATATTATGAAGGTCAATCCCTTCCCTTTCCACGATGTCGCAAAGATCCATATCCTCCATTCCGACGTCACTGGGTGTCATTTCAAAGTCCCCATCCCCTTCCTACATTGGGGTGTTTACGTTAGGATTTCGATCCCTTGTCGATCCTCTGTAGTTCTTGGTGGTGTTCCGAGTTGGTTGATTCTCCATTTCCTTATTTGCCTCCTTCCTTCTGATATCCTTCTCCCCTTACTTCTCCTGGCCTGTGTCTCCGACATGAGTTTGGTTTTCCGCCAGGCCTTCAAAGTTGTTCTTTTTTTTCTGGAGTGCCTATTCGGGGGGGGTTATTTTGTCGTCTATTTCCTTTACCTTTGTAATTTGGTTGAACAAAACCTTCTTCATCTTGGGGTTGTTTTGTTTTTGCTTGCTCCATTGTTTTATTTAGCAGGTATTCCCTGAATAGGTGCCCATGTTCATGACATTTCATGCATCTAAATGAGATATGTTCATAATCAATGTTTTGGATCCATTCCTCATCCCTAAATTCCAAGCATATTGCTTCTGAGAGTGCACCCGAGACATCCATCTCAATACAAATTCTTGCAAATGAGGTGTATTTTCCTTTTAAGGTCACATCTGATGCCTTGACAAATTTTCCCAGTTTATTCCCTATTGCCTCGAAGGTGGTAGGTAGCCAATAGTCTAAAGGTAGAGAATAAAGTCCGATACAAACTGACACACACTTGAAAGTCTCCTTTTTTCAGGGATAATTTTTTTTTCGAGGGTTGCATATATAGCCCGGCCGAGGCATGAAAGTAGGGCCCTCCTTCAAAAACCTTGTCTTTGTCCTCTAGATTCATGAAGACAACTGTGAAAAAACCTTTTGATCCTAGGTGTAGGTCCACCTCTTTGCATGGTTTCCAGTGGTATTTGATCCAGCTTCGTAGGAATTTTTTGGTTGGCGATAGACCCATAAACTTACAGATCAAGGCATGCACCCTCATCTGATCTCTATATTCTTGTGTCTGCAGATCTTCTAGAACAAATTTTGGGATCACTGTCGTTTTTGGCTTGCATGCATTGTTCCCATTGGATGTGTTGGGTTTGTTGCCTTGCTTTGGTTCTCATTGTTCTCTTCCCCAACTTGTCCTCTAAATTTCCCGTGCCTATCCTCTTCGTGTAAATCCGACGCAAATCGAGAAGCCCCCGATTGTGGGGCCTTGAAACCCCCCCCTCCCCTGCGCGGGCCTTTCCCTCTGTCTACCACGACTTGTTGGTAGGAGGGAGCCCCGCTCCCTCCCCCTTTGGTGACTATGTTTCTCACTGAAAAACCCTAAAACCTGCAAAAACTGTGATCGCAAATCAAACCTTCATTCCTCATAATATAGTCATAATATAAAATGAACTAATAACTACAATAAAATAATATTATGAATGCATACAAAAGAAAAGGTCAATGCTTATTATAGCTTATTCTATTTAAAAAAAAAAATTCAATTTGGTTCACGACACCATCGGTTGTCGCTACATCCACGAAATATATGCGCCCCCTCCCTAGAAATCATGAGAGAACATGGGGGCAACCAAACATTTCATGAGGGCATTAAGCCAAAATAACCATACTCTATTAAGAGTCATCAACATGTCACTTATATAAATTAAACCTGGGTGGGGAGGTTAATAACCAATCCTCCCAACCACCTGGACTAGACCCAATTGACTTATTCTATTATACTACAAATGTGAATGTGGACACACTTATTAAAGAAAAAACACATATTTGTATAAAAGATGAAAAAGTCAATGTTTATGATATACATTTTACTACTAAATATTTGAATTAACAATTATATAAAACTTATATAATAATATAAATGAATAAGTATATGAAAATTTTGTAACTAAAATTAAATATTATATAATAATTATATAATATTGCAAATTAATAGTTATATAATAATAATATATAACATTATATTATTATATAAAAATGTAATAATAACAAGACATTATTAATATATAATGGAAGTACACATTATTATTCATATATATATTAATGATGGAAATATAATAAATAAATGATTTCACCAAGATCTTAATTAAGTTGAGGTGTACATATGGTTAAATATTATCAAATAGAAATGTGACACAATCATTCTTGACTTTTATGTCTAATTCAATGATTATCTTATCTAAATTCTTTGAAATTATTTTGGTCATTGAATTTCAAACTCAACAAGCATTGTTTTTTTTAAAAGACCCGTTTTAGCCCCCCACATTAAATAATGAATATAATATCCTGGGATTGCAGATGATTAAGGAGTCAACATAAAGAGGAATATCTGAGGGATATTCTCAAAAGAGAAAAGCCCACCATCCTTTTGCTCCAAGGGACCAATATGGAGGATTCTGAAGCAATTTTGACACAACAAGCAGTGGCGTGCATGTGAGGGTCTAGTGGTAAGTTCATGGGGTGCCTCGAGAGGTTTATGCACAATTTGGAATAACTCCTTTTTGCAATTTGTTTTTTCATATTAAACCTAACATTGGATTCTAACCAGTTTTGTCCACCTCCCATTTGGGAAAAGATTTAATCTTTTCAATATATACATGCATGTAGCTTATAAAGAAAATGAAGTATGTTGGAGCTATTTGCTAACTCTTCGGAATTCAGAGTATGTGCACAACACTGTAGTAGGTGGGTATTTCAATGTTGCACTGAATAATAAAGAAAAAATAGGTGGGTGCATTGACAGGGATCTGTTGAGGAAAAAAATTGAGGATTTGATCTCAAAGTGGGATCTATTAGATGTTAAACCAAGCAAAGGAAAATAAACTTGGTCAAATAAAAAAATAGAGCTTGGGCATACTATTGCTCAGCTGAACAATTTTCTAGTGCATAATGATTTAATAATACAAGACTATCTCATTTCTTCAAAGATCATTCCTTCAACAATATCATATCATAAACCCATTTTGCTTGTTTTAAAAGATTATCTTGATTTTGGGCCTCTTCTTTTTAGATTCAATCCTCTGTGGTTGTAGGACACAAAAACAATGGATGTTATATCAAAACTGTGGCACACTTAGACTAATGGCTCTCCGATGTTCATTTGGGAGAAAAAATATTAAAGTGATGAAGCTTGCTCTCAAGGCTTGGGTAAACGATTATTTCTCGCCTCCAAATGATGAGAAAGAGTTGCTCCAATATCAACTTAAATCGATGCAAGATAGGGTGGAAACATAAGACATATCTGAGGAGTTATATCAACTAGAGCTCAAGATTTGTCAAAAACTTCATAAGGCTTTAAGAGTTAAAGAAGAATTTTGGAGACTCAAGTCAGTCTTTGGTTGAAATCTAGGGATAACAATGCAACTTTATTTTATTGGCAAGCTAGAGTACGCATGTAAAAGAATAATGTCAAAGAAATCATCTTGGAATATGGAAGCAAGGTCTCTGACTTTTAGGAGATGAAAATAGTTGCCAAAAGCTATTTTGAATCTCTTTACATTGAGTAGGAGGGAGAATATCTAGAAGTAATGACAAATATGCTCAGTAATATCCCACCCATCATCTCATTAGAAGACAATGAGGAGCTCTTAAAAGCAATAGATGAATTGGAAATCCATAATGTGATTTGGAGTCTTGAATTGGATAAGGCACTTGGTTCAGATGGATTCACCATTCATTTCTATAGAGCTTGCTAGAGTTTGATTAAGCATGACTTGAAACAAATGTTGTAATATGTTTAGAGATCTTGTAAACTTGGAGGCAATACTAATTCCTTTTTTCTAGCTCTCATACCCAAAGAAGTTAGTCCATCCTCCTTCTCAAGATTTTGTCCTATTTCCATGTGCAATGCATCCTATAAGGTCATGACCAAGATAATGGAAAACATGCTTAAAAATATCATTTCAAAATTAATTTTGGAGAACCAAGGAGGTTTTATGAAAAACATGCAAATTGTGGACAACATTATCATGGTTCATGAGGCCACCTACTCCAGTAGATCCAATCAAGAAAAGGGTATGATAATCAAAATTGACATGGCCATGCCTTTGAAAGGACCATAAGGCACTCATTTTTATTGATATTTTGCATAAATTTGGTTTTAGCTCTTCTTTTATCAAGTGGATCGCAACATGTGTAAGCACTCCTTGCACAACTTCGTTGGTGAATGTTAAACCATCTTCCTTTTTCGAAGTAAGTTGGGGGATGAAACAAGGATGTCCCCTCTCTCCAATTTTGTACATCATTATGGCGAGTCTTTAAGCAGAAAGTTGGAGCATGAAAGGTTGGTTGGGAGTCTTCAAGGATTCAAAATCGCGCGACAGGTTAAAAGCCTCAATCACTCACAGTTGACAGATGACACCTTCTTGTTGGGAGGTTCCTCGACTATTATAGCAGCCCAATTCAAGCAAGTTCTAGATTCCTTCATCATCACTTCAAGGGAGAATAAATAATTACAAGAGTCAAATTTATCCCTAGCATGTAAGTAATCATATTGTTTAATCCATTTATAGAATAATGTAGTTTCCTCATCGAGAGAAATAGACTTCTTTCAAATACTTGGGCATGCCTCTGTCTCTTAGCAACCCGTCAACTCAGTGATGGAAAATTGTGATAGACAAAAAAAAAAAATCAGCGGGGATCACAGTGGTTGAATCCAATTGGCCGCATAGTCCGAATCAAATTGGTCATATCATCCCTTCCCATATTCCAGTGCTCTGCCATGCTTGCACTTGTAGGGGTCATGCAAAGGATATCAAGAGAAATCATGAAGTTCTTATGGTATGGAGGGAAGTCCAATTCTAAAAAAAATCATCTGATTAGCTGGAAGGTGGTTAGATCCCCCAAAGAGAGAGGTGGGCTAGGCGTTAAAGCTCCAACTCTTATGAATTTAGCTATGGGAGCTAAGCTTGCTTGGAGATTAATCTCAAGTGGCCTGACTTGGTAAAATAAAATATCGTGGAGGAAATATTTTAATGGAAATCGCAAGCGATGCATGAAGGGAAACATGAAAATCAAAGAGGCTCTCACATTTGGGGGCTCCTTAAATCTGTAATTCAAATTATCCGATCAAAGCTCGATTGGATCCCTAGGAATGGGAAATAAATTAAAATATGGTAGGATAGTATTGTGGGTGGTCAACCTTTGGAAATAAACATAGAGTTTCTTCCTTTGAAAACTTGGATGGATGGAAAAAACTTAACAACACTTTTGACATATCAAAATGGATTCAAGGATCTAGTTGTTGTTCAGGTTAGCACCTCGAATTAACTCTGAATCATATTAAGCCCCTTGTCATAGCCCCATTTGAGAAGTTGAAGGGATGCACATCATGTGAAATCTAGTCGAAGGATATAAGAGGTTGGGGTGCAACACGTTACAATGTGAAGGAGGGATATCTTCATCAAATCCTCTCTTTCACGCTTCCCCGATTCTCGCATAGTTGGAATATTTTATTTTTTATATGTCACTTTGATGGACTCCCTATCGATCATGGTGCATGGGCAAATTTTGACAGCTAGAAATTTCACAAAAACGGGAATCCGAGGTCCCACTAGGTGTTCTTTATGCATAACAATAGAGGAAAGTGGTCACCACCTTTTCTTTGAATGTAAGTTTTCAAAATAGGTCCAGGCCTCAACATTTGTAGGCACAACTCATCAAATTACATGGAGAAATGTGTTTACACGATGGAGAAAAAATTACAGAGGATTCTTCAAGATCAAGTAGTTGTTACGTTGGTTGTGGATGACCCTCCTCAAATTCCTTTGCTGGAAGATATGGTTGGCTTGTAATAGAGCCATCTTCAAACATACTATGGAGAATCCTGTCACAATAGTGCCCAAAGCCAAAGTCCTTGTGCTGGAATTTACCATCGCCAAAGGGATGAAATTGCAAAACCAACAAGCATTGGATCAAGAGACTTGGATGAACCAATTTGACATTTTAACTGAAGAGGCCAATTCTCCTAATTACACTTGTGGCATACACACCAATTGGAAAATTAGAATGGGCAAGTGAGAATTTGCATAATGACAATCCAAGATGAAGTATTTCATCCTCTTTTTCAATGGAGCATCAAAGGGGGATCCTAGGGTGGCAGGTATTGGGGGTGGGGTCATCTTTGACCCAAAAGGAAATTAGGAAACATCCTTTGCTTGGGGTATTGGAGTCCCAATGAATAATCAAGTTGAAGCTTATGCATTGATTCCAGGTTTAACAATATTAGTAAGCTCCAACATAGATTTGTTGATTATAATTGGAGATTTTAGAGTCCTCATCAAATCCTTGATTCATCAAGCATATCCAAGAGATTATAATTTGGCCTCTATTGTTTCTCGAATCAACAAAGCAACTCAATCATTGTTTAGGTCTCATTCTATCACGTGCTAAGAGAACACAATGGGTTGGTTGACCAATTAGTGAATGAGGCCACTCATCCAACACACATAACATTATTAAAAACAGTGTTTCTAGCTTCACCCGTATCCCCTAATCTTTATGATACACCAAACCTTTGAGACAGATAGCACTGTAGTTAATAGATATGGATTGGCATGTGAAGGGCTCACATCCAAGCATGTGGAATCGATACACTAGGAAACAAGATCCAAGTTGTTATATGGGAATTCTATCACTCATTTTGTGTTATAATTCTCTCATTACTATCTCATGCATGCAAGGTGGGATATTAGCAACGATGGGTTGGAAGGATAGGCAAGATATGTGAGCTAGTTTCAATGATTTTCTTTGTTTTTTTTCGGCTGATTTGGTTTCCTCGGTTGTTCATGGTGGTGGCACTATTTAGGGTTCTTGCTCGGAATTATTCATTCTCTAGTTTCATGTTTCTTGGGAAGATTGGTGGTCTTCTCTCTCCAATAATTCTCTTTATGCCACCCTTGTTGTCATTGAGTTGTTGGAAGGTTTCTCCCATCTATTTTTAGGGTCTATTTGTATGGTTCTAGCTTTGGGTTCTTCTATTCTATGTGAACTATCAAAATTTGGGTGATCCAGGTGGTTATCGGTGGCCACCCACCTTTTCCGACTGGCTCAAAACAATTTTCTATCAATTTTGACAATTTACTATTTTTAGCAGGTTTTAACTTCCGGGGCCATTTTGAGGGCCTAAATGAAGGTTTTTCAAGACAGAGGTTCTTAATGATAGCCTAAGGCATGATTGAGCCTCCAAAATGAATCTCCTTGATAATACCTTTCCAACGAGCTATCATACGCCTAAAACGGAGATCGTATGCAAAAGTTACGACCCCGGGAAGTTGATGTATTAACTTACCCAAACGGGGCCCACATGACTATTGGCGCTTCATCTCATAGGGTTAGGTTTTTGGATGTCTAGGGTTTTTGACATTCTTGTTTATTGTAAAAATGTCTTCAGAGCCTCATTGTAATCATCTTCTTGTGAATGCGAGTAACCGTCACATCTCTTCTTAGAGATAAGCTGCCACCATTCTATCGAGTCTTTCACTTTGTATTTTACAGTCTCTGTACATTTATTTCATTAATAGAAATTGTGTATTACTATATATCTGTGTTTATGGTTGCATCTCTAATATATTTATGTTATATTATTGAATATTTGTGATATCTCTGTGCATTTCTTTATTATATCTCCGATCTCATTTCGTGCCGAAAATGATCTGGATTAGTGGTATCAGAGTAGGCTGCTCTTGATCATTTTTTCAGTGCATGTCCCCGACGAGGTCCGAGTATAACAAGTTGGGTCTCAAGCTTGTCTCTATTGAATGCAATCGCTCTCTCACACCTAAGAAACCCTCAATGGTGGAAGAAAAGAAAAACGACGGAGCAGACGATCCTATCAATCTGTTGCTTGAGCAAGCTCTCACGTGACAGAGGGACGAAATGATGGAGAATTTTTCCCACATCCTTCAACGCCTGCCGATAGCATCAGACACATCTTCATCAAGCGACCACTTTGGAGAAACCTCACCTTTCAAGGTACAAGTTAATTTTGATATTCCTGTATTTGAAGGACAGATAGATGCAGAAGCCCTAGAAAAATTGTTAACTCTGCTAGAAGGTTATTTCTCTGTTCACAATTTTTCCGACAAAGAAAAGATCACCTTCGCACTCCTTAAAGCTCTCCCTCTTGTCAAAAATTGGTGGGAAACTTACTGGGAGCAAAGTTCCACAGAGGAGTCTGAAATATATGGGGCCAATCCCACTTGGGATTTTTTTGTGGATGCGGTAAAGGAACAGTATTACCTTGTTGGCAACTATGAGGACCAGTACATGATCGATCCTATTGGAAACTATGAGGACCAGTACATGAGATGGACCACACTATGGCAAGAGAGGGGCCAAGCAGTTCTAGAGTTCACCAATACCTTCCATACCTTGCGCACCAAGCTGGGTATCAAAGACTCCGAGCGACATTTGGTTCTGAAATACCGTGGGGCTCTACACAGATACATCCAAACTGAAATGGATTTTCTGGACATCTCATCACTTGGTGCTGCTTATCGATATGCTGTTAAAATTGAGCAGAAATTCAAGCACTAGAACAAACGGGAATTCGGGTCTGCAAATCCGCAACAACCAAAGTATGACAAAGACGACCCTAACAAACAATCTCCCGAAAACCAGTCTAAGACACAGGAAAAGAAGGGTCACGGGAATACAAATGTTGGATTACTGAGAGGGGGGGTGAATCAGTAATAACGTAATTATAATCCTTTTTCTTCAAATGTTATATCAATGTAGCATTATTATCCAATAATGAGTAGTAATAAATAAATAATCACACACATACACAGTACACCAGTGTTTTACGTGGAAACCCAAATTGGGAGAAAACTACGGAATGTTTTTTCTTATATGTCTTGAAGAATTACATTCATTAGAAGCACCAAATTCCTTTGTTTTCCAGTTGCAACTGGAAAGAGGCTCCAACCCCCTAGTTTCTCAGGATACAACCCGAGGGAAGCTCCAACTCCCCAAATCTCTGGCTACAACCAAAAGGAGGCTACAACCCCCAATATTCTCCGGCTACAACCGGAAGGTGGCTACAACCACCTGTCCTTGCCCCATCCTGCCACCCTGAAGTAGAAGTAGAATGATGGAATCACTGTCACACTATCACTATGAGATATACCGTTGTAAACCTGTACCAATAAATCTGAACCATGCATCAACCTGTACCATAAACAAGTGCATCAACCATGCACCAACCTGTAATCAACTTGTACCATAAACAAGTGCATCCAACCATGTGCCAAGTATGTACCAATCATGTGTCAA
>ML784582.1:400803-468453 GCA_009831015.1 Picea engelmannii | reverse complement strand
CTATTGTTCCACCTAAAAAGTGTCGCAAGGTAGTATCTCATACTGCAAAATTTAGCTTCTTCACAATCTGTTCAAAAGGGGAACAGAAGGACACTGCAACCACTACAGCCTCGCCCCCTGCACCTTCTATCCAACAGAAGCAGTTCGACAAGATTGCAGCAAAGTGCAAATATTCCTTCTACACGCCATCCTCTCATGTAGCTCGACTTGTTGAACAGCCTCATCTTCCACTGGTTCATGACAAACTTCCACAAACTAAGTAATGCGACGTCTCCAACAATACAAGCATCTCACCAAGATGCAGATCCAACAAACGCTTTCCCCTCTCCCCCGAGAACTCAACGCAATGGAGACCATTGATTCCTAAGGAGGGAGGATTGATCCAAGTGGATATCAGTGGCCACCCACCTTTTTCGACTGGCTCAAAACAGTTTTCTGGCAATTTTGGCAATTTACTATTTTTAGCAGGTTTTAACTTCCGGGGCCATTTTGAGGGCCTAAATGAAGGTTTTTCGAGATCAAACTTCTCAATGGTAGATAAAGGAAATATTGAGACCCCAAAATTAATCTTCTCGACAATACCTTTCCAACGAGCTATCGTACACCTAAAACGGAGATTGTATGCAAAAGTTACGACCCCGGGAAGTTGATGTACTAACTTACCCAAACGGGGCCCACATGACTTTTGGCGCTTCATCTCCTAGGGTTAGGTTTTTGGATGTCTAGGGTTTTTGACATTCTTGTTTATTGTAAAAATGCCTTCAGAGCCTCATTGTAATCATCTTCTTGTGAATGTGAGTAGTCATCACATCTCCTCTCAGAGATAAGCTACCACCATTTTATCGAGTCTTCTACTCTGTATTTTACAGTCTCTGTACATTTATTTCATTAATAGAAATCGTGTATTACTGTATATTTGTGTTTATGGTTGCATCTCTGATATATTTATGTTATATTATTGAATATATGTGATATCTCTGTGCATTTCTTTATTATATCTCCGATCTCATTTCGTGTCGAAAATAATCTGGATCATTGGGGCTTGGGAAGATAATTCCTAGAACTTAAGATCTATTTTCCTTCTCAAAAAATCTTGGTATTTTCTCCTTTTACATCAATAGTTTTTTGTTTTGGCCACTCAGTGGTGGCCTTCTAGAAGCATTTATTACGCTCCTTTCGGGTTTGCAGTTTCGGGTCTTGTATCTCAACGACAACATTTGTGAGTTGGGGCTTGGGTGGTTAAGTCTCAAACCCTGGGGTCATTTCTCTTGCTATGTTATCTTGGGTCTCTTTAGCTCTATTTTCAATAGAATTTGCTCTAGGCTCGTTTGTTGGTTTGCAGTCTTAGGTTTTTATAACCTTGGCTTAGGCCCTCTTTGCATAACTCTTCTATACACGCTTTTTGTTCTCATGGATTCAAGGGACATATTGGAAATCAAAATGATGGCATGAGGACACTCCTTAGAGAAATAATATAACACTTTGGTAATTGTCTATGTGTATCCATGATAATGAGAAGCAGTGTGAAACTCAAAATGAATGTATAATGAGTCTGTTGGCTCAACAAAAACATAAAATTGATGAGCTTGAAGTAGAGTGTGGTATGCTGAGAAATTTGGTTCTCAATTTGTGTAAGGAATTTTTATGAACAACCTCAAATTAGTGTGCCTACAATACCTCAACTCAGAGCATCCCACACGAGGAAGAGATTGTGCACCAGTCTAAGGAAGTTATGGAAGTGGATCAACGACCTTGCCAGGAGGAGGCAATTAGCTGATACTTTTTTATTTAGTTTTTATGGTATTTAAAATAAATGTAATTTGGATATCTTTTACATGCAACATACATGTGTTTATAGTTGGTTTAAAGTAATTGTAAACAACAATACCTTTTTGTATATAGTATATGAGAGCTGCAAAAAATTTTCTGAATCAACATGCCATACCTCTATGTAAAATTTCCCTTAGTTTTGTTATGGCCCCTTTAATATATTATCTCCAAGACTTGGTTTTAAAAAAAGTACACAATACTCCATAAATTTCATCAAACAAGTGCACATATCCACATAAAAGAATGACCACAATAACCAAAGATGATTAGTCATATAATGATCTTGTGATTGCTCGCGTATTATCTCTCACTTTTTCCTTTATCACCACCATAGAACCAATGTTTATCTCCAATGCTTGTTTTGATAGATCATCAAACTATACATTTAATTCCCTATAAATGTATGAGAATGAACTATTTGAGAATCTTATCTCCATCATATTCACTTGATCAAATTGCGGTACATAATCAAGTTTTGTATATCATTTTCTCCCTTCACCCAATTAATTACCAATTTTGAATCTCCAAATATTGGAATTTTAGTAATATTCTTCTCCACAACTATCCTTAGTGAAGCTATAAGTGCTTTCAACTCAACCCAATTGTTGTTACCTTCTCCCAATCCTACCTTAAAGCAAAAAATGTATGAATTTGATATAAACAGTACACCTCCTACTTCGCAAACATTGGGAATGCCTTGATAAGCCCCATCAAAGAACCCCAATGCCATTGTTTTATTGATCACCAATTCACCAACTTGCCTTTGTGACTTTACTTTACTAGTAGTCCAAACACCTTCGTAAGTGAACTAAATTTGATGATGAACTTGAAAAGTAGGAGTTTCCTTACCTTGAAATAGACTGGCATTTCTAGCAATCCATGGAGGCCATGAAACCACACAAGGAAGTGTTATATGATCCATAACATTTGAGTCCTCAAACCTTTGCTAAATAATCTCTAAAATAGTAGTACATTGGCAAGTTCCTCTTCCTCATGTTAGTGAAAGAGATGCTTCAAAGACTTCTTTCACATATGGAGAATGCACTAACAACAGGCTAATTGGTTCCCCATCATTCTTGCACATAACACAAGCTCTCGGGCCTTGGCATTCCCTTCTTTGTAGAACATCCCAAGTTAAGACTTTATTAGCAAGGGCTAGACACATGAATGGTGCTAGCTTGAACATGGACTGAATATGTATGTATGTGCTAACACACACACACACACATGTGTGTGTGTGTGTATGTGCGCGCACATATATCTAACATAGCTACCAACTTGATGAGAAACCTCCATAGTTCTCATTTTAAGAGGTCACATCTAGTCATTGTTTTTATTCTCATTTCAAAAAGTGGTGCTACTGATAGCACCATTTTCTCAATTTGGGGTTAAAATTACATCCTTTTGAAACCATGGCTTTAACAACCTCGCAATGTTGCTAACCAAAACCTTAAAATCAACCCTTGAATCGAAATGTGGCACTACTAGCAATACAATTTTTTTATTTTTTTTGGAGGGGGGTTTAAAAGTACAACTTGTTTTACACCATGGCCTTAACAACTGGTACCATTGAAACCAAAATCCTAAAATCAACCCCTGAATTGAAAAGTGGTGCTATCAGTAGAACCCCCCTTTTCTTCGAGGACAACATTACAACTTTTTTTAGACCGTGGCTTTGACAATTGATAACATTACAATAAAAATCTTAAAATCAACCCTCGATTCAAAAAGAGGTCCCACTAGTACCACCCATTTTTTTTTCGAGTTTAAAATTATAACATTTTTTAGACCTAAAAATCCAATACTATTGCAAAAAAAAAATTCGTAAAAATGTGAAAAAAATGAAAAAAAGGAAAAAAAAATATTTCTTAAATAATAAATAAATAACACACATTTTAAATTAAAAAGGGAAAAAGCAAAGCACCTCACCCTCCCTTATTAGTCCCTGTTGTAGGCATAGAGGGACTATAGCGATCGATAAATCGTTGACTTCATATTAGTCTGTCTTTTGACCAGAAATATTTCCAGATTATCTATTGTTGGAACCAGGGAACTGAAAACATCGATTTTTGTATAAAAAAGTACCATATTTGTCATGATCTGATTGGACAAGGGATTGGAGGTCTTATTGCCGACTTCACTATTCCCAATGTTATATATGTTGGCATATCCAAATTATTTGATCGTATATGGTCTTTTTGAATCATATATTTTCTTATGCATTCCTCGAAGGTAGATTAATGCTAGCATTAATTTGAATGTTTGGTTTAGCATTTTATGCTAGTTAAATTTATGGCAATGTTTGATATGGTTGCATATCGAAAGTTTGGCCTTCCAATACATTCTCTGGTGTTCAAACTATTGTTACAAAAAATATAATAACTTTTTTGGGATATGTCAGAGACCTGCCACATTGAATTTTTTTCTTAAATGTTTACAGAGCATTTCTGATAGACTTAAATGTTTACCTAATAGGTTTGGTAGTGTTGAATGGTTACTTAACAGGCTTGTTACAAGAAATTTTCTTCATGGCATTGTTGGTTCACTGGTCCATGCTTGTTTTTTGCATGGCACTGATTTCTTATTTGCATGTTGTTGTTCTTTCTTGCCTGTTCGTGTTGTTGCGGTTTGCACGTTTTCCTGGGGGAGTGGTTGTTGCTTGATTCTTTCTTCGTTGTATATTGTTTATTGTTGCTTGATTCGACTTTGCAGGGTTCCAGTTTGCTTGATTCGACTTTGCAAGGTTTCGGTCCTGCGCCTGTAGGTGGGCCTTATTTGCAGGGTTTCGGTTCTGCGCCTGCACTTGGGTTCTTATTTGTCGCTTGTTCTTGTTTGCCCAAGGTTTTCAATGTTGGGATGTTGCATCTGCAGTTGGATATTTGGTTATATTTTTTTGCAGTGGAGTTTGCATAAAATACTATTAAGATAAAATAACAGAGTAAAAAATTGCAGGCAATGTAAATTGCATCTCTTACGCGTTGAAGCAGAGTTTGTCAGCCTCAAAGTATATTTCATAGTTGCCGATGCTTTTTCCATGGATTCTGTGTTGCTATGGTTTCATAGTTATGGGAGTTCATTTTGTTTTGTGGGAGATATAATTGTTCTCTCCCTTTTATTTTCCTTTTGTAAACTGCGTTTCTGACTCTATAGTTTCTCGCGTTTCTGTGGTCATTCCGACTGACCATCGTTCGGTTGCATACTTAGCCAGTTTTATGGATGTGGCTTCGCGGATAGGTTCTTTCGAACTATGACAGGTCATGTTCAGTGTATACATTAGCTTTCCCGAATTAGTTTTCTTTAAAAGAAGGGCTCCTGGACAGAAGAGAATGCAATTTATGAAATTATAGGTTTCCTGGACAACATAAGTTAATGATCACGGGTTCTTGGGGTGGCCGGCTAAAAATTAGGCTTTTGTTGTTCCGTGCTCTGCAAATAGCACGGAGAGTTCCGCAAGGTTGTGTTCGGTGTATACATTAACATTCCCGAATTAGTTTTCTTTAAAAGAAGGGCTCCTGGACATAAGAGATTGAAATTTATGAAATTATAGGTTTCCTGGACAACATAAATTAAACATAGGAAATATGTGATTTTATAAAGTAGATATATAAAGCATGCACGGATCCTTCATCCCATACTTTGCCAGTTTTTGCATCGCGGGTTCTCAGGGTAGCCGGCTGAAAATTGAAAATCGGAGAGTTCTGCGATATACAAATTGGCAATCGGACTTGCGGACTATTTGAATTTTAAGGGTTTGGTGTCCAAAAAAATTAGCATTCTCGAAATAGTTTAGTTTACGTATGTTTTACATACGCTGGTGGACAAAAACACACACAAAAAATAGTTATCATTTTTTGGATCGCGGGTTCTCGGGGTGGCGGGCTCTAAATTCGACTTATGTTGTTTTGTGTCCTAGAAATAGCACGCAGAGTTCGGCGATATACAAATTGACAATCGGACTTGCGGACTATTTGAATTTCAAGGTCTCATGTCCAAAAAAAATTAGCATTCTCGAATCACTTTTCTTTATGTATGATTTACATACGCTCATGGAGAAAAAGACAAAAAAATAGTGGAACCGACTGTTACATAGGGATCCATCCCCGCTACCTTCACCGCTTCCCAATACACATTAAATATGCTTTCAAAAGTCAGAACCGACCAGATAGGTTCGAAAAGATGGGCTTCAATAACTGGAAATCTCGAGTACATCTCCCATTAAAATGAATAGGTAGGCGAATATTGTGGGATCTGGTAATTTCTTTTTGCTTGCATTTTGAATTTGGGAAATATAATTTTTATTTTTATTTTTTTGCTTTTGCAGTCTTAGTTTTCTTAAAAGATTCAACATAGTTTACGAACGTGTCACCCACAGAGGCCTTGATGTCATGTCCCTCTTTAATATTGTGCATATCTTAGATGTTAGATTTGAGAATCTGCTCGGATATAAGAATTTTAATGTGTGCTGCTAGTCACTATTCAGTGTACATATTCGAAAAGATTGGCATTAATAAGCGAAAATATCGAAAACATCTGTCATTAAAACAAATCAACATAAAATCTACGGAAGATCATCCAGCGTTGCTTTTAAATACTTATTTCCATTTCTCTCTATCATCAAAGAGTTGCGCTTTAGGGTGCCTTAGTTCTAATGTTCCTGGTCATGGACATGTAAGACAATTTAGAGATGTGATTAAGGGGCAGATCAAAGAAGAGAGACTGGTTTTATGTGACGTGATATTTGAGAACTCTGTTATACAAGAGAAACTCAGAGAGAACGAAAAAAAAAGAACAAGTATGTTATGGTTGGTGTTCTCCCTATGTTCGATGCTTTGGTTGGTTGAAAAGGCTGCCTGGAGATTTGTTTGTTGAACTTCTTTGTTTTCTTGCTAGGAATTGTAATGGATTTTGAGGTCGCGTGAAAAATAGTTCTTAGTTTGAGTATATAGCTTCTTCCAACAACACAGATTTGACAAGTGTATCAAATTGTACAGATCCCAGAAGAATTTGTTTTCCTCGGGGGCGGTGCATTTACAGTGGCTTGAAAAATGGCCTGTCATGTTCGTAAATGAAACGAAATATTGCTCCATTTGCGAATGTAACCAGATGCGGGTAACATAAACTGTATGGGTGGATAAAACGACATATTATCATTGCAAAAGTTTCTATTTCAAAGTTTGATGAGCTACATGTGGGTCTGGTAACCGACTTGACAGAAAGCCATGTTCTTTGTCAAAGTTTGTTCGGTTTCCTCTGGATGTAGTTGCAGACTCCACATATTTGGTGTCACCTCCACTGCTACGAGGAAAGATATATTTTGATGCCATCTGCAACATGTGATACACTTGCCAAACATGTGTTGGTGCGTTTTGCAGCATTTGATGCACTTTCCACACCTTTGCTGCCCAAAAAAGTTATGTACCTCAACATATTTTCATTTTGCATCTAGGTTGAATGTTTCTTCCAATTTACTGTAATAAATAAAAGAAGTTCAACATACAAATCCTCAGGCAGGATTTTCAACCAAACAAATGATCGAATACAAGGAGAATACCAGTCACTACATACTTGAATTTTTTTCCCCTGCCATAGCTGTTGTGACATAAAACGACTTCGTCCACTTTGAAATCGGCCTGAATTGCGTTTCTAAGTTGTCTCGGATGTCAAGAGTCAGGAACATTGGAAGGAAATCATCCTAAACCTCAACTTTTTGACGACAGAGGGAAATTAATACTTGACAAAGAATGGAATGTTGAAGAAACAACCATTTCAAGCAGGCCATATCTGGAAGAGACAAGGTATTCAAAAAACTGGGATAGATGTAGTTGGTAGCACCGATTAAGTACAAAACCCAAAATTGATATTCAACTCATTTTTTATGAATAAAGAGTTTGAATGTCAAGAAAATTGTCAAGAAGCTTCATCAATGTACATATTTCAGTATTTTCCAATTTCTGGTATTTGTTTTAATTGTATTTTTTACCTTCTTCCCCTGTGTCGTTAAACATGAACGAGAAGCTTTACTTTTTGCTGCCCACTACTTCAATCTAAATAAAGACTGGTCTGTTCTTTATTTACATTTTACATTTAAGAATAATTTTTCATAAGCGGCTCAACTATTGACGCAATGTTCATGTTCAGTATGTTGGATATACTGCAGCTTCTTCTATTTGATAATATCCCTTCATATATACTAATATCAGTACTATTGGAATAAATACAAAAAACTTAGGCAATTATGTTTGGGTTTGCGGTATTAAACAACTATGTTCCATGTTCCGTCATATACATCTTGCAACCAAAGAACTTTTGTAGTCTGCAATTTATGCTTTAATTACTTAAGTCACACAAAATATTGATTGCATTTAATTTAATTTAGATATTGATGTTTATGGAGAGCCGACATTTTCTCATGTCATTGCAATCAATACAAGATGAATAGATGATAAGGAGTGTATCTCGCTGAGACCACAATGCAAATTCATGTTTCTTGTTGCGTTGTGTACATCTTGTAGTCAAAATTTTCGCGCTTTCAACAAAATTTGCGAACCGAAGAGAATCTTGCAAATTGGGAGATCATTTGCATTTGAAACAGAAACAATCCATTAATATATATTAGTATGAATACTATTTAGATAAATATGAAAACTTTCTCCATTGATAGATACTAGTATGAATATTATTGAAATAGATATCAAACCTTTGTCTTGGCCAATACTTAGCCATTTATCTGGGCATCAGGCCCCGGGTTCACGGTACCTAGCACCTATGTCCCCTGTTCCGTCAAATACATCTTGCAGCCAAATAACTTCAGTGATATGCACTTAATGCTTTTACTAGTGAGAACCCAGTAGGGGTTCTAAAACTTTGCGATTAATAAACACACACAAAAAAAAAAGGTTTTTTCGACTATCAGATATTTATCTCTTTTCCCCTTTTTCTTTTCCCGTCCATTATGGTTTTCTGGTTTTATACTTAGTCATCTTTCTATGATGGGCAGTTGCAGGGTTCATGCATTGACATATCTTCATCTCCATCTGTACCTTCACATGACGAATCCGACTGACCGTTGTACCTTTCCATACCTAGGCAATTTTATGGCCGCAGTTGCCGGATCGACGCATATGAACTGGCCTTTTCTTCTTCCCGCTCATTATTGCTTTCTAGATATATACTTAGTGCCCTTTCTATGGTATTTGCTTCAAGATTTGGCGGGCTGACATGTTTTCATATCCATCTATATCCTCACACGACGGATTGGACCGACTGTTGTTCCTTTCCATAGAAAATTTTATGGCCGTCGCTTGCGAACCCAGCTGCTTATCATTCTGGTATATACATCTTGCACTCAAAACATTCATGATCTACAATTCCACCATGGGTTCCTCGTATACATTAACTTCGTTCAAAGTATTTGTTGTTTCTTTCCATCCCCAACAACTTCGTGTCCTTCTTGATATACATGAACAATGCTCTTACTAGTGACAAGTGGACATAATGGCACGAAAGATACTTCTGTGATCTGCAATTTATGCCTTAACTAGTGAGAACTCAACAGGGGTTCGAAAGTATTTTCATTAATAATCAAATACTAAATGTTCTTCGACGAGATACTTTTCCCTTGTCTTCTTCTTGTGTGTTATCGATTTCTAGTTATATACTTGGTCGCATTTCTATGATCGTGGGTTCCAACGTTGGCGTGTTGACATATCTTCATCTCCATCTATATCCTCGCATGGTGAATTGGACCGCCCACTGTTCCTTTTCATACTTAGTGAATTTTATGCACGCGCTTGCTGAGTTGGCGCAATTCAACTCTACTGCTTATTGTTCCGTCATCTACATCTACCACTCAAAATTTCCGTGATCTACAATTCCACTGCGAACTTCTCCGTCCTTTTTCCCTTATTTTCTTCTAGTGTATTAAGGGACTATAAAATATGGACATGATATTTTATAGAGCATGTACGGATTCTGCATTCCATACGTAGCGACATTTTGGATCGCGGGTTTTCGGGCGGGCGGGCTCAAAATTGTGCCTCCATTGTTTCGTGCCCTACAAATAGCACCCAAAATTCCATGATATACAAATTGACAAGCGGACTGGCAGACTCAACAATGCACTTCTATTGTTTTGTGTCCTCCAAACAATTCTCCCAGTTTTGCGATATAGAAATTGACACATGGAATGCAGGGATGGAGGGGTGGAGATTGCCATTGTTTACGAATTCTAATCCCTATGAAGTATCTAACAGTATATAAAAAATTATTTTGAATACTAAATTAGCTCTTAGTAGTGACAATTGGACACAGAGGTACGAAATAGTTGGGATTGCATGCTCCGAAATATACAAATTGACTATTGGATTCCGACATCGTCCGCTCTTCCGTGTTACAGATTACGCATTCAAATGTTCAGAGCAATACAATTAGAACGTCGGGGCCTCGTGTCTTCTGCAGACACCTTCGCAACCTGTTTTGGATCCTCCGGTTGCCGGATTCACGAAATGTGCAACCCTAGCATTGGCGGGTTGACATATCTTTATCTCCATCTATATAATCACACGACGAATCCAACCGACCGTTGTTGCTTTCCATACTTGGCCAATTTTATGTCCACGATTGTTGGGTTGACGCCAATTTCATATCCATCTATATCCTCGCATGGAGAATTGGACTGCTCTTTGTTCCTCTTCATACTTAGTGAATTTTATGCCCGCGGTTGTCGGGTTGGCGCAATTGAACTCTGTTCCTTTTTGTTCTGTTATATACATCTTCCACTCAAAATTTGTGCAATCCCAACTGTTTCGTACCTCTGTGTCTAGTTGTCACTACTAAGAGCTAATTTAGTATTCAAAATGATTTTTTATACATTGTTAGATACTTCATAGGGATTAGCATCCATAAACAATGGAAATCTCCACCACGCCAGCCCTGCATTCCGTGTGTCAATTTCTATATCGTGAAACTGGGAGCGTTGTTTGGAGGACACAGAATAATAGAAGTGCAATGTTGAGTCTGCCAGTCCGCAGTTCTGCTTGTCAATTTGTATATCATGAAATCTAGGTGCTATTTGTAGGGGATGGAACAATGGAGGCCCAATTTTGAGCCCGCCCACCCGAGAACCCACGATCCAAAATGTCGCAATATGCAAATTGACTACCATATTCCGACATCGTCCTCTCTTCTGTGTTATGGATTACGCATTCAAATTTTCAGAGTGATACAATTAGAACGTCAGGGCATCACGTCTTCTGCAGACACCTTCGCAACTTGTTTTAGATCTTCCCGTTGTCGGGTTCACAAAATGTGCAACCGCAGCGTTGGCGGGTTCACATATCTTTATCTCCATCTATATAATCACATGACGAATCCAATCGACTGTTGTTGCTTTCCATACTTGGCCAATTTTATGTCCACGGTTTCCGGGTTGGCGCCAATTTCATCTCCATCTATATCCTCGCATGGTGAATTGGGTCGCCCGTTGTTCCTTTTCATACTTATTGAATTTTATGCCTGCGGTTGCCGAGTTGGCGCAATTTAATTTTGTTCCTTTTTGTTCAGTTATATATATCTTCCATTCAAAATTTGTCCAATCCCAACTGTTCTGTACCTTTGTGTCCAGTTGTCACTACTAAGAGCTAATTTAGTATTCAAAATAATTTTTTAGATACTGTTAGATACATCATATATATGGACTAGCATCTGTAAACAATGGCAATCTCCACCCTGCCAGCCCTGCATTTCGTGTATCAATTTCTATATCGCGAAACTGGGAGCACTGTTTGGAGGACATGAAACAATAGAAGTGCAATGTTGAGTCTGCCATTCCGCAGGTCCGCTTGTCAATTTGTATATCGTGGAATTTGGGGCGTTATTTGTAGGGCACGGAACAATGGAGGCCCAATTTTGAGCCCGCACACCCGAGAACCCGCGATCCAAAATGTCGCTACGTATGAAATGCAGAATCCGTACATGCTCTATAAAATATCATGTCCATATTTTATAGTCCCATAATACATGGGAAGAAAATAAGGGGAAAAGGATAGAGAAGTTCACAATGGAATTGTAGATCACAGAAATTTTGAGTGGTACATGTAGATGACAGAACTAGAAGCAGAAGAGTTGAATTGTGCCAACTTGGCAACCACGGGCATAAAATTAACTAAGTATGAAAAGGAACAGTGGGCAATCCAATTCGCCATGCGAGGATATAGATGGAGATGAAGATATGTTAATATGCCAACATTGGAACCCGCAATCATAGAAATGCGACTAACTATATAACTAGACTACCGAATACAAATTGACTACAGGATTCCGACATTGTCTGCTCTTCCATGTTACAGATTATGCATTCAAATGTTCAGAGCGATACAATTAGAATGTTGGGGCCTCATGTCTTCTTCAGACACCTTCGCAGCCTTTTTTGTATCCTCCTGTTGTCGGGTTCACGAAATGTGCAACCCCAGCGTTGGCGGGTTGACATATCTTTATCTCCATCTATATAATCACACGACGAATCCGACTGACCGTTGTTGCTTTCCAGACTTTTCCAATTTTATGTCCATGGTTGTTGAGTTGGCCCCAATTTCATCTCCATCTATATCCTCGCATGGCGAATTGGACCGCCCGTTGTTCCTTTTCATACTTAGTGAATTTTATACCCACGGTTGTCGAGTTGGCGCAATTGAACTCTGTTCCTTTTTGTTTCGTTATATACATCTTCCACTCAAAATTTCCGTGATCTACAATTCCACTGCTAACTACTTCATCCCTTTTCCCTTTTTTTCTTCCCGTCTATTATGGGACTATAAAGTATGGACATGATATCTTATAGAGCATGTACAGATTCTGCATTCCATACCTAGCAACATTTTCGATCACGGGTTCTCGGGAGGGCGGGCTCAAAATTGGGCGTCCATTGTTGCATGTCTTAAAAATAGCACCTAGAATTCCACGATACAGAAATTGACAAGCAATCCTGCAGACTGGTTGACTCAACATTGCACTTCTATTGTTCTATGTCCTCCTAACAATGCTTCTAGTTCCACGATATACAAATTGACACATGGAATGTAGGGTTGGCAGGGTGGAGATTGCCATTGTTTACGAATGTTAATACCTATGAAGTATCTACCGGTATCTAAAAAATTATTTCCAATACTAAATTATCTCTTAGTAGTGACAACTAGACATAGAGGTACAAAACAGGTGGCATCGCACTCTGCACAATATACAAATTGACTACCGCATTTCGATATTGTCTGCTCTTCACTCTATCACGGCTCACAAATGTTTCAAAGTATCTCTCGCTGCCTTCCATCCCCATTAACTTCTCGTCCTTCCGACTGTCCTACCATACCCTCTTCGTTGTTATGCGCATTGCACTAAAAAAGTTCTGATACATACAATTTGACCCTCATGCCCTCACCTTCAATGGTTTTACCTTGCAACCCTATTTTGTAGTTGTTTTTTTTCCCGTGCCCGTGACCTCCATACTTTCTTACTATGCAATTAGAAACCTTTCATGCTAACAGGTGAACATGTAAGAACTGTCAACATTGTCATTAATGGGTGAAACACTCGAGGAGATCTCCCATTATTACGCATTAAACCAACATGTGCGGAGAGTTATTTTGTCCCTTCCGATTGTTCATCTCGAACATGCGTCGTCGTATTGGGTTGCTCAAGAAATATACAATGCTTAATCATTGATTGCAATATCCTCCATGTTCACATTTTCTATGTGTGAAATTACTAGTTTTTAATGTTAACAACACATCATGCAACAACCATCCAAATTGTCATTAATCAATGAAAGTCTCGAGGACATCTCCCATTCACTCGCTTTGGACCAAAATTTGCACAGGCTTATATTATCCCTTCCAACTTTTCATTTCATTCATCATCTAGAGCAAACAAACGTTCTTGTAGACTTATGGCAGTAGGTCAACAACAATTTTGTGGAGATATAGTAAATATGTTCGCACACGAGGACCAGAACTTCCAGTGGTCCAGGGCATACTTTTACTATTCATCCCATTCCTCCCAGAACGAAGTGATTTGGACCTTTGGAATCGCCTGTGCAGGCTGCGTCCCTGAGGTTTTTTACTGCAAGGAGGTGGTCTCTTGGTGTGCCGAAAAATATATTCCAGGCCAAAGAATTATTCCATTGTGCGACCATTCTCTTGTTTCTTTGTCACCTCGGGTCTTTCGCGAGATGTTAAAATTGTCGAAGCCAACATTGGCATTCAGAGAACAAGACTGCAAGCAGTTTCTATAAAAACATGATAACAAGATGGACATCTTAGCCGACTTCCTTGAAGACCCGACAAGAGTTCCTAAAGATATCACAAGGTTGCAGACAAGTTCCTTTAGAAATCCATTCCGGGAAATTGCTTGATTGTTTACAAGAATAACGGGATAGGCATCCACGGCAAGCATTTCCCATATAATTATTTATATTTTTTATTTCACAGTCAAGGAACAATACATTTTCGATTGGGGAAAGCTAATTTCCATTGAGCTCTGTTCCCAGTTGTCACGATTCAAAGAATCGAATAAATTTTATATGTCATCCTACTTAATTTTCACAATTGTGCATTGTTGCCCGTTTCCAAAACTTTCTCTTTCCAATAAAATAAACTGTGGATTCGACCCAGTAACATTCTGGTACGAGGATTTGTTGAGGCACAAGGCCTCCCATTGTTTTTATGAAGTTTTTAATGGCTTTGTCTCATTTTTCAAAGATTTACTGCTAGGCAAGGATGCTTCGTGGATGTCTGGCCACACAACCAAGTTTTTGAATAGGAAGGGCACACTTGAGCAAGAGGAAAATCACAGTGTCCTCATGGTCTTTGGCTCTAAGGAAAATCTTGCCTTCCTTCCATGCCACATCACGGACAAGATGTTTGTTGCAGAAATAGCAAGGCAATATAACCACTGGTTGCATTTTTTCCATGACAAGAAAAAAAACAATTCATTCCTCTGCCTTGGAAAGTCGGAGACTTCGTGTGCAGAAACATCAACAATATTGACAAGTTTGTTGCCCATTTCAATAAATTGAACCTAACGTACACTGAAAGGCTAAAAGGGTTCGACCCTAATGGCATTTTTCGAGAAAATTTACTGGATGTTGGCTTTAACACCTCTTTTATCGATAGACAGCTGACCTAAGACATGAACAGTGTCGACAACAATATTGCTTCTGCTGATTGTGATGCAGAGACATTGCAAAGCGTGACTAAATTATATAAACAACATGGAAAAGTATCCAGTGAGAAGAGTACCCAGTCCCCCACCAGCACTCCCAAGAGCATGACATCACAGAGCATTGCTTCGACGATCCACCCTAGTAAGAAAGAAATCCATAAATATTTGAGAGGAGGAGGAGATAAGAACCCTCCTCACATAAATATTTATAGTTCTCACAAAATTCCATTGGCGAAGAAGAGAAAAAACAATGCAGGGCAGGCGAAGGAACCCGAAATTGAAAGTGGAAAACTACAACTTGATATTGAAACTGAACACATGCAGAAAATTGGGTCGTCCGCGGTGGAAATATCTAAGATTGACTTTTTTGACGTAGATGAATCCTTTGTAATCCATAGCGCTATTTTTAACAACCAATCTAAAAGTATGGTCATTGAAAAGAAAGATGTAACAAACATGAAAGACAAATCTCGCACAGAGATTAACTTTAGGGAAATGTAGCCGTCCCAAATCTCCTCATTTCACCAGGTAACTGGTGAAATTCTCTGTTATTCCATTGGAGGAATTGAGACGAAAAATGCCAATCTGAAAGACCGCCTCAACGAATATGAGCAGGCTTTCATTGCAACCCCAGAATTTTCCAGTCCTTTGGCAAAAATTGTGCCTGCTACCACTGTAGCCAAGATGAAAGAATCCTCTACCCTCCTTGCATGCTCTAGAGCCCTTGTAGAGAATAACATCAAAAAAAGAATGCATCTACTTACTGAAGCCTGGGAAACATCGCAAAATTTAGTTTCCTTCGAAAAGAAGGCCAATGATTTCCTGCAACATTTGGAGGCGAATTTAAGAAATGAACAACATTTATGTGATCAGGTACTAGCCCCTTTTTCCAACTATGTTGTCAACACATCGGAACTGAAAAGAAGACAGGAGAAACTCCCCTCCCCAAAGCAGACCAAAAAAGTAAAAGCATGTTGGCAAAAGAAAGTTGACAACCTGGAGCTCATTGTCAAATCATGTAAACAAGTCATATCAGAAAAGGAAGATTTATTCACAAACCTGCTGCAAATGGACTTAGCCGAAACTACCAATGAGGTTCAAGATCCAAAATGAATTCTCAAATCGTTGTCAATCACCAAAGAGGCCTTCCAGGAACAAGTTGATATTTTAAAGGGGTTGTCTTTCAAAAAGTTTTACGACATAATTGAACATCGTCTAGATGAGCACGAGCGCTGGGTACTGGACTATGCGGCACACAATGAAGAAATTGAACAGAGTTTGCATAGTATTTCAATGGATCTAAGGAAATTAGAAGACGACCTTACGACATAGAAATCCGGGATGAAATCAACATAGCCCCCATGAAAAGCCACATCGAAGAATGATTCCAACAGAGAATGGACAACCTCGTCTAGGAAGGGCAACAATCGATCAACAAGACTCCACTGACCATTGACGACAGCAACAAAAACGCATTAGATTCATAGTAAGTCTATACTGGCATTTTGTTTTCTTTATCAATCCACTTTAAGTCTATGTTGTCATCTTGTTTTCTTTATCAATCCACTTATGACCTCTTTAAATAGAAAACTGTAACCAAAGACTCATAACTTCCAATTTCTTCTTTTCAGGTCTTCGTCTCTACCGTCACACACTTCTTCTTTCAAAGTTCCTAATTCTTGTACTTATTTCTTTTTATGGTCTGCGGGAGCTCCAATCCCAGTCTATATGACAAACGCATTTAAATTTTCAAAAACATGTAACAGACATTATTAATTTTTGATAAATTCCAAAGAAAACTGATTCGACAATGCCTTTATTGTATACTAAATTTTGGGTTTCCAGGAACCTTTCTTGTTTGTTCCAAAGAAAACTAATTCGGATCTGCTACATTTCTTGTGTCCTATTGTATGCTAATTTTTTCTGTCTTTAATGACGTTGTTACTATTCTATTGTATGCTAACTTTTTGGGTGTCCAGGAACCTATACTTTGATAGATTTTGATTTCTCTTCTGTCCAGAACCCTTTGCTTTCGAGCAAACTAGTTCAGGAATGCTAATATCTTTTTGTTTTCCTCCACAAAACTATGTAACAAATGTTATTACTGTTCTATTGTATGATTTTAAATGTTGATGTAATTTCCAGATATATGTAACAGACATTATTTATTTTATAATAAGTTTCTATAGTTCGCAAGTCTGTTTGTCAATTTGTATGTCGCGGAACTCTCAGTGTTGTTTTTAGGGCACAGAACAACAGAGGCCCATTTTTTAGCCTGCCATCCCGAGAACTTGCGATCCAAAAACTACCTAAGTATGGAATCGGGGCTCCGTGCATGCTCTATAAAATGTGTGCAAAGAAAACTAATTCGACAATGCTATAATTTTTTTGTCCAAGAAAAGCCTTAATTTTAAAGAAAACTAAATGTAACAGACGTTCATGTAATTTCCACAGATATGTAATAGACATTATTAATTTCTGGTAAATTTGTAAAGTCCGCAACTCCGCATCTCATTTTTTATATCGCGGAACTGTTAGTGCTATTTGTAGGGCACGAAACATCAGAGGCTCAATTTTGAGCCCACCAGCTCGAGAACCCGCGAATGAGGGCATAAGTTTCTATAGTTCGCAAGTCCACTTGTCAATTTGTATGTCGTGAAACTCTCAGTGCTATTTCTAGGGCACGAAACAACAGAGGCCCATTTTTTAGCCCGCCAGCCTAGGAACCCGTGATCCAAAAATTGTCTAAGTATGGAATGAGGGCTCCATGCATGCTCTATAAAACATGTGCAAAGAAAACTAATTCGGCAATCCTATATTTTTTTTGTCAAATAAAAGCCTTAGTTTTAAAGCAAACTAATTGTAACACAAGTTATTACTATTCTATTATATGCTTTTAAATGTTCATGTAATTTCCACAGATATGTAACAGACATTATTAATTTCTGGTAAATTTGTAGAGTCCGCAACTCTGTGTCTCATTTTGTATATCGTGGAACTATCGGTGCTATTTGTAGGGCACAAAACATCAGAGGCCCAACTTTGAGCCCACCAGCCTGAGAACCCGAGAACCCGCGATCCAAAAACTAGCTAAGTATCCAATGAAGGCATAAGTTTCTATAGTTCACAAGTCCTCTTGTCAATCTGTATGTCGCAAAACTCTCGATGCTATTTCTAGGGCATGGAACAACAGAGGCCCATTTTTGAGCCCGCAAGCCCGAGAACCCGCAATCCAAAAAACTGCCTAATTATGGAATGAGGGCTTTGTGCATGCTCTATAAAACGTGTGCAAAGAAAACTATTTCAACAATGCTATATTTTTTTTTCTCCAAGAAAAGCCTTAGTTTTAAAACAAACTAAATGTAACACACGTTATTACTATTCTATTATATGCTTTTAAATGTTCATGTAATTTTCACAAATATGTAACAGACATTATTAATTTTTGGAAAATTTGTAGAGTCCGCAACTCTGTGTCTCATTTTGTATATAGTGGAACTGTTAGTGCTATTTGTAGGGCATGGAACATCAGAGGCTCAATTTTGAGCCCGCCGGCCCGAGAGCCTGCGATCCAAAAACTGGCTAAGTATTCAATGAGGGCATAAGTTTCTATAGTTCGCAAGTCCGCTTGTCAATTTCTATGTCGCGGAACTCTCAGTGCTATTTCTAGGGCATGACACAATAGAGGCCCGTTTTTTAGCCCGAGAACCCGCGATCCAAAAACTACTTAAGTATGGAATGAGGGCTTCATGCATGCTCTATAAAACGTGTGTAAAGAAAACTAATTCGACAATGCTATATTTTTTTTGTCCAAGAAAAGCCTTCGTTTTAAAGCAAACTAAATGCAACACACGTTATTACTATTCTACTATATGTTTTTAAATGTTCATGTAATTTCCACAGATATGTAACAGAGATTATTAATTTCTGGTAAATTTGTACAGTCCGCAACTCTGCGTCTCATTTTGTATATCGCAGAACTGTCGGTGCTATTTGTAGGGCACGGAACATCAGAGGCCCAATTTTGAGCCCACCAGCCGGAGAACCCGAGATCCAAAAACTGGCTAAGTATCCAATGAGGGCTCCGTGCAAGCTCTATAAAATCTCGTCCCCATACTTTATAAAAGTACAAATTTCGTATGTATAAAACTAAATATCTAAGTTACTAAAGGTAGATATTTTGTATGTATAATTTATTAATTTCTAATAAATTTCTATAGTCCGCAACTCCGCTTCTCAATTTGGCCCAATTTTGAGCCCGACAACCTGCGATCCATTATAAAAGTACATATTTTGTCTGTATAAAACTAAATATCTACTTTATAAAATTACATTTTTGGTATGTATAGTTTATGTTGTCCAGGAACCTATAATTTCATAAATTTCAATTTCTTTTGTGTCCAGGAACCCTTGTTTTAAAGATAACTAATTTGGTAATGCTAAATTGTTTGTGTCCAACAACCTTTCAAATGTTGATAATTTTTTATATTTTTCAGGAAGAACTAATTCGGGAATACTATGTTCTATATGCAAACCACATGTATTTCAACTTTCTAGCCATGTGTCTGTACTAGGTCGCATTTACTCCCATCCCACCCTGGTAGGGACTATGCTGCCATGCAACACTTGTTTAAAAATAAAAATAAACAAAACTAAAAAAACAAAAAAACTCAAATTTAAAAATTAAAAATAAAAGTAAAGTAAAAAAATAGAAAAAAAGACACTATAAAAGCAAATTAAAAAATAAAATTAAACTAAACATTAAAAAGAAAACATTTTCAAAAATTATATTTAATTTTTCTAAATAAAAATAAAATAAAAAGGAGTAAGTTGTTGTTATTATTTAATTATTTATTTTAAGTGAAATGGTGATCATCGATTTCTTAGTTGAAGTATTTGGACTACTCGTAAAACAGAGTTACGAAGGCAAGCTGGTGAATTGGAGATTGATAAAACAATGGCATGGGGATTCTTTGGTAGGGTCTCTCAAGGCATTCCTAGTGTCTAAGAAGTAGGAGAAGTACTATATATATCGTATTCATGTAGTTTTTGCTTTAAGGTGGAATTTGGAGAAGGTAACAATAATTGGGTTGAGATGAAGGCACTTATAGCTTCACTAAAGATAGTTATAGTTATGGGGAAGAATATTACTAAAAACTCTAATATTTGGAGATTCAAAATTGATAATTAATTGGATGATCGAGAAAAATAATATATAAATTTGATTTTGTATCTTAATTTAATCAAATATAAATCTTGGAAAGAATTTTCTAAAATTATTCATTCTCACACATTTATAGGGAATTAAATGTATAGAATGATCTATCAAAACTAGCATTGGAGATGGACATTGTTTCCATGGTGGTGATAGAGGAAAGAGTTAGAGATAATATGCTAGCAATCACAAGATCATTTTATGACTAATCATCATTGGTTATTGTGGCCATTATTTTATGTGGATATGCACACTTGGTTGATGAAATTTATGGAGTATTGTGTACTTTTAATTCCATGGTGGGTTTTATAATTTTAAGGTAATTGCTTACAATTGATCCTTTGAAGTAATAAAATTGTATATGATTTATTTTTAGATATGTTGTATAAGAGGGACTTATAGTCCATGGATTATGACTTTTAAATTTTTTTATACTTATAAGATTTATCTTTTTGTGTGCCTCAAAGCATATATAGAGTATATATTTAATGTAATTTTTTCGTTTTTGCTTACTCTCTTGAATACTTCCCCATGTTCCATGGATGTGTTTCTCGTCCCGGAGGAACCAAGAGAGTCGAACATGTGACCAACAACAAGCATGATAAACTCATGTTTGGCTCTAGACCAATTGAACTAACCCTCGGGGCTAATTTCAACTTCCTCTTATTATTGATTGCAATATCATTCCAGATATTAGCTTTAAACTTCATAGGGATATAAGATTTGATATCATCAATAGTGTGAATTTGATTGTCTTATTTTATGTTCCACTAGTTAAGACTGGCCTCAAAATATCTAGGCTAACCTCTTTTGAGCCTATCATGGCTACTACTCATAGTAGAAGCAATAACACAAATCTTATCCCCACTAAAGTTGAGAAATTTATGCTTATATTTTAAACATCTAATCATGGATTTATACTCCACGCAAGTATATCTCAAGTCAATCAAGAGAATCAGGTAAGGAGCATTTTATTTTATTTTAAAATTATAGGTTAAAAACACTTTTCGATTTGTTAAATTTTACTTCAAGTCTCACGAGAGATGTTGTAGGCTTGACGATGTAAATGGTTGTTTAATTGTTTTTAACTCAATTTGCTTTGAACATGTGTGCAAAGAACTTAACATGGAAGTAGACTCTTTGTTTAAGGAGGGGTTGTAGTTGGTGGATGGCATAGGGCGATGGAAGGAAATCAATGATGGTGATATCCTTCATGAACACTTCTTCACCATCCACATCTAAAGATTCTTGTGATAGTCAATTCTCCAAGGAGACTTGAGATTGATCCTGGTACTATTGAGCCTATATTGAGCCTATAGAGATTGATTAGGTTTTTTTGTTTATATGGACAATTATGTCTTCTTTTTTTTAAGTATGTTATATGTATGAGAAGGAATGTGTAGTTTTTGTGATGCCTTGTCTACTTAAATAACGTATAGATTTTGATTTTTGAGGTTCAGTTTTGCATGTAACTTTCCATATGAAAGACGAGTTGCGAGAGACCCTAGTGCTCCAAACAGGGTTTTTATTTTTGATATTTTTTAAGAGATGATAAATACAATGACTCTCTCTTTCGGTGATTTAAAGCATACATAAACTATATCTTTCCTTCAACATTCAATGAAATATACAATTTTTTTTTTTGGGGGGGGGATAAAAAGAGATGTTGTAGGCCCACAGTTCACATAATATAGGATAATTGGGATACCTAAAGTGTTGAAAATGGTTTTTTTCTTATCCTAGTTCTAAAGCTCAACATTTCTACATTTGTTTTTAATACCACAATAAGCTTTCCAACTATCCATGATTCTCTTCTCGGCACAATTTATGGTTTTAATTTAAATGGAAATTTAAATCGATGATTGTTTGCAAGATCACACCTCCTCAATGGTGTTATCACCATACAAAATTGGAAGATCATTTCTTTTGTATATTTAATTACCATATTCTTGGTTCTATCAATATTAATGGCAAGCACCTAATTTTCACAAAATTTCTAGAGAACTTTGAATTGCTTAGAAGATCACCAATAGTTTTTGTAAGAACAGTGTCATCAAAAAATAAGAGAAGGACGACAACAAGTCCATCTATGTTAACATATTGATGTCTTTTCATGACACCCATCAACTAGGTGATTGGGGTGCAAATTTGAACTTATGCCTCTTTCAAATGGAGACCAAAATTTTCAAATTTGGAAAGTGCCAAATAACCCCAACCTATTGATCATAAAGACCCAACAAGTTTTAAGAATTTAGAACCAGTGTCAGTATTGCAGTTTTTCTTCAAAAAAGGCCAATGGGGATGGTTTCTCTTCTGAACAAAAGAGAAGAAATAAAAAGACACTAAAAATAAGGAAATTGATTATGTCCAACTTCTCATTGAATAACCTTATTTGTCAACTTTATCCATCATTTCACGAAATCAAGAACAGAGTTCATATGCCCAAGAGATTGCCAATTTTATCCATCTTCCAAAATACCCCATACTTAACCAATTTACAAGTTAAATCCCATGCGGAGAAACCAACACTCTCATTCCTCTGCAACCTCCATTTTGTCCTCCACATTCCTCAAATTGTACCCCTTAATCCATACTTAGTCATTTTACTTGTTCGCCTTACTTTCCATACTAGCTCTTCTTACTCTCCACACTTAGTCATTTTCCTCATTACTCTCTCATTACTTTTCTTAGTCATATTTACACTCCATAGTCCATTTCCATTTCTAAGTCATTTTTTTGTTTTGTTTCCATATTTGATCTATAAATTGTCGTGGATGTTCCAATAGAACAGTTCATCACAATAGATTTAATAAAATATTGAAATCTTTACTATGAAGGTTATTTTCCTTTAGATCTCCATAATATTTAGTTACTGATAAAATGCAGAAAATAGAGAACAATAAAACACATTCACACTATGCACAAATAAACACAAGATATGACCTGGGAAACCCAATACAAGAGAAAACCCATCTAGAAGGTGAGGCTACTTTGCTCTCTTTTCTCTGGTAAAGAAATGATGCAAGTACAAAGAAAACAACACTCTTTGTTGAGTTTCCTTTGAACTGTGGCCTGTATGGCTACTACAAAATCTCTCCCCATTTGTTATGCTCACATAATCCCACTCTCAGATGTTCTACTCAACTATGGAACAAGATACAATGCAAAAGAATGGGACCCCTTCTCCTCCTAGTGGCTTGGTATTTAACATAGCCCGACAACCATCTAGGGATAGGCTTTTGACTTCCTCAACCTTCAATTGTGATAAGTTTTTAGACCTTCTAGAATGTTCTTAGAAAATCCACTACGTGGCTAGCTCCACATGTCTAAGTAATGGAGGTTGACGTGGCATCCACTCACACCATGGTGATCAATATGGTAGGTCAACTTGCGGGAGGCATATCTTTCTCATACGAACTTTGATTGACAAACAGTTTGCGTCTTGGAAAGGTATCGATGTGTAAAATTCAAAATCTTCCTCCCTAGTAAGGTTTGGACAAAAAAAGGTCATTTGATGCCTCAAAATGGCTTCAAAATATTTTTGACTATTTTTTGGACCTAAATTTCCAAATTTGTACCATTTGTCGAAATGGCCTTGCAAGCTGATTCCTCCAATTGTTCCACCCAAAAAGTAATGAGATAGATGACAAATAATATATTGATCCAATCTGGATCAATATTTCATTTTCCATTTTTCATTTTAGCTTGTCTTCTGCACTCCTTACTTCACTTTTCACACTTAGTCACTTTTTACTTCAATTCACTCCAATCAATACTTTCACACTTTGTCATTTTTATGACTTATAATCTGCGGAATTTGACTTATAACATGCAGATACTATTCACATACAACCTTTTCTCCACACTCCACACACAACCCATACCTCCGCACATGAACGAACTATTTCCATACCTTCATACTTGGTTTATTTTCCAAATTTTATTGAGTTTTAATGTGTGAAGATTCTACACTTCCTATGCACACTCCCTCTTCCGCACAACTATTTTTTCTCCACACACATGTGTATTTCCTATTTCTCCGCACACAAACCAAACTCTTATTTTATTTTCTGATATTTATTCGTATCTTTTTCTAAGTTTTATTCCCCTCCCCCCTCCTTTGGCATATTGGGACATGTGGCATTGAAGTGGACCTATCACATTGGGACACGTGGAAGTGAAGTGGACCTATCCCTTGATGACACGTGGATGATATTTGTTGGATATGGATTACTGGGCAGTGACTTGGCATGATGACTGGGCAATGAAGTGGTAACCAAAATCTATATTATGCACAAGCTATGCAAGGTTCCATGGCTATCTCTACTTAACATATAATAATATCATATACCATTTTCTTTGTAAACATGTAATTAATACCCTCCCACGATGCATGTGGGATAAATAGGGTGGATTTTCAAATCAAGGACCAAGATTCACATGGATAATAGATCAATGGTTGATGAGTGTTTGTCTTCTAGAGGCCATAACTTTTGATATCAATGTCCAAATTGAGCAAACAAGAGCTTGTTGGAAAGCTAGAGACATGAAGAACAACTTAAAAGTGGTTTCCATGGCTAGAATGATAGTTACCTTTCCCTAAAATTCAAAATACAGTCACAATTATTTTTGGCTTGAAAACAAATTATTTTGGTAAAATGGTTTATTACAAGAAATTCGTGACAGTATGAAGTGGGTCCCATTTGGAGACACAGGTATCTAAATTCATACTTACATAGGGGAAAATAAAACCCTAACCCTAAACCTAAAGAATCTTCAAGAAGATGATGATTATAAAAGAAGAAGAGAGGCATATTCATCAGAGACAACAAAGAGAGAGAGACATCCATCCATCTGCCATTCCTCTGCTATTTTTGTGAGTGCATTTATTTTTTGAAGCATTTCTTTTCTTTCTTCCTAGTTTGTGAATCATCCAACTTTATTGGTTTACTATTTACTTGTAAATTTGATTCCTGATTGCATTTCTTTCCTTCTCCCAGCTTATTGTTGCTATTTTATTTGATCCATGGGAGCCCCATCCCAATCCATTTGGATGAATGCATTTATTTTAATCATTTAAGTATTGAGAACATTGTGTTTTACAATAGGCAAGCACTTTATTCGAACTTGAACATTAATGAGTAATTATTTTTTACTCTCACAATGAGCTATTCCAAGAGTTCATAACATTTGTGGTTTCAGATTTTTTTATAAAGCATGGGATCTCATGTATGTTTCTCCTATGCATCTTATGATTCTAAATGAATGAAATTATTTAAAGCTTTGTAATTTCTAAGTCATTGGTCTTATTTTTTGTCTATGAGTCTCGCTTCAATTTTTTTTTTCATTACCTGAATTAATGGATGTAGCTATTTTGTTATTAGATGTGAAGTTATTATCTTTATACTATAATTCATTTGTTATTTGTTCAATTATTTTATCACCTGGTCCACTCACAAGTGTTGATGTTATGAATGTATGGATCTATGTTTTGAATAAGTATATTGAAAATTTGAGTGAAAAAGAGGAGTACCACCTCTATACAAACAAAGAGTGAATCTTGATAACTCTTTACAAGAATAACCTATGAGGTTGACTCTTGTCCCTAACAAGAAAATATATCAACATAACACCAATACACCCCTCTTTTAAACATTGCTCAATTTTATCAATAATTTAAAAAAATTATATTATCAAAAAATACCATTTAAAATTCATTAATAATAATTACACAAATTAAAATATTAAATAAATCATTAATAATAATACATATTGATTTTAAAATTGTTATTGCAATAAATATAGGAAAAATGAGAAATCATTCCTTAGTGTTTTTTATATTATTTTTCCTTCTTTTGACTCAATTAAGGCCATAATATTGTCTCGAACACGTTTGTATAAATACATTCGAGATTATTGGTGACTGTAAAGGCAATGTTATATCTCACATTGATTTGTTCATTAATTCTGATGCAACGATCGACGTTAATGTTAACTCTATTGTTGAGGGCATCTCTATGTTTATTAATTTAGATGCACCGATCAACGTTAATGTTAACTCTATTGTTGAGGGCATCTCTATGGCCAAAGTTATGGTGAACATTATTTCCACCTTCAATTTTGACATTATTTGATCGTAATAGGAATGGTGTGGTTGTTAATCTAGATCCTAAAGTGTATGTCCATGTGGATGCAAGTCTAGCTACAAATAAAAGATGTCATTAGCCTCCATAATTATCATCGAAATTGTAACCAAAATGAAAAAGTGTAAAAAATAGAGGAATTTGATTTGAAAACTTTGAGTGGTAATTTTGGACTCTAATCCCCTCAAATATAGTAATGGATGGAAATAAACTATGAATAAGATAAATACGCTTGGAAAAAAATAACACTTTACCTTGACAAATTGAATCATTTTTCAACTTTTACCAATTCTCTTTTTTGTCTATATAAACCCCATTTTGGGTTTGTTTAGAGTTTGAGAGGGGCTAGCAAGATCGTGCATATGGGAAAAGCTTATATACCACACATTACACCTTGTCTATCCTTCATGTGCATGGTGGCATGCACTCGCTAGTGATTATCTTCAAATTTCTTGTATGTACTAGCTATTATATGCATCGATAAGGGGATCCAAGGAGAGATGAAAAATATTTTCATGCATGTATAACAAGAAAGAGGCTCTTCCAGAAGATGATATGTAACCAATTATAATAAATTTGGTTACTTTGTGCTTTTTTTTTACACTTTGTGTTAATGGTTTCCTTTCCACATATCTATTGTAAATGGTAGGTGATATATTCACATGTGAGGGAATGACAATGGGATATGGAAGTAGAGGCTTTTTTCTAAAACATTATGCAGGTTTTACCTTATTCTAACAATGACATTTACATGGAAAATTGATATATTTACCCTAGATCATGTTGGGGCCAAGAAGAATACAAGTTATAACAATCAAGTTATTAAGGTAATGGTAGTTGTTCTAGTGTCTTCATTGCTAAAGTATTGTAGTGAGGAGGCTAACAAGGGTTTAGTCTATCTTCATGTTGATACCAAAGAAGTATTTATTCATTTTTCCTTAACCAAATGCTATATAGGAATTTATAGCTAATTTTGCTTTATGGTGATGATACACTTTTAGATTGTTGAAAACTCGGAGACACACTTTGGAACCATGAGTCCTTTAGCATATCATTTCCATGGTTTGGGGTTCCATTCAAGAAGGAATGTTTATGACTTAATGGTGTATTTGTGCTTGGCAATCAATTTCACTAGTTTTCTCAATTGCAAGTCACTCTTCACTTTGTCCTAATATACACAATATTGGATTATTTACTCATAAAATGTATGAGTGTAGTGGAAACCATGTGACTTTGACTATACTACTTAACAATGTGCTATGAAATTTGTCAATTTATATATATTTTTAGGAAGTGGAAACCATATAAGGTTGCAATAGAGGTAAAAATGTTAACACCCCTACCAAATGTGATAGTGAATATTTGATTAAATGCTCTACTTATTTTTGTTTTGTATCCATAACATATTAAATCATTGGGCATATTTAGCAAAAAAACAAACTAGAAACGTTATAATCAAGACTTCAAAGCCAAATATAAAAATGAATTATTGTTCCCCAAAAACAAAACGAATGTAAATAATTGAATATAGTAGTAAAATTAACCAAAGATATACTAAAATGCAATATGTTTCGCCTTATTCATTGAGGGAGTGAACTTACCATGCCTTATAATTGGATAGGGTCTGAAATTAATTAATTTGGTTATGATTAAAACATTGTTAGCACTTTAGAATTGATGAGACTTAATCTAGTAAACATGTGTGAACATGTATTATAGTTGTACTTTATCTTTTGTATTTATGGATAAGTTGGTTTCAATTTATCAATCACCTACTTTATTGTATTTGATTGGAAATTTGGTGAAACTTGATCACTTTCACCACATTTTTGTACTTCTATAAATAAGATGATAGGATGAAAGAGTGTACATATGTGTACACTTTTGGTAATTTTCTCATATTTGAATACTCTCTCTCTTAGGTTTATGTACTTGTGTGAGTATTCCCATTGTTGTTTCTTTGCTCATATCAATTGGTCTAAGAGCCTTAAAATTAGGGCCTCTTCAGAGCTAATTCTCCAATTTTTCCCTTCTTGGGAAATTTTGTTGCCCAAAATTCTCATTAAGCTCTCAACTTCAAAACTTCAAATGATTTACCAATGCACTTGAGAATTAATGAGATTTAGTCTGGTAAACATGTGTGAACATAAAGTTGTATTTTACCTTTTGTATTTATGGGTAAGTTGGTACAAATTGATCACTCACCTACTTTCTTGTATTCTATTGGAGACTTGGTCAAATTTAATCACTCTGACCACAATTTTGTACTTCTACAAATAAGATAATAGAATGAAGAGTGTACATATGTGTACAATTTTAACAATTGTTTCTCATTTTGCATACTCTCTCACTTGAGTTTCTATTTGTGTGTGAGTATTCGCATTGTTGTTTTGCGATCATATAATTGGTGTAAGAGCCTTAAAATTAAGGCCTCTTTAGAGCTAGTTCTCCAATTTCAGCCTCCTTGGGAAATTTTGTTGTCCAAAATTCTTCTTAAGCTCTCTCTAAAGTTCAAGTGATTTACATAAACATATACAATCCTCTCCTAAATTCAAACCATTAGTATACATATAACTCATTATCACTCAACCCAAGGGGTTTGCTCAAGCAGTTGTCACCAATGTTGTTGAGCATTTGGCTAGTTATGTTCCAATGGGTGACCTCTTCAAATCCCCATAAGTTAAGCACATTAGTCTACATCAACAAGTTTACTAGTGATTCCATCCACAAATGTGAGTAAGCATCCCTTGTGTTCCTCGAAGATTTCCTTGGAAAGTAAAAGGTAAATCATTATTACTAGCGCTTCTCTCAAAATTCTGCAATATTTTCTACAAAATTGTTGTTGTGGTGGAATCACATTCACGGCTAGCAAAATCGGTGGTCCTTTTCATCTTGTGTTATTGGTTTTTAGTTTATTTTATTGATTAAACAAACATAATGGTCCCATACTAGCAATTTGTTCACTTGAGTCCATTTGTATCAGTGAATCACTGCTTTTTCCTTGAAAGAAACATAAAACTTTCATTCAAACCCACACCGTGGCTTTGCATAATTCTTGTGGGTTTGTCAATTCCTATGCTCCTAACATTGCTCAACCCTTAGGAGATCAACACTAGCATAACTAATTCTTTTTAAAAACCCTCACATTAAACTTTCATTTAAACCCACACTGTGGCTCCTACATTGTTCTTCCAGACTTTGTTGGTACCCATGCTCCTAGCATTGCAACATAATGAATTTACATAGAAAAAAAAAACAATTTTAGACCAAAATGATGGAAAACATGATTGGCATGTTCCAAACATTGCAATGAGTTCTCCAACAACCATAAGTCTACAATCAAGAGGTTTTCATTCATTTTGACATTTTCTATCTCTCCTCTTCCAATGATGTCCACACCTCTATTTGTGTCACATAATACAATCATCCTAGTTCCTTCCTACATTAGTGTGAGTTGTGATTAGTGGTGGTGGTTTTATGGTGGGGATGAATTTAATAAAATTGTCTTTAAAGATATATCACTTCTTACATAGACTATATTGAGCATTATAGTTTAAGCATTTACTTACCCACCATCAACCATGGTATCAAGCAACCCTCTAAGAATATAAAATCATTTTGAATGGCTATGAAGGATGAAACTACAATCATTGAGCCCAACATTGATAATTAATAAAAAGTAGTTACAGTCACAGGCCTCTTAGGAAACCAATTTCATTAGCAAGTCCTCTCAACAACTTTTGAATTGGGCTTATTAATAATAACTTGCTAATAATTTTCTAATAACAATGCCTTCATAGTTCTCATTTCAAAAATGTGTCAAGAAAAAACCAAAGTTGAAAGATTTATTAATGTCTACTAACCGTTGTTTGATACTTTAGTGCCAATGTTCTAGTGGTATAATAATACCCTACCATGGCCTGGACCTAGGTTCGATTCCTAGTTGGTGCAACATTGTTGGATGCCTTTTGCATTGATGGTTTTAAAGTAATCATTAAATCAGCCTCGTGCCAACAATATTTGGGGGGAAGGTATCCTACTGTGCCCTTTCCTTTGGATGGTGTTGAAGCTTGAAAATTCATGATTATTTTGGATCCCATGGAAAGAGTCCTATCCAAAGTGGATTGAGTACCAACAACCTTGTCTTTATTTGCATATTCCTCCCTTTTTTCTTTAGTTGAATTTCTACCTAGATACTTAGGTATGTTTTCTTCACTATCATCCTCATCCTTGTCTTCTTCCTCAAACTTCTAGGTTTTCTTTTTGTTGCACATTCCTAAAGTAATGAAGCGTTTTTTCTAAGAAGTGATCCATTTAATCCAATATTTCTACTTGAGAATCCTCATTGTCTATAAAAGTTTCTAGATCTAGGCATTCCTTTTGTGCTTCTGAAGTGGGTGGAGCTTCAATTTCCATATCCAAGCTTGCTTACACTAAATTTTCTAAGAGTGGGATTGATTCCTCTTGAGAGAGGGTTTCATACCTATTCCCCTAAGAGGGAGCGATTGTTTCTATTGTCTTCCTTGGGGATTTCTAGACCAACTCACATATTTTATTGTGAACAACCTCTAACAACTACTTAGAATAGGTAATGTAATGGGGACCTAAAGGAGTTGTTATCTCCAAAGATGATGGAACTGACTTTGGAGGTTGAGCAACTACTTAGGGTTCATTTTCATCTTAACTATCTGGCATTGATCCTGTTTTTTCAGGATTTCGTGGTGTTGGTTGGGCATTCTTTTTGCAATATTTGGCAACGTGGTTATATTCATGGTAAGACTTACACTTGAAAGGAATCTACTCATAGTCTAGAGGTTGCTCATGTTTTTAGTTGTCCAAGGTTAGGAGGATGGGGAAGGCAAACTCACATTGGAATTGTAGAGGGGTTATCATGTTTTGGATTGAATTTCAGAGTCCAATGATTTAGGTACATGCCTCAATACCATTTTAAATCTTGGAGGGCTTGCTCCACACCCTTCATGGTGGATCGTAGGTTGTGGCAACAATGATGCAAGAATCTTGCATGATTGATGTATTTGTCTTTGTGAAATGATTGTAATAGTTATTGGATCAATAACAACACTCTCTTCTCTCATAATAAAATTCTTGAGAGTTGACCTTGTATACATACACACACAATCTCTCTCTCTCTCTCTCTCTCTCTCTCTCTCTCTCTCTCTCTCTCTCTCTCATGGTTTCTAATGTGCATTGGTTATTTAGTACTCTATATACAAAATAAAAATAAAATAAATTTCAACAATTTAGAAATAATTGATGATGGTGGTGTTTACAATCTCTCTCTCTCTCTCTCTCTCTCTCTCTCTCTCTCTCTCTCTCTCTCTCTCATGGTTTCTAATGTGTATTGGTTATTTAGTACTCTATATACAAAATAAAATAAATTTCAACAATTTAGAAATAATTGATGATGGTGGTGTTTACCATCGCCAAAGACCGACAAGGTCTATTAGACAAATAAAAGGAACATGTGTAAAGATTCTTCAAAATGTCATTTATGCATTTGATCATAGAACAAATGAAAGTACAAAGGTCATGGTTTTAGTTGGTATGTCTTGAAAAGTAATTAAGTTTGTAACTAGTTAAATTATGTCTCATATTATTAAGCATAGAGAATGTTAAAAAGAAGCAGAGTTCATCCTCAACTTCCTTTGTATTGTCAATTTTACAAATATGTTCATCTCAAGGTGTTTTTAGGTTAGTCCAATGACTAATTTCACTATGAAGGTCATGAGCATTGGTTGTAATATTTATATAATTGATTTTGTTTTTTAAGCTCATAATCTCATGAAAAATAATTTTGATCAACTAAATTAAATTTATAAAAATTTTATAGGATTTCAACTTCCTCTTATTAGTCCTTGCCTGTGACAAGGGACTTTAGCAATCACTTGGCGGTCAACGATCGTTGACCGCCTATTTCTCGGTGCATTCTGCATTTTAGTTGGTGCATTTTGTTATGATCTCCAAAACACAATATCCAATATCCAAAGTATCCTTCAACCATCTCCGAAATGATATATTAATTTTATTTATTTTAAAAATAAAAATTATGTATTTATTTATAAAGTTTCAAGAACCAAAATTTTGATTGGATAATCGCCATGTGATATGACTATATTTCCCTGGTGTAAGAAAATATGTTTTAGCTAATTGTCAGTATTAATAATTCATTTTAAAATAAAATAAAATTTATTGGCCACTTTCTCGGCTCTAACACTACAATTGAATGCTCTGACAGTGAGCAATTGAATGTCTGCAGGTTCTTAGGAAGGGAAGCACATTCCACTGGGAAGCCTCAGCCTTCTTGAGAAGAGAAGGAAATTCCACTAGGCATCCTGCATGCTCCAGCTTGCAAAACATAAGGCACATCGCAGCCTTCAAAACTTAACTTACAAAAAGATGGACAAACAATTCCATTCTATGAAAGATAAAATATTACCCTGAAGGGAAATATGCATAAAGAATAAATGACGAGTAATCCTCACCATCTAATTCGAGCTATGGTGAAAGGCTACTATTGAAAATTTGTTTGAATTTCGGCCATGTAATTCGAGCTATGGTGAAAGGTTGTTGTTGAAAATATGTTCTGAATTTCGGTCATCCAATTAGAGCTATGGTGAAAGGCTGTTGTTGAAAATTTGTTCTGAATTCCGGCCATCTAATTCGAGCTATGGTAAAAGGTTGTTTTTGAAAATCTGTTATGAATTTCGATTGAATGCTATTGGTATTGTTATTGTCTTCATTATCCAGAAAAAACTATGAAAAATCCAATTAGTTACAACATATGAATGTATATTATGAATTTTATCAAGGTACCTTGCATTTTTTTAGTAGGGACCCAGCTGAATACATAGCTCCCAAGCTTGGTTTTGCGCCTCCTCAACCCTTCTTTCGCTTGCACTAGCAGCTGGGTACGTACCTTGGGGTATTGAGGCTCCCATTAGTGGCTTCCCAACACCACGTTGCCCTGACTAAGCCATTGTAGGGCACACTATAGTCCAATAATTTAGGTATAGAATGGATAGAAAGGAAGCCCGTGCAATGAAATCAACGGAGCTTCTCATATTACCTACATTAGTCATGAGTTTTACATCACACCTGCATTAGTGAGTTTTATAGCACGCTTAATTTTGACATTTATGGCCCACAAACAATTTCTCTATCAGAAAGATTTGGATCTTCAGAATATAGATAAAATATTTCATAAGAATATGTTGCTTTCACGACATCGAAAATAGCATTCATGTGCATGGGTTTCCTATGTCAATTATTTCAAGTCGGGATATGGAAGCTCGTAAATATATTTTACTGAACAAGTTAAACCATACCATGAAAATTAAGGCATCAAAGGATAAAATTCATATCACGAGTTTCTGCACTGAATTGTTTACCGTTAGCCAAAGAAACCGATTTACCCACTGGCCAAGATGGGTTGTTAGCCAAATGCGGCTGCTATACATGCTTGGTGCGCCTGATGAAAATAAACAATTTCGTATGTGTAAAGTGCTTTTCTACCAATCACTTCAAAATAAACTATTTCTTTAGTCTTGGACGTTTAATCTCATTCCAATAAACTCGCTCATTCATTTAGTGTTCATTCATTTATTGTTTACCTTGAGCTGATGAAAAAGTGAAGCACTTTGAGTTTGCATTGTACAACAGTGAACAAAAATGTTTTAGTGATGTGCATAGCAACAACGTTTTAAGGCAAATTCTTTGGCAGTGCTCTGTTTTGTTTTAGCCATACCATTCTTGGCTCAATAAAGAGGAACACACCATGTTTGTTAGTTTTACTAAATAAGTAATGCTACCATTTTTAGGTCAATAAAGTGGAGCAAATCAGTGTTGCAAGCATCAACTATCGTTTGAGCATTCATGATTTCCAGTTAATTACAATCTTATGTAGAAACTTTACCTGTAAAAACATAATGAGATACATAAGAGAAAGAGAGAGCTCATATACATGCTCGCTTAGATAAAGATACAGAGAAAGACTGTTGCCGAGCGAGCCAGGTGTCGGTTCTTAATAGCAGCGTATATCTTTGTGGTCGCTTCACAGTTGCATGTACCATTATTAGTCTCACCAAACACGGAGGATACTTGCATGCATAAATTAGGAAAAAATTTACCGGGATTACCCTCAGCCAATGAAAGAGACGAATTCACATTTATCACCTCATGCCAGGAGCTCTTGATTGGTGGTCGCTCATAATAGCTCATGTACATCTTGGTGGCTACATCATTGTTACCTGTACTAAGATAATTAGTTATACTTATGCTTGCTTAACGAAGTGATGGATACTGGTTGTTGCCGAATGAAGTGAGCTACCAAAGTCATAAGGAGGTTGATCTGTCTACAATAAAACTCCTAATTATTCAATTTGGCCACTAAATCATTAAAAAATCCTAATTTATCGAGAGCCATTAAAGCCCAGAAAAACTTGCATGCATATAAAACCAGTATTCACAGGGAAAAATGCTCACAACGTGAAGTGGAGCCATTCAAACTTAGAAACTACAAAATTTATGTTTGTTACAATGCTCGGGATGTTGCAAATCTGCTCCTTCAGCTGGAATATGATGGCAGAAGTGGCATCATACATTCAAGTGTGGAGATGAGATATTAAACCCTTCTTTGACCGACTTTGCTAATGAGTGCAACCTATCAACAGTCGAAGAAACATTGGGAGTCCATTGATTCCCGCCATAAATAAACAACCAATTGGATTCCATTGATAGAGAACTGTAAAATTGTCAGGTCACGACGGGTCACTATGCAGTGACTTTTCCATGACAAAATTTTCATTCATGCCCGATCTCCACCTTAAAGGCGATGAGGAAATTTTGAACTCTGGCTATGTGGTTTCTTGTAATGGAAACAATTGTCTAGACCCACCGACGTCCGGATTTAAACAATCCCCAAGTCTGTTTCCTGCATCCATCAGTCCAAATCATTACAACACTTTCGGAACTTGGGCCCTGAAGATAATTATCAGTTGTGTTATGTGGGAATCCGACCAGTCTTACTAACCATGGGCGAGCTTACAGAGGGAGGATCGAACCCGGCTGCGTGTGATGCATGCAAACTAAGTGGAGTTGATGTATGGGGAACATGCATGCAAATCAGGTGGAAGTTAGATGCAAGACTATCCACTAACCTTCTCCAAATCAGTTCATATATTAAGACACGTTACATGTTTGCATTTTTGGGCCGATTCTAAAACCGTCGAACTTAGAAAGATGAGTATGTGCCTTCAAATAGATCTGTTATTCATTTTAAATAAATAAAATAATAAGGATTTTAATATTAAAATAATTTTATTTTTATTTTTATAGTTTAGTAATTGCTATGAAGTACTTCATGAAACTGTAAAATTCCTGATGAAATCACATACAACCTTTGATGATTACAGGTTGTATCTTGTCGTATCTTCATTGTAATCTGGCCATGTAAGGTTTAAAAAATCATCTTCAAATTGATTAAATTAAAATTTTGGATTGCAAATTCAATAGCAACTGAATTTTCCATAAGATTTGCTCAACGGGAAAAGAGCAAAATGTCATCATTCCCACTACATCCTACCATTTCCTATCGGGATCTTATTCTTCTTGATGTTTTCCCTTAATACATGATAACACTCCTCTCCATCGTCCATCTAACAAACCCGGTTTTTTGATCAAATCTTTATAGACAGGTCTTTTATCGAAAGCATGTATTCCATAACGCTTGGCACAACCGTGGCCATTCGCTCATTTATTCTTTAGTGTTTGAAATCTCACTAAGTTCATGTCTTTGAGATTTACCGCTTTTTTGCAAGTCTGTCCTACATCTTCATGATTGGAGTCGTTCTTGGAACTACTAGCAATAACGACACTCTGGATGGAAGTTTCTCGTACTTTATGATTCTCTCTCTGAAATTAAATTGGTTTATCTACATTGCCAACAAGAATAAGTGTGTATTAAGATTATGAATTGTTACTTTCTCTCTAAATTTCTACTATTTAAGCTCTGAAATAGAATAAGAGGATTTATTGGTGAAATATTATGTTGTCTCTGACATTCACTGTTAGTGTTTACACGATTGATTGGGCCTTCATTGATTTCGACCTTGATCTGATTTCATTGTAAATGCATTCATGTTATAGCGTGGTTGCACCCCTAATTTCACTGTAAATACATTCATATGATAGTGTGGTTGAACCCACTTAAAGGGAAGGGCTTGTTGCTTTGCAGCTCGTCTTGTTATTAATTGCATTGTCATCTTAGATCTTAGCTTTAAACTTCATAAAGATATAAGATTTGATATCATCCCAAGTATCAAGTTGACTATCTTCTTTTATTTTATTTTCCCATTTGCATTATGGCTAGACCCTCGGGCCCTCCCATGCTGAGCAATGGCTCAAAAGTCATCGCCCACCGCTCCTTTAAGTAATGGACAAGGGGTAAAAGGCGCAAAGGGAAGGGGAATATGGGGGCCTTGTGGGGGAAATGACGAGTAAACCCCCCACACCATTTCACCTTTTTCCAATCGTGCCCCACCATTTCACTTTTTTGGTTTTTGTTTTAAAACTTGTTCTTTTTCTTTTTAATTATTTTTAAATTGTTTATTTTTATTTTTATTTTTGAATTTCTTATGTTTCCTTTTAATGTTTATTATTACTTTTAAATGTTTCCTTTTAATGTTTATTATTACTTTTAAATGATTAATTTGTTTTCATAGTTTATTTTTTCATTGTTTTACTTTTTATTAATTAATTTTTAATTTGATTTTTATGTTTTTTTTTAAATGTTTGGTCTTTTTCCGTATTTTATTTTTATTTTATTTTTTTAAATTTAAAATGTGTTTTTAAATTTTTTTTCGTTAAATTTTGTTTTCTTTTTACTATGTTTTATTCAATAATATTTTTGGTTATGGTTTAAAAAATGTTGTTTAAGTTCCAAAAAATAGGTGTTATTTGTAGGACTTATTTTTGGTTCAAGGATTGATCTTAGGATTGTCATTACAATGATAATAGTTGTCAAAGCCATGGTCTAAAAAAGGTTGTAATTTTATCCTTGAAAAAAGGGGGTGGTGTTGTTAAAAGTATCACTTTTTTTCATTTGGAGGTTGATTTTAATATTTTGGTTGCAATGACACTGGTTGTTAAGGCCATGGTGTCAAACAAGTTGTAATTTTAACCCCGAAAAAAGAGGTGGTGTTGCTGGTAACGCCACTTTCCGATTTAGGAGTTGATTTTAAGGTTTTGGTTAGCGCCACTTTTTTATACAAGAGTTGATTTTGGTGTTTTTGACCCAAAAATATGTTTTTTTTTAGTAGAGTTCTCATTTTGAGGTCGCAATTCTCATCAAGTTGGTAACTATATTATCTATGTACACACATACATTACTTTTCTGAGGAAAATCTCATGGTATCCTCACTTATTTCTTGAAATATCTTGATGGAGAATGACTCATCCATCAACCGTAATAGTGACTAGTAACCTAGGGACCCATTTGAACTCAAACCTTAGCCATACTAGAATCATAGACATCACAGTGGACTACTCCTTGAAATGATATGTTTGAACTAATTGAGATAACACATTGGGCTTATATAAAATAGAGAAACATGAGGGTGGGATTTGATCCACGTATGTGTGCATGAGTCACAATATAATTTAATATAATCTCTTTGGGAGCAATCGCACATTCAACCACTACTTCAAGGTGACTCCATGGCTCCAAGAAAATTATTCATGGGAATCAAACGTTGTCAAAGGATGAGAAACTCCTTGTGCTTGAATCTAACCCCTCCTCACCATAGTTGCATATTTATTACATGTAACTATTCACTCCAACTTTTTGCCCATAAACAAGAATGAAATATTTCTCATAACATACATCATCAACAACAATTATCTTATGAAAAGTGAAACATTTCACGGACATGATTTGAACCCCTAAGCGAGAAGGATAAAACCATAAATAATTTAGAGAGTATAATTGAAAAATATAGATAGAGGGTAGATGTCAATTGTTTTCTATAAATATATAATTAGAAACACTATCATCATCATCCTTAGTGACATATCCATTGTCATCGTCATGATTTCCGTGGTCCTCGACATCCTCCTCATTAGTAGGTTATGAACTTTGTAAAATAATCACAAAAGTGTCAAAACTTTTGTCTTTAACTTTATATAAAAAAATTATAACACCCATGACAGTATTTTTGGGTCTGAGTTTTTTTGACATGTAAGTGATGTTTTGAGGTGAACATTGATTTCTCAGTTGAAATCCCTTACTTTTGTTGGCAAGCTATCTAACTAAAATATTGCTTAAGCAACATTTCCCAAAAATGTATCTTTTGAGACGTTTCAAAATGTATCTTTAGTGAAATTTTAAATGTTAATTTAGTGATGTCTTTCTTAAATCTTTTGAATAGAAATTGTGACATTGTGAAATGCCAAAATTGCAATGAACCTTTTAAACCCATGACGATTAAATTACGTTAGGATTCAGTATCACATTTTGTATATTCTAATGCTAAATATTCAATGATTAAAAAGTGGTTACAAGCATTTTTGGTACAACAAATTTTTGATTGAATCATGTGCATCTTGTGGAGAGATTTCTAATGAGCCTAAGTTTGTTTGAAACCAACTTTCTATGGCCAAGTTATTGTCTAAAAAAGTTGCAAGTGATTAAGGGTTTAGTTTTTGATAACAATCATTTATAATAGGGGCAATTAGGGGTAGTTAGGGTAGTTAGGAATAAATTCTTGGATAATTAGGAAATTGCAATAATTGGGAAAATTTAAGTAAATTGGTCAAAGCAAGTGGTTAGGGAAGTCTAGGCTAATTAGAGCAATTGGATTTAATTCTAATTGAGATAATTAGGCTATTGACATTGATTGTGGCATTTGGCTAATTAGGGAGATCAGGGAAAATAGAGAGTTAAAGCTAATTGGGGAAATTGCTACAATTGACAAAAACTGGGCAAATTGTGTTTTTTTCCCCAAGGAAAATAACTCAGGATCCCCCTTATTCCCCATGATATTTGGAGGAAGGGTGACTCCAATGCCAACCACAATATCGGTTTGGTAACCCTAAGGGACTTGAGTGGATTTGAACTTTTGACCTATGGTTTCCTCATCAACAACATGCCTCGAGTGGATGGTTCAACCTATTGAGCTAACCCATGGGGTTTCAAATTGGGTTAATTAGGTTAATAGAGACAATCAATAAATTTGACATTTGGGGTAGTTGGGAATAATTATGAAATTGGGTTTCATTGGGAAAAATGGGATAATATGACTATTCATGTTAATTTGGAAAGTGGGGATAATTAAGGAAATTGGTGCAATTAGAGATAATTGTGATCAATCACACTAATACGACAATTAGGGCAATTATGGAAAATTGTAGAAATTGGGACAAGTGGGACAAGTGGGGCTAAATGAGGCCATTAAAACTAATCAAAGAAATTGTGTCTCAAAATAGGGGTTAATTGTGATCAATTCAATAATTGGAGGATCATTTGTAGTGCTTGATTGGGGAAATTGAGGCTGAATGGGGAAATTGAGGCTAATTGGGGAAAACAAGAAAGTTGTGTGGCTTAATTAGGGCAATTGGCATAATTTAAGAAAATAGGGCTAATTAGGCTAATGGGGCCAATCAGGATAATAAGAAAAATTGAGGCTAAACTAGGAAATATGGAGTATTAAAGAAATTAGGGGAATTGATAGCTTGGACTAACTAGGAAATTAGGACGATTAGAGCTAATTGGGGTAATTGGGAAATTGTATCTAATTAGGAAATTTCGGAAAATTGTAGTCAATTATGCTAATTGGGTAATTGCATAAATTAGAGAAATTGGAACTAATGGGGGGGATTAGAGAAAAATTGGGAAATTGGGGCTAATTATGGCCAATTTGGGTGGTTGGAAAATTTGTGGCTAATTTGTCCCTTAAAAGAATATTGGGATAATTTACTCAATCAAGCTAATTGGTCTAACTAGGTTAATCGAGTTATTTGGGAAATTAGGCAATTAGGGCTACTTGGGGTTAATTGGGGCAACTGGGGGTGATTAGGGAATTACAACCAACTAGGGAAATTGAGAGATTCTACCAATAAAAATAAAGGATTTTGATGGAGAAAATAACTTTCACCATAAAAGTTGCTTATAAGTTGAAAAAATCATAGCTTTTAGACCTTATATGTAGTTGTGTCACATTAACCCACTAACCCCTATCTCGCTCGCACATTAACATTGTTACCTTTTATCCACTAATCCATGAACTACATAACTAGATAATCCCATAACCCACAAATATCCTAACACCATGACCCCAATAACCCATTAACCCTTCATCCTCATTGGCCATATTGACCACTATTGAACATGGTTGAACAATGTTGGCCTTATTGACCATGTTGACCATAGTCTATCATGGTATCGTCTCTCACTGTGATACTAATATTATTGAGGATAATGTCTTATGGGCCCTCTTTGGAAATCTTTGCCATTCTAGACACTAACTTCCCCCCACCTGACCAAGATACTACCATTGGTTGATATTATGTCTTACAAGTTTTCTTTGGAAATATTTACCAATTTAGAAGCTAGAGCATATTCCCTTAATTCAATAATAAAATTAACTATAATTTTTCCTTGTGATACTTCTACAAGTTGTAGTTTTCATCTATATGGTGTATATAATAATTTGTAGGTCTTATCATAATGGGATTTTTTTAACAAGAATATTTATCTATGTATTAATAAAGAGGTTGTAGCTAAGATAAACAACAATTAGGTACATGTATTTTTCAAAGTAAGTACATGGTTCTGTCTTGAGAAGAGAATTTTAATCCCTGTCTTAAAATTTTGCAAAAACTATCTGTTAAAATCCTAAATTTTTGACTATGTAAATCCTAACATAAGATCTTGACAAAAATGAGACTCTAAAAAACACAAAACTTGACTAATAGAGCTTGAGTGTTGTATCCATGTGGATTGGATTCTCTGTGTTCAGAATCTATTCCAGATTGTGTTGTTGGACTGTAACACCATCTTGAGATGCCATTGAACTAATGAAATTGGTTGATTGTATATGGGATTGAACTTGGGAATGCATCAAATAAGATATTAGTTGCCTAAGATTCAAATTTTCTTACTATAGAGTGTAGATCCAGTTGGACTGGCTCTTGGCTACCTCCGTTATCAATGTTATTTCCTTTTCTCTCCTCTCTTCTCGCATATGCAAATTCATTTCCAAGTTAGCCACCTTTCTCCACTGCATTGAATGCCTACTCGCCATAAATATTTTATCGTTGTTGTCATCACCATCTGGAGCGAGGAAATCAATCACTGAATCCACTATGTGTGAAGGCTAGGATCATGGGAAATTACTCCCACCTTCGTTAATGATGCATAGAGGGTACACCTCAAAAACCAACTCGTGCTCCATACAAGCTACGAGCCGAGTGAAGGTAGGGAAACACTTGATTGAATTGTCATGCTTGTTATTTCCATTGAATGTTGTTATGTTGCCTCGATGTGATGCTTGGAGGGTTTCAATGTTGATTAACTAAAGGAGGAAAATACCCCAAAAAAATATTATTTTTTCCCATAGTATCCTAAGGTAGAAAATTTGTACTTATCACATTGTTTTTCTTTAATTTGCCTTGTATAAGAGTGCATCCTTATTTGGTTCGTTGGTCATCCCACTGGTTCATCTTCCAAAGAACATGATAATACTCCAACTTTTTTAATCTTTTCTCTTCCTTGGAAATCCTTTGAAGTGCTCTAACCATGTTGTTTTTCCCATTGCCAATATTCTTCCTCATCCCTTTAATGATTAGCTTAGAATCACCAATTACGATGATTTCTTGGTAATGTGCGCAGTTAATTAGTTTCATACCTCTGTATAGGGCTAACGTATTGGCTTGGTTGTTTGTATTTTTTCCAACTCCCCAAGAAAAATATGTCTTTACAGTTCCTTCGGGATAAAAAAAAAAAATGACCTCGCCCCCCGAAACCTGTCACCCTTGGATTTCCTTTTGAAGCGTCATCAAAGAACAGCGTACATATTTTTTTTTATCCTGTCTCCATTTTGTGAATTTTGTCTCTTCCAATTTGAGTTCCCATTGGTCATTATGCAAGGATTTAAAAGGAGGAGTGCGAGTAATTACATGCTTGATATTGAGAATCTTATTTACCCATGTTCGCTTTATTGTGTCCTTGATTTTTCAGGAACGTCCATTGATCCCTTGTCTAAACAACTTCAGAAGCCAAACTATAGGCCAAGGAGAGAACCCCGGATGGATGAAGTGATTTTTGGTGGAATATTGCTATGTTTCGGGCTAACCAAATCTCCCAAAAAATGAACTTAGGAATGACTCGCCATATCTTCTTCAACATGGTTTTATTTTGAAATTTCCCTGAGTATCTCTATTTCCATTCCACAAACATTTCATGCCATGAGATTGGAAGAGTAACCCTATCTTGTATTTCCTGATATAGATGTCCCCACACTTTCTCAGTAAATATGAAACCAAAGAAAATGTGTTGTGAAGTTTCACTTGCCTCCTTACATAAAGCACACATGGATGGGCCATTAATTCCTCTCTTTTGAATATTCTCAGTTCTTGGTAATTTCCTGTGCACCATAACCCAACAAAAAGTACTTATTTTCGGAAGAGAGTCAACCTACCACACATGTTGTCATAACCTTAATCTCGGATGACTAGGAATTTATGATCAAAGTTTCTTGTATCCTTCCTTTATCGAGTATTATTTTTCACTCCAACCTCTTCCATCGGGCATAAGAGGGTCGATTGGGGTACCCTACTAGGTGTTGATAAAGAATTTTAACACTATGTATTAATCCCTCCTACACATTTAATTGTTTCCATTCCTTTCAAATCCCTCCCTCTCTCCATTCAATGTTATTTGAGAGTTTTAGAAGGCCTTTTCTTGTGCATGAGGATTTTAAGGAGCATAGCTCTTCCATTGTTTCTAAGGGCCATTTTTCAGGGATTTTATATGTCCATAAATTGATTGACTTACCATTTCCCAGAACCCGTGTTAAATTGGTTTGAATTAAAGGTGTTGTTTCTTTGAAAAGCTTCCAAATAGAGGATCCTTTGGAATCTTGAAGGTTGGTCCAAGCAGTGCAACCGAACCCCATTAAAGTACCTTTTTTAAATCACTTATTTCCACCATTATTATGTTCTAGTCACCAACTTCCATATGATTTTGTCTCCCATAGCTATATTCATTAGTGAAGGGTCCTTGATTGCTAATCCCCCTATGCATTTTTCTGATATGATGGTGGCCTAATTTATCAGATGAAAATTTTTTGTGGTGGTCTTCCTTCCTTCCCACAAAAACTTCATAATGTTTTAAGCTATTTTATCCATATAACTTTTGGAACATGCATTGCTACACATTGATCAATAGAAAAAGCGGAAATAGCATACTTAATTAAAATTATCTTGCCTGCACGATTCAACCATCTTGCTCCCCACTGATGAATTTTTCTAGCTAGCTTATTTAAAATCGCTTTCCATACTTGCGAAGTAGGATATCTCAAGGAGATTGACATGCCTAGATACTTGAAGGATGTCTGTGTTTCCACACTTGGGAAGCCAAGGATTCTTGAAATTGCCTATAGTTGTTTGCCATAGATGTTCCATCCATAGATTTGACTTTTCATGTTGTTTACTTTTCCTCGTGAGGCATTCAAAAAACTATCCAATATTTTTTTGAATTGTTTTTCAAATGTTACCAAAGCTACTCGCAATAGTAAGGTGTCATCAACAAATTGTCAATGATTGATTTCTTTTACCCCTCTTGTAAATCTTAAACCTTGAATTCTTCCAATTATCCTTTCATATTCAAGATTCTGACTTAGAGTTTCGACCATGATTATATAAAGCAATGGGGACAAATAAAATCCCTAACTTAAACCTCTATTTATTCTAAAGAAAGAAGTGGGCCTTCCATTGATCATAGGATATATCTAGGGGGGCCTATGCATGTCTGGATCTAGACTGTAAAAGCATCTTCAAACCCAAATTTTCTCAAAACAACAAAGAGAAAAGAGTGTCAAACCTGATTAAACGCATTTGCCATATCCATATTTATAATCATTCATTTTTCTTATTTATTCTTCTGTTGTAAATTGCCTCCTCGTCAAGAATGATATTGTCCACTATCTGCTTCTTTTGCATAAATCCTCCTTGATTTTTTCATATTAGGTTAGGCAGAAGAGGTTTCAACCTATTTTAAATTATTTTGGTTAATACCTTATATGTTGAATTGCAAAGAGAGATTGAATGGAAGCATCCAAAAGAAGATGGATTTGCCTCCTTGGGAATGAGAACCAAATAGGTGGAATTTGTTGCCCCTCCAACCTTTTTATTTTTCAATGTGTAATTCAACATCCTTTTAAAATCAAATTTCAATACTTCCTAGGAGATTTTAAAGAAATGAATAGAAAATTTTCCAAGTCTCGATGCTTTATCTTGCTCTAAACTCCATATCGTTTGTATGACTTCTACTTCTTTTATTTCCCTGAGAATAGTTGTGTTTTCTTCCTTGGTTATACTTTTAGGCATATGTTCTAACATTTCCTCTACACTTGCATGAATTGCTCCTTCATCCTCCCGCGTATATAGTCTTTCAAAGTATTATTTGGTTTCCTCCTTAATTTGATTAAACTACTCAACTACTTGCTCGTCTTCACGTTGAATTTTTATGATTGTATGTTTTTGTATTTTGGCCCTAGCTTGTTTGTGAAAAAAATAGTTTTTCTTTTATCTCGTGCTTGAAGCCAAAAGCCGTGAGATTTCAATCTCCACTCATCTTTCTCTTTTCTATAAGTTAATTTATGTTTTTGATAGAAATCCCTTTCCTCTCGAAGGACCTATTCTGTGATTTCCTCTTCCTCCATTGCTTGTTGAATATTTTCCAAAGCTTGTTGACTTGCTAGCCTTTCCTATTCAAGTGGAATATAAATTGTCTTTGCCCATTTCTTTAAATCTTGTTTTACTGACCTCGATTTGCATTCCCAAATGTAATTTGATGATCCTGAGATTGGAAGTTTCCATATGTCCTCTACTAGAGTAAAAATTTCCTCATGCTAGAGCTAGGGTGGAAATAAGTGAAAGGTCATTAGACCAAAAATTTGAGAGGGCTCCATAGAGAGGACGATGGGCTTATGATGAGAAATTGCAGAAGGTACTATTTTAGAGGAAATTGGGAGGTTTGAAAGAAATTAATCATTATGAACTAGAAATCTATCAAGACGAGTTGCAATGTGTCCCATTCCCGACCACTTATTGCTTCAGGTGAACTTCCCCTTTGTTGGGTTGACATCTATCAAGTCCCACTTTGTGATGAGATCTTCCATATTTTCCCTCGTGGGGTCGCATACCAAAATTACCCCTCTTTTTCCAGAATGGGATAGAATGGTGTTGAAATCTCTAGTTACTATACAAGTAGAGAGATCTAGGTTTTCTTTGATGGAATGCAAGGAGTTATGACAACCTATATTTTCAAGGTATCTCATAGGCATATGTATATTTATAAATGTAAATACAGTGCATGATTATTTACAGTAAAATCTAGTTAAGATCTAGTTTGAAGAGCAAAATGTTACCTCAACTTCCACTCTTGTAGTGTCCCACATTATCAGAGCTCCTCTTGAAGCTCATCTTGAACTTGTAGTTGTCCCTTCACTATTCTTCCATAATTTTTTAATAGATTGTATCATTTTTGTGTCTTCCAACTTGGTCTCCTTAATGGGAGTTATACAACATTTTTATGTTCTAATCAAAATTTTGAGAACATCCACTTTGGTCTTGCTCCCAAAACCCTTACAATTGCAAAATAATACTTTCACTATTTATGAGGAAAACTCGCTCTGCCTCCTTGTGATTTTGGAGGCATGTGTGTATTTGGCCCCTTATTTATTTTCCAAGAATTTTCAAGCGATGATTCTATGGAGTGTTGGCACCCCATTACCATCTCTGGATTTTCTTTCTCCTCCCTCATGTCTTGATTCAATTTCCTTCTGGAATTTTTTGAGGTTTTTTCACTTTGAACTTCTCCATCTTCCAGATTTTGTTTCACTTTCCATCTTGTGACAATCCTTTGTTGAAATGATTGATGACCCACATTAGAATCATCTGCACTTTTTTTCTCTTCGTATGTGTCTTCTTCCTCATCTTTGGGGGCATTTTGAACTTGTTCTAGATAGTAATCATTTTGTGAAGTGGGATTTGGATCTAAGGTTTCCTTATGCATGTTAGTGATTTTCATTTCTTGGTCAATCAAACCTTCCACTAAGTCTTCATGTATGTTTGAGGTCTAGACATGGGGCATTGGTTACCTTTCATCATGGGATGACTTGTGGGTCTTCGAAGGATTTGTTGTTGAGTGATTTCGTGGGAGTGAGTCCTCTGGTCGACTATATTTTGGAATCCTTGGGCTTTGACCCGCTCCTTTTCCAATATTTACTCTTTTCTTGGCATGATTCCATTCCTCCCTCTGATACGCTTTGTTTGGATTATTTCCTTGAGGATTCTTGGGACAATTCCTTGCAAAGTGTCTGTATTCATGATAGAATTTGCATTTAAAAGGGAGTTGCTCATAGTTGAGTTGTTGGACATGAGACCATCCATCAAAGGTTAATCAAATGGATTTTGGTAGTCATTTATCTAGATCCACTTCTACACATATCCTTGCACACACATACATTAAATTTTTCATATCTGACTTGTATATGTACTTACCTAGAGAGTCTCCTATACACTTGAGGACATCATCTCCCCAACAATGAAACAATAGATAAAGAAGAAGAACCCAAATTGGGTCAACTAAAATAACATCTACTTCTAGGTCAAAATCTGGTGTCCAACGATTCAGATACAATCCCCTGGAGCCAAAAAAGCAGGGACCACTTCTAAATATAAGTTCTCTATCTTCTTTGAATTCGAAGTAAAAGGTTTGATAACCCTTACAATAGAAGAAATGGTTGATCCTACCTTTGATCGGAATCCATACATCTATTTGAGACCCGAGGAAGATGAATTCCTGGAATTTGATCAAATTTCATGATGAATTGCATATGGATTAGCCTGGGAGAAGGTTTACCCAGATAATCAATTAGTTGTTTGAACACAATGACGTAAAAATCAAAGTTAAAAGGAGGGGCAAAGCCTCTCCCTGACATGGTTGCAGGCCTGACAACCCTTAGAGAGAAAAAATCAACGTAGAGGTAATGTTAGGGTTTGTACAGTGGTGGACACAGTCATATTATCATAATGGGATTTTACTCCACAATAATTCTCTACCATATCCCCACCTTCTTTCAAGTTTGTATAGAACTTTATACTCTATGTTAAACTAGTATATTTGGCTATTTAGCTCCAAGTTTTCTCATGGACATGCTAATTAAATCATGTTTGAATTAGGTTGAGCTCCTTGGGTTGATGTTATAGTATCCTCTCTCACTCTTATACTATAATTACATCCTCCCTTGCTCTTATTTTAACAATGGGTGGTATTGTGTGAATGTATTCTCTCACCTCGTTACTTATATTTTTAGGAATCATGCATTGTGGACCTTTTTAACAAGATATTCCATTCTAGACACAAGTGTCATGTATTAACATTGGTTGGTGTTATATCTCACGAACCCTCTTTAGAAATATTTTTCAATTTAGAAGCTAGAATTTTCCCTTAGGTACACCTTAGGTATTGAAATAAAGTGTATTTATGCCTTGTAAGACTTTTATATAGTATTGTCTTCATCTATGTAAAGACTCTTATACGAAGAAATAAGTTAGAGGTACGGATATGGGTTGAGGGATTCATGTTAGTGGTAAGAAAGTTTTATAGAGTTTGGAGTAGCTCGAGGTATAGGGGTAAGCAGTATGGGGGACTGATTATTGTGATAGCATCCAAGACCCCAAGTAGAATCCTTCATATGAGAGTCCTAATTATAGGTATCATGGCATCTTCCATCACTTCAATGTTGTGGTATTGCATGGAAGACAATATGAATGAGATAGATGAGCTAACCTATATAAGTTGAGCTTAGCAGACAAGACAAGATGAGTGCGGAAAGGTGAGATGAATTGAGACAAACATAACAATATGATACAAACTAAGTTGAGTTAGAGATGAGATGAGTCGAGTAAGATAAGATGAGATGAACCAAGCCGAGAAAGACTAAATGTGACGAGAAGAGTCTAGCAAGGTAGGATAAGATGAATTGATGAAGAGGAGGAAAAAGGTAAACAAAGAATCTTGGATAAAAATAGGTATATGGTCAATTAAGGAGGGTATTTGTTCATGAATATACTTGTTGGAGGTGAGTCAAGATTAGCCAAACATCAAATCCCACTAGCGCAATTGATTTCAATGAGCCTCGTTCTTTAAGGTGACCCACATTTGGAACTCATCTAGTAGGGAGGAGACATCTAAAAGTCTAACCATGCTAAGGGTTGGTGTGGCCCGAATTGTGTGAGATCCCTGAGTGATTTTGACAGCTTAGAGATCCTTGGGTTAGGGTTTCTTAAACCACAAGGTAGTTCCACAATTCAAAGAAAAACTAGCAAACAAAATAAAAAGATTATACTGGCCAAACAAGTCATGTTCAAATGAGATGAAATCACGAACCATCACACTTTTCTTCTCAACCATCTCATAATTGTGGACTTTCCAAGATAGATAATGAGATGAGATGAATCTAGGACAAATGAGATAAATAAATACAAGACAAACCACACTAGTTGAAATGAACCAATAAGCAAGACAAAACAAGTTGAGTCGAGTGCAACAATACAAGATGTATAAAATAAGCTAAGATAAAATAATAATAATAATAATAACACAGAGTGAGAGAAAAAAGAAAATAAAACAACAATTGATAAACCTTGATGAGAAGAACAACACTGCAACATAATAATGACAACTTAAATGATAAACAAAGAATATTAATGATAACAAGGCTGCATGGCAGCATATACCTGCCGCTATGCAGGTATAATAAAATAAAACAATAGTTGTATTGAATCCACCGCATGCGTCGAGATGAATAACAAATTCATTTGTTGAATATGGCAGGCAAGCGTCATCTCATTAAATAATGTTGAAGATCCTTTCGCAGTCGTTGAAGATCCGTACGCAACCGCGGCAATAAGAGATGAATTTGAACAACAAATCACAATTTAGAAAAATGTTTTAAAATAATTTAAAAAATCAAATTATAATGTTGTACCTTTAAAAATGCTCAAAATTATTTTGGTCAAACCCCAACTAATAGACGATCAATAGCATATTCAATACTATATACCACCCCAAGCGACAGGTATAATAACCAATATCCCTTCACATTATTTTGAATGATCTAAAAAAAACCTAATTTCATAAAACATTTAGATTATACATTGTAAAACGCTCAAACTTATATTTAAGATTAACACTCAAAATTTGTAATATAAAAATAAAACTTATATTTAAGTTTAACCCTTAAAAAAATTGTGAAAAAAAATATACAAATGCCATCAACTTTGAATTGTACAAAATATTATATTATTTTATTTTAACTTTAACACTCAAATAATTGTGAAAGAAAAAGTACAATTGTCATCCATTTGAATCCTACCTACAAAATATTATTTTATTTTATTTAAAAGTGCCTAGGAAAAAGGTACCCATTAAATGAAAACAACCAAAAAAATAAAAAATGCATATCCATGCCAAAAAAGAAAGGGTTATTCATTAGTCCCCATGGGACTATAGCAATGAGTTTGCTTTTGATGTGACATTAATTTGTCTTTTACCATAAATTTATGTATGCAATGTAATGTTTAACATAGGAAAACAAATATATATTTTTGGATATAATAAAAATATTTGTGTTTCTCATTTCTAATTGGTTGATAGAATTGAAGTGTTATTGCTCCCTTCACGTCTTTCAATATGTAGAATTAATTACATAATCAATGAATTTCATCAATCACCACATCTAAATATAAAAAGTTGTACTATGTATTTATTATTATGCATTATTATATTTATATTATATTTATTATTTAATATATTATTTATTATTATATTTATAATATATTTATTATATTTATATTATATTTATAATATATTTATTATATTTATGAATATTATAGTTCTATTCAGCTTACGGTTCATTATACATTTTGAATAACAAACAACCCTCAATTATTATCTTTTAACAAAAAATATTCATTACTTATGTATTTAGTTATATTAACTTTCATTGTTCAATATGTATTTCCCAACTAACTTGGGAGGGACTGTGTTGCCATGCAACCCTTGTTTAACAAGATGGGCCCTCAACTTTTGACAATATATATAAAAAAACAAGAAATATTTATTACAATAACATTGGGGGAAGTGAAGGCAGCGATAAGACTTCAAAGTTTTTGGCCAATAAGATATCACATAAATGAGATTTAAAATTTAAAATAAATAATTATTTTTTAAAACTTTGGATAAAGGGGTGTATATTTTATGGTCAACCATGAACTAATAGAAAGTCAAGCCTAACTCAAAGCTATATACCATGCCTATCGGCAGGTATAATAAGAGAGTCCATAAGACTTAAGGTCGGGAGATGACACGTATTCCCACTTTCATAATATAAAAAAGTAACTTCACTAGAGATTTGAAAGCATAAACAAGAAAAATCATCCAATCAATGTCAAATATCGAAAGTACTTTTCTGAGCAAACAATCAATGTCAAATATCGAACGTATTTTTCTAAGAAAACAAAAAGAGATTTAAGTTAGCACCCAACATCGAAGAAAAAGGGAAACAATGACATCCAATCCAAATGAGTAACAAGAAAAAGTCACAAGGAGGTATGACTTTACATTATTGTGATTTTTTTAATTGATAGATTTTTATCTTTTCATTTTTAAATTCTAGTTAGAGTACAAGCTTTGTTATGAAATTGCATCAAGGAACATGCTTTGTTATAATAAAAAAATTGAAAAAATATATTAAACGATTGTTTTAATAAAGTTTTAAACTACAATATACAATGTACACATAGATATATATGCATATATAATTTTTGATTTCACCATTGGTGAGTTTGGTTATTACATGATTTTCTTATTAGGTTAGTCAATTGGAGAATTTGAGAAGGAATTAGAAGGTAGATTAGGCTTTTGGTCATTTTTTCATTGGCATGTGGGGTGTGGTGGTGGTGGTGGTGGTGGTGAAGACAATGAAGGAAGGAAGGAGAAAGGGTGGATCAATCATTGTCACTACTATTATCTCAACAAATTTTGGCATTCCCATAGATGGATAGATGTCTTAATTGATCTTGATTGGCTTGGTCGACTCCAGTGGGCTAGATTGAATTAGGAAAATTATAGGTTTGGGTGGCCATGGTGTCTTCTTAGCATTCAAAACATAATATCTTTTATATATTTCAGAGGTAAGAAGGATGGATTTGAGCTTTCCTTTGTCTTTTTGTAGATTCAAGGGTTCGTCTTGCTTATTTTGTAATTTCCAATGTAATAACTAAGACAACCTTTGTTGGTTGATGACAAGGGTCAACTTCCAACAAAGACACTAATTTTGTGAGTGAGTGTTTTCATTCTAGGATTTTCTTTCCATAGTTAGTGTGCTCAGGTCATGTGACTTAGACTTTCTACTTAATTTCTTATTTTTGAGAAGATATCGCTTCAATGGGTGAGGAACCAAACTTTAGCTTTATAAGATTTTTTTGAATGACCAGTTCAATAAATTTGGACTAAAAAGTAAGAATCTAGACTAAGAAACTGTGAATTTTGATTTCTAAAGTGTGAATGTCGATGTTTTTATAGTGAAAAATTGTGCACCTTTCAAAAATATAAATAATATTTTTTGTTGAATATTGCAATGAAGGGAGGACTAGAGTTTGCAACATGAACTTGTCTAGGGTTTGATTTAGAGTACCATGGCATTGACTTGAGGAGCAGTTGCTACTCCCTCCTATAGTAATGCACTAGCTATAGAGAGGCACACTCCTACCAGAAACACACCAGCATTCTCGGATCAAGACAAGGCCATGGATCATGCATCAAGAGTAGAAGGGGGAAGGAAATGATGATGAAGGAAAATGGAACACTAATCAAGAGTAACTCAACTAGGTGCAACTAATTCCACGAGGTTCAGGCCATTGTATTCTGAAGGCAGTAGAAAGCCCCGAGTATGAGATCGGATAAACAAAAATAGGGGAATACATTGAGTACATGCAAGGCCATACTATCATTGGTAAATTCATGGGAATATGGCCTTTGATCTAGTGTCAGATCAATATGCATTGGAAGCCAGAAATCCAAGTTAATCTAAAACTTGGCTCCAAAGGGTTCTTTACAACAATATTCATTAACCTAGAAGATTGAGAAATGGTTTTTGAAAATAGCCTTTATTTCTTTAACTCAACGTGACTATATCTCCGCCTTTGGACATAAAAATTTATCACAGACAAGGAGGACTTCATAGCTACACCTGTGTGGATCAGATTATATTCATTTCCATAGGAATTTAGGGAAGTTAAAATCTTGGAAGGAATTTGTAATTCCCTTGGATCCTTTGTTAAAATCTCGAAAGTAGCCAAGCATGGTCGATATACCTCATAGTATGCCCACTTTTGCGTTTACATAAATGTTTCTAAGGCCTTGTCAGAATCAATTTGTTTGAGCTATCAGAACACATATTAGTTGTAAACTATTGATTATGAGCACGCACCCTTGCAATGTCGAAAATTACATGAACATGGCCATCCCTTTCAAGATTTCCCATTAAATGTTCCACCGCCTCAAGCAAGAAATCCCACAGCAAAATATTAAGAGGGATTTGAGAAATTCACTACAAGAAGATGACCCAAAAAAACGCCCATAGTACCCAAGCTCACAAAGGAGTACTAGCAACAACTTTGAAATCTTATCAAAAAACCCTAAAGAACCCAACAACAGTTCACAAGAGGAAAACCATAAGCAAATGCTAATAGAGAGTGAACATGCATAGACAAGGACCCAAAGGAGCAAGTAAAATGCATAAAAAGAATGCAAAATAATATTCTTGATGAGGTCAAATGAGATGACATGATGTACGATGGGAAGGACCGTGGTTAATTAGAGGATGGTGAGGACACATAACTTGGAGATATTTATATGTAATCCTCAGCAACAACATGGGAGCGACAAGACCCAAACTCTATCACAGATCAACAACTACAACTCTTAAAATATGCCCTAGTTAGAACTAGAGTGAATCATGATACATCACACAAAGGTAAGTCCACCACATCCTCCTCTCCTTAAGGGTCAAAACCAATACTTCCAAAGACATTTCCAAAATATCAAAAGAGGAAAAGAAATGAGGAAAAAGAAGCAACAAACAACTCTTATAGTAGCTAGGAGAAATTTTGGTAAACTCGGGGCGGATTGCGCCTATGACAAATAAATTCCCACCCAACCCCCTAGTTTCACATGAAGATCATCTCTTGGAATAGTAGATGCCTAAATGGAAAAAGCAAGCACAAACTTCTTCGAAACAAAATTCTTAAAGAACAATCATATGTTGTAATGCTTCAAGAAACAAAATGTCACAACAACTTGGTTTCAAAAGTAGCATCCAAGAATTGGAAAGGTTCTCAAATGATTTCGATCGATGCACAAGGTGTGGCAAGGGGGTTAGAAACTTTATGGAACCTTGTTGAAATATCAATGATAGATTTATTTTCAACCTAAAGAAGTTTATTGGCTATATTTTAGCTAGTTGGATAAATAGAAATATGATTTGTAACCAATGTTTATGGCCCTCAAGCAATCCCATACAAGCTCTTCTTATTGATCTCCCTACAAGAATTTATAACTATTATTGGGGACATCCACTGGATAATTGGTGGAGATTTCAGCATCATTACCTCTTTGGTAGAAAAGCGAGGAGGTGTCTGAAGACTATATCAAGACTCATTATGCTTCAAAGATACTATAAGGAAATTAAAAATGATAGTTCTAGAAAAAATAAATGGGTTGCACATATGGAACAACCGACGTGGTAAATACAATCAGGCAGCATCCAAGATAGATTGATTTCTTGTCTCATAATCACTTATGTTGATAGGTCTTCATTTGGAAGCTTCCATTCTACTTAGCATGGGATCAGACCATTGGCCCATTAAATTAGAGCTTGACTTGAAAGGAAACCCAAAAAAACATCCCTTTAGATTTGAATGTTTCTAGTTAGATTACTCTTCCTTCCGGGACAACATCCTGCAATGGTGGCATGAAGTAGATATTGAGACTGGTACCCCCATGTACAAATTCCAACAATGTCTTAAACACATCAAGTATTGTCTCAAAAAATGGAATAAAGAGGAATTTGGTAACATATTCAATGCCAAGAGAAAACTTGAAGAAAAAATGGAGCAAATCCAACAATATGTGATATTGGAGGGTAGAATAGAGTAACTAATCACAAAAGAAGCTTTGCTTCAAGCCGAATTATAAACTTAAGCCAAATAAGAAGAACTTCTTTGGAAATAGAAATCGAGAGTTCAATAGCTCAAGAAGGCGAAAAAACTCAAAATTCTTCACAAATCCATGATCCAACATCGTCACCACAATATAATCGCATCCATAAAGGACAACCATGGAAATTAACTCAAAGATCATGGAGAAATAGAAACACAATTGGTACTACAAAACTCTCCTCTCTAAACCTCAACCAGATAGAAGAGTTTCCATTCAGAAAATAATGAGGAACATCCCCAAAGTTGTTTCACATGAATAGAATGATTTCCTTCTCATAGAAATATCTCTAGAGGAAGTAGAGGAGGTGGTCATGGTAATTCCCAAGGGAAAATCATCAGGACCGAATGGTTTCACCATTGACTTCTTCCAGGCATGTTGTTCGGTCATTAAACATGATGTATGGGATCTTGTGGAAGACTCTCACAAATTTTCCAATGTTCTACCAACTCTTGATGCCACCTTCCTAGCCCTTATACCCAAACAATATAAGGTTGAAGACCCCATCAAATTTAGATCAATATCTCTTTGAAACGTGGTTTATAAAATCATCATAAAGTCATTGTGAATCATCTCAAGCCTATCCTTCCCAATTTATTTTCTCCTGAACAAACTGGATACATGGAAGGCCGACACATATTAGACAGTATAATTCTAGCTCATGAAATTATTCATTCACCAAAAACCACCAAAACAATAGGCATGCTCGTCAAATTAGATATGTCAGAGGCCTTTAACAAGCTACGTAGGAAATACATCAAGCAAATCCTCCTAACCTTTTATTTTTCGACAACCTGGATCAAATGGATTATGTCTCTCACCTATTCACCCTTCTTCTCTATTCTTGTAAATGGCTCACCTTTAGTGACCTTCTCTCCCTCTCGCAACATTCGACAAGGGGACACTTTGTCCCCTTTTCTTTTCATTTTAATGGTCGATGGTTTGGGGAGAGCAATTGAGGTAGTAGTGGAAAACAATAGAATTGGAGACTTGAGATTCTTCGGGGAAGACATTGCAACCTCCCACTAGTGATTTGTAGACAACACGATGCTTATGGGAATTCCAACAGACCGTGAAGTGCAAGCCATCCAGTATGTTTTTTTAGACTTCACAAATGCTTAAGGTACTTCCATCAACTAAGGTAAGTCACAATTTTTTTCTTTAAGTACACTTCTCTTGCTATTCAAATTAACATTTATAGGATTCTTGGCTTTCAAAGAAGGTCCCTTCTATCCAAATATCTGGGTGTGTTTTTAATGGACAACACACTCCACATTTCAACTTGGGAGGATCTCCTCTCAAAGATGGAAAACAAACTTTCCAATTGGAATTTTAGATATCTGAACATGCCAGATTGTCTAGTCTTTCTAGATTTAATTCTTCGGTCTATGCCTTTATATCTATTTTCAACCTTGGTTGCCCCCAAATTCTTGTTAAAAGTTATCCACAATATTCAACAATCCTTCCTCTAGGGTGGATCCAAAAAGGAAAGAAAATGGGCCCTTGTTGCGTGGGATAAAATATATTTTCCAAAATTAGTAGGGGGATTGGGACTGAGAGATCCTAAAATCCTATGCTCTGCTCTAGTGGAGTAAACGTGGTGTCGATGGCTTCAAAGCAAGGAAAATTTATGGGGAAAGGTATTATGAAGGAAGTATATCTCAAGCACATGCAATCAAGACTTAATCTGCATGGATGGAAATATTGTAGGCTCCCTGATATGGAATGTTGCCTAGAACAATAATCACATTGTCCAACAACACTACTTTTGGGAAGTCTGAAATGGGTGCAATACCTTATTGTGGGATTATGCATGGTAGCAACTACCAAGATGGCGAGCATGAGAATACTTACACCTATTAAGGGAAACCTTGCTAAATCGAGACAAAAAGCGATTGGAATAGTACTAGAACCCCCTGAATATAGATGGTCAATGGAGATCATGGATGCCCAAAGAACGCTAGCTTCCCCTCCCACATGAAATCGATTGAGAAAGATTCTCGCAGGAATTGTTGGAACATAAGATAAAGGTTCATGAAGGCTAATACAAACTTCATTGGGGCTACAAACTAGTAGGCTAATTTAATCTTAAAGATGCCTACCACCTAACAACAGGACAACCAAAGCAACCTCAACAAGGTATATGGAAAAAATTATGGAAACATAAATTATGGCCAAAAATCTCTTTTTCCTCTGGCTATATCAAGAGGTAAAATCTTGATTTGGGATAATCTATTTTGGTTAGGGTTCCATGGGCCTTCGTTATGTCCATTATGTTGTAAAGAAGGGAAAACAAATGAACATCTCCTTAACGCTTGGTCATTTCAGACCACTCTATGGGATCAAGGTGCTATCAACCTCAAGCAATCAAACTGTAAAGAAAGCATAGCTAAGACAATTGAACATTGGAGATCAATTTTCTATACCAGTCCAAATCTAAACTAAGATTGAAAACTCTTCCCATGTTTTCTGTTATTGGAGGTCTCAAAGGAAATAAATCTTTTCAAAAATGAATACATGGATGTAGGTAATATCTCGACAAGGATCATGCAATGCATTTGAGAAACAATTATGATCACCTAGTGGATTGAACAGGACTAGAAATGTCTAGAGTAGGAAGCATACATCTTAAAACATTTGACCTCCATTACAACACTGCTCTTCATACTCTGAGAAGGAAAGCTCCTCAAAGCACCACCCCATACAAATGTGATCTAGATTATATTGAGAACTACATAAAGGAAAAGATATAACATGGATATAACAAGGAAATACATAGATATATTTCAAGGAACATAGTAATATAGTTTATCCAGGTGGATATTGGTGGCCACCTACTTATTCCAACTGGCTCCTCTTGACAGTTTTTAGTTCAACACATTCTTCTGTACTTATTTGTAATTGTGGGTTCTACACTTCCAGGGTTGTCGGTTGTCTGGAGCCCTACACATCTTCCAGGTGGATACTGGTGGCCACCCACCTAATCCAACTAGCTTATTTTGGAAGTTTTCATGTCAGTACATCTTTTTGTACTTCCAGGGTCATTTTGGGTCCCTAAATAGTGTTTTTTTTTTCTTGCCACAGTCAAATTGTAGGTGAAGTCAAAGTTTGATGGCTTAATGTGTATTTTTCGATAATACCTTTTCAACGGGCTATCACGTACCTAAAACAGAGGTCGTATGCAAAAGTTACAACCTCGGGAAGTTGAGTTACCATCTTACCCATTAGGGCCCACATAACTTTTGGTGTTTCATCTCCTAGGTTTAGGTTTTTTTATGTATAGGGTTTTGGAATTCATGAGTAATGGTAAAAGGGTCTTTGGGGCCTCATTGTAATCATTCTACTCAAATGGATGCACGTAGCAGCCACATCTCTTCTCAGAGATAGCTACCACCATTTGAGCAAGTTGTTTCTAGTTCTACAGTTTTACAGTTTCAGCCTATTTCATTTATTCAATAGAAGTTATTGTTCACTGGATATCTGTTGTTGTTATCCGTATCTCTGTTTTATTGTATTCAGTTTGTTATTCATTCTGTTTCACTCATAAATCTGGATTAGTGGTATCAGAGCAGTCTGCTCTTCATTTATTTTTCTTCGTGCATGTCCCCGACAAGATTTGGGTACAAGAAGTTGGGACTCAAACTAGTCGAGCCTTTGTAAGATCAGTCACCCCGAGCCCGAAAAAAACTTATGGGGGATGAAAAGAAAGATGATAGAGTAGGATATCCTTTTAAAATGTTGCTCGAGGAAGCCCTTGCATGACAAAGGAACGAAATGATGGACAACTTTGCACATATCCTTCGACGACTTCCCACATGAGAAGCATCTTCATCAAGTGGTCATGCAACCCCCTTCAAGGTATAGGTAAAAAATTATATTCCATTATTTGAAGGACTAATAGATGTAGATGTTGTAGATAAATGGTTGAATCTGCTCGAAGGGTATTTTTTTGGTCCGCAATTTTTTCGATAGGGAAAATATTACTTTTGCACTCCTCATGGACGTCTCCCATGTTAAGGATTGGTGGGATACTTACTCTGAGCAAAGGGACATAGAGGAATATGCAATATCTGCGATCGCCCCCATGTGGGATTCCTTCAGGGATGTCACTAAAGAATAATACTACCATGTTGGAAGCTACGAGGACCAATACACAAGATGGACCACCCTGCATCAGAAAAGGGACCAGACAGTACCATATTTCACCAAAAATTTTGATACCATATGCACCAAATTGGGCATCAAAGACTCTGAGCGACATCTGGTGCTCAAATACCGTGGTTGTTTGCATAGATACATTCAAACAGAAATGTAGTTTCTGGACATCACATCATTGGGTACAACTTATAGATATGTTGTCAAAAATTCAAGCAGAAGAGACGAGAGTTTGGATCTGCAAACTCCTCATAGTCGAAGTAGGGAAAAGGCGTCCCCAACCCACACAACAAGGGATAGAGCAAAGATCGTCACTCTCAGGATGACCAGTCCAAGCCGCAATACAAGAATGGTAATGAGAAGTCGAAGAAGGACATAGGAATATGGTGTGAATATTATAAAATACCTTGGCACAACACCGAAGAATGTCGCTCCAAGTAGTCACTCACGGTCGAGCTGAAAGCCTCCGAGTCAAAGGTCGATTCTGACTCTAAATCAAATCTAGAAGGAGGGAAGCGGATTATTGATGTTGAATCCATTGCCACTTTCGCTACCACCAAAGTCCAACCAAGCAAACCAAAAGAACCAGAGGAAGGGGAATGCCTCTTTCACTCAAAGATGTGGGTAAAGGGGGATTCGCTTCATTTCATTGTCGATAACGACAATCAGAAGAACCTGATCTCGGCAGAGGTCATCAAGTGGCTGGACCTACCGAGGACACTGCATTCGCAACCCTACACCATTGACTGGCTTCGCCAAGGAAGAGATCTTTGTGTCAGCCAACAGTGTCGTCTGCCCTACAACATCAAGCTTTTGAAAGACGAGGTATTGTGTGATATTTCTCCCCTTGAAGTTTGCGATGTTCTCTCAAGACAACCATATTTGTGGAAGCGACATGTTGTGTGTGAGTCTAGACCCCGCAATGTTATTATTACTTTGGGTACACAATTGTACAGGATACCAAAGGTAGCGTTGCCTACCACTATTTCTTTAATCTCTGCTAAGCAATGCAATAATCTCATTTCATAGACCAGGAAGTTCGTCTTCTTTGTGATCCGTGCTCATAGTAAGCAGAAGGTCGCCGCCACATCCATGGCCTCTACACAGATCCTCTCTTTGTAGCAGAAGCAAGTGGATGGGATCGTGGAAGAGTATAGAGACATGTTCTCCTCACCCACTGGGGTACCGACGCACTGCCAAGTCAAGCATCCAATTGATCTAACCCCGGGTGCACCTCTGCCTAATGGACTAGTCTATCATCGCTCGCTAATGGAAAATGAGGAAATCAAGTGTCAGATCCGAGAGTTTCTTCAAAAGAGGCACATCAAACCCAAATCCCCCCCTTGTGGAATCCTGATTGTACTGGTGCAGAAGAAAGACGAGACCTGGTGACTCTGCATTAATTACATAGCAATAAACAAAATCATAGTCAGGAACTGGTACCCAATTCCAAGAATTGATGACCTTCTTGACCAACTCAAGGGGGGAAATTTCTTCAACAAGATTGACCTAAAGTCTGGCTACCACGAGGTTCTGATCAAACCGACTGATGTATGAAAGACAACTTTCAAATCTAAAGAAGGTCTCTGCAAATGGTTGGTCATGCCAACTGATATATGGAAGACAAATTTCAAATCTAAAGAAGGTCTCTTCAAATGGTCGGTCATGCCCTTTGGCTTAACAAATGCACCAACCACTTTCATGAGGTTGATGGATGATGTATTGAAACCCTTCACCAACTCTTTTGTGGTGGTGTATTTGGATGAAATCTTCATCTTCAACAGAACTTGGGAGGAGCACATGCAACATATTCAATAGGTTTTGAGCACTCTGTGGTAGCACAAGCTATATGCCAACTTGGAAAAATGCTCCTTTGGCATGAACATGGTCCAATACTTGGGCTACATTGTTGATGAGCATGGGGTACATGTTGATCCAGCTAAGATCCAAGTCATATGTGACTGGCCAGCCCTGACTACACTAACCGAGCTTCAGGGCTTCTTGGGACTGGACAACTTCTACCGACGGTTCATGTTTGGATTCTCCCATATTGCATGGGCCCTTAGCCAAGTGATCAAGGGTGGTGGCAGGACAAAGGTTGTGTGGGGGAAGGAACAACAACAAGCATTTGATGATCTAAAGCATCGCTTGTGCTAGACTCCAGTACTCTCCTTACCCGATCTGCAACAACCGTTCGAGATTGATATTGATGCATCCGACTATGTTGTAGGCGCAGTTCTCACTCAGCGCAGTCATCTGATAACATACCATAGTGAGACACTCTAAGATATTGTCTGGAAATACCCCACCTATGACAAGGAAAAGTATTCCATTGTACAAGCTTGTCGTCAATCGAAACATTACATTCTGGGAAAGGAGACAATCATCCACACTGATCACAAGCCTTTGCAGTTCATAGAGACACAGGGGAAGTTGCAGAACGACCGCCATCAGAAGTGGTCCACCTACCTGTAGCAGTTTGATCTCAACATCAAGTATAAGAGAGGGAGCACAAATTGTGTCGTTGACTGCCTCAATCGACCTCCCGTGGTTGCACTCACTATCATGCTCCATTCCTATGGGAATGAGGCATCTGAGTGGCCCCAACTTTATCAACAAGATCTAGACTTCTCCATCACCTATCAACTCTTGGGTAGAGGCATAAATGCCACTGATTTTCACATTCAGGACAGATTGTTATGCCATTTGGTCCATCTCTATGTTCCTACAAGCGAGCATGCAAATCTGATTTGGGAGCCTCACTTCAGTCGGATGGAAGAAAATTTTGGCGTGGAGAAAACTGTGGTTGTTCTACATAAACATTTTTACTGGACAAAACTTCAACATGACATCAACAAGTATATCAGATCTTGCATTGCATGTGCCATTTCCAAGCCAACCATCAAGAAGTAAGGCTTATACACCCCTCTTCCAACTCCCGAGAGGCCTAAGGAATCCATCTCGATGGATTACATGTATGGCCTTTCATCCACCAAGCGAGACATTGATTGTGTATTTGTGGTAGTTGATTGATTTTCGAAGATGGCCATCCTCACAACCTACAATAAGAGCATCACAACGACATATACTGCCAAGATCTTCTTCGAATGATTGTGGGTCCATTTAGGGATACCAAAAACCATCACCTCAGATCAGGACAACAGGTTCCTCAACACATTTTGGTCGAGACTTTGGTCACTTTTGGACACCAAGCTCACTAAATCCATTGCTTTCCACCCCCAAACCGATGGCCAAACACAGGTTGTCAATCGGATGATTGTGCACATCCTGCTCATGTACAACTCTAAGCATCTGTGTACATGGGATGAGAGTCTTCCCTATGTTCAACATAGCTACAATAGGGCTCTCCATAGCTCCACCAGCCATATCCCATTTCAGGTGGGGCTAAGATTCCAACCCTTGGGTCCCATTGATGTTGCACTACCTCTTGCAACCACACATGAAAAATCTTCCCATGTTCAGTCTAAGACCGACAAAGCCACTAGATTCATTGAGAAGATTCAGCATATCTGCCAACAGGTCCATGAGATTTTGAATAAAGACAATATTAAGTACAAGCAGCACCATGATCAACATAGGGTACCGCACCAGTTTCAGGTGGGAAAAAAGCTCTGGTAACATTTGCAGAAATAGTGCTTTATAGGGCCCCATCGAAAGCTCTGCCCACTTCGTTATGGGCCTTACACTATCACCAAGGTTATGTGTAGTAATGCTTTTGAGCTCAACACTCCACCCTTCCTTGGTGATCTAGGTGTATATTGGTGGCCACCCACCTATTCCACTGGCTCGAAGAACAATTTTCCACCTTGGCAGTTTTTCGGGTTTCAAACTTCCAGGGCTGTTTTGAGGCCCTAAACGACGTTTTTTTGGGATTTGTGGCCCGGGTGACTATTGAAGGTATTGACCTGGGCCAATCAAAAAAAATTCTTCTCGGTTAGACCTTTCCAACGGGTTATCATGCACCTAAAACAAAGATTGTATGCAAAAGTTAGGACCTTGGGAAGTTGATGTACTAACTTACCCAAATGGGGCCCACACGACTTTTGGCACTTCATCTCCTAGGGTTAGGTTTTTGGATGTCTAGGGTTTTTGACATTCCTATTTATTGTAAAAGGCCTTCAGAGCCTCATTGTAACCATATTATTGTGAATGAGCGCAACTGTCACATCTCTTCTCAGAGATAAGCTGCCACCATTCCAACAAGCTTGTTTTCCTTGCATTTTACAGTTTCAGCTTATTTCCTTATTGAATAGAAAACCAGTTTTATTGTATCTCTGTTATTTTGTGTTAAGCATATTTTAATAATCTGTATTCATTTTATTTTGCTCATAAAATATGGATCATTGGTTTCAGAGCAGTCTGTACCTTGTCGTCTTAATGCACGTCCCCAACGAGGTTAGGGTACAAAGAATTGGGTCTCGAGCTTGTTTCTCGTGAGGACAAAAGCTCTCGCATGCCCAAGCGAGCTCTCACGGCAGGAGAAAATAAAGATGACGGGACAGGAGATCATCGTTCGGCGACTACCAACATGCGACGCATCTTCCTCGATCGGAGGCCCCGCCCCCTTCAAGGTACAAATCAACTTCGATATTCCTATATTTGAAGGTAAGATAGACATGTATGCTATAGACAAGTGGTTGAATCTACTAGAAAGGTATTTTTTTGTTCATAACTTTTCGAATAGATAAAATATTACTTTTGCGTTCCTCAAAGTCATTCCCCATGGCAATGATTGGTGGGAAACTTTCTGTGAGCAAAAGGAAACAAATGAACCCTCATTATTTACAATCACGACCACCTAGGAATCCTTAAGGGACGTTATTAAGGAAAAATACTACCCTGTCGGAAGTTATGATGACTTGTATACCAAATGGACCACACTGCGACAAGAAAGAGACCAAGCAGTGCCAGAGTTCACAAATATTTTCCATACCTTGCGCACCAAGTTGGGTATCAAATATTCAGAGAGACATCTGGTGCTCGAGTATCATAGTGCTCTACATAGATACATCCATATTGAAATGGAATTTCTGGACATATCGTCCTTGGGTGCGGCCCTACCGATATGCCGTCAAAATCGAGTAGAAGCTCAAACAAAAGACGTGACAATTTGGGCCTGGGAACTCCGCACAACAAAAGCCAGGAAAAGGCGGCCCCAACCCACAAAACAAAGGACAAACCAAAGATGGACAATATTAGGAAAACCAATCCAAACCGCAAGCAAAGAAGGACACCGGAAAGAAAAAGAAAGATACCAGGAAGTGGTGTGACTTCCATAAGAGCCCTTGGCATAACACTGTTGACTATCGCTCAAAGCAGTCGTTGGTGGCCAAAGTGAAAGCCTCTGAATCAGATGTGGTTCTGACTCTGAATCAAAACCAGAAAGGGGAAGATGGATCATTGACGCAGATCCTAGTGCCACCGTTTCTACCACCAAGCTCCAGCCTGGTGATCTAGATGAGCCAAAAGAAGGAGAGCACCTCTTCCATTCACATATGTGGGTAAAAGGAACCCTATTGCACTTCATCGTTGATAGCGATATACAGAAGAACCTCAGCCTGGTAGAGGTCATCAAGTGGCTGGCCTTGTCAACAATGTCGCACCCACAACCCTACACCATTGGATGGCTCCACTAAGAAAGAGATCTCCACGCCAACCAATAGTGTCGATTGTCGTACGACATCAAGCCCTTCAAAGACGAGGTATTGTGTGATGTTTCTCCTCTCGAAGTTTGTAATGTTCTTTCAGGCCAACCTTATTTATGGAAACGTCATGTTGTATATGAGTCTAGGCCTCCTAGTGTTATTGTTACTTTGAACATGAAATTGTACAAGATACCTGAGGCAGTACCTCCTAGTGATATTTCCTTTATCTCTTCCTTGCAATGCAGGAAGGTCATCTCTCAGACCGGGAAATTTGTCTTCTTCATGATTCGCTCTCAAAGTGAGCGAAAGATCGCAACCACATCCAGGGCCTCCGCGACCGATCTCTGAACACAACAAAAGCAAGTGGATAAGGTCATGGAAGAATACTCATATATCTTCTCCTCTCTTATCGGGGTACCTCTTGTCACATACCCACTACCTAAATCGGATTTTTCTGGTCTCCTGTCGAATCAGAAGCCCTAAACATCCATGGAGGACCAGCGTAAGCTGGCTCTTTCTCTCTACTTCTCCGTTCCCATGTGATCGAGAGTCATGTTCACGGTTCAATTTGAACGCAATGCCTATTTGTATTTCATGCCTCGGCGCTACACTAATGTCTAAACGTTTGAATCTGCAACCGCCGAACCCCGACAGGGCTAGCGACCGACCAATGGGGAGGAATCCCTACAGGGTAAGCAAATGGCCAATAGGAACAAATCTCAACAGGGGTAGGGAACCGCCAGTGAGAACAGGCCCCATCGCGTGGTTAAGTGGAATACAGGTGGCGAAAAGGGAAACTCGACACGGTAGTCGACATGACAGGAGGGGGGCCCCACTTCACACACCACAGTATTCCGGACCCCCCCTCCCCATTAAAAGCAGAATGGCAAGGGGGGTCCGGAATCCACCTGAGAGTCGTTGATCATGATGAATTAATCTCAATCGTTCGAGATTTGCATGTCCAATTCCAAACCCCCCCCCCCCATTAAAGGCAGAATGGAAAGGGGGCTCCAGAATGAATCCTCAGTCGTAGATCTGAGCGGGTGGACTCTGGCCATCCAGATCTGCTCGCTATTTACCTCTATGTGCATTCGCGCTGTTATCCACAAATTTGGTCATCGTGATGATATCATGATGATGGAAGATCAAGCTCTTTATCAAGAACACTTTCCTGAGAAAAGTTACAGTTGTCTTCTTCCAGAATTCACACTTTGAAACATGTTTGCAGGCTGCTTATATATTCACCTGCGGGAATACAAGTTTCTCGCAGTCTACCTTAAGCTAGGGTGTGAACTTCTCACACTGTACTCATGGTTAGGGTGCGAACATGCTCTTACAAAGTAAAAAGATAAAGATCTCGAACCTTCTAGAAGGGAATCTTCTAGAAGGGTGAGTTGGCTTTCGAGTGGTTACTCAAGTACTGTCATTCCAGATATCTTGGGATCATTCCCTATCCAAGTAACTAATCTATCTCTTCCTATATATTGAAGGGATTGCTCATGGAAAGGGCTAATAAGAAGAATAAGAAGTTCAGCAAGCTAGCAAGAGGTTGACTAGAGAATTAGTGCAAGACTGTATGGAGGACTGATGCTACAGCAACAAAAGACAACAACAAAGTCATCACTTGTGGTAGATTTTCTTCATACATGAGCAAGTGTGTGTGTCAGAGCTAGAAGCCGTCGAAAGGAGACCTATGACATCAAGGCTCAGGTTGTAAGTTTCTCTTTCAATTAATGCAATACAGTAATATGTCCCTTTCCCATAAAGATGATGTCATTTTATTACATAATTCCTTGATCATATGTATAGACTAGTCATTGAATATCTTAACTTGTCTTTACTTCGATTGGTTCGTTTTGTTCTGATCTGGATGGGACGAGAGCATTGAAGCAAAGCTTGGAACAATAGAGACATAAGGAAAGTGATCACAAGGTATGTCCATAACCCTTATCTCCTAGTTCATTCAATAGGGTAGATCTAGGGAAAGTGTATTATTATGTCATGTTTTGTTCTAGATACCAGGTGGATCTAGGGAGATCGGTTAGTGTCCGCACCTATGGATTTATCCTATAACAAAATTGGCGACTCCACTGGGGATCTATCCCTTTTATCTTTTTGGTTTTTTGAACTTTCTGTGGCCATTTGCTCTGTTTTCATTTTTCTCTTGATTTGTCTGTCTCTGAGTCCTCAGGATACCCTGAGGGACCTTCTGGGTCTATAAGCCAATTTGATTTTTGCTTGCTCTTTCAAATTTTTCATTAGTTTCAGGGATTCTCGCACTATTCCCATTAGCAGCCTACGAGAACCTTGACTATTCGCACCTTGCATATACATTTCAGTGCGGATAGTTCGCATTTTGCATCAAAGTGGCCTGCGAGAACCATAGTTTCTCGCATTGTGTTCCACACTAGCCTGCGAACATTTTTTGAAAATTTTTGAATTCAAGTTTTGATCCTGTCAATAGCTCATATATGTTGTTTTGGACCTCTTTGGCTTGTTGAATCAATGACTTACATATATTTTGCTTTAATTGGCTTGCTGGAACTGATCTAGGTTTTCTAGGTTTTTCTTGTTTTTGAAACTTGACTTTCATTTCTTAGCTTTTGTTAGCATTCTCATTCTCTCTGGCTTATAGAGTTGAGTGTATCTGACTTGCTGAGAACCAGGGATTGGATTAAAGTTGAGTGTTTGGTGTTTCTCTTGTACTTGTTGGTTCGAAAGGACAAAATTTTTCATTTACATTGAGAAGCTCCTTGGTTTGCTTTTGTTTTTGCTTTCATTGAAAGTATCGGCTTGGGTTGTTTGTTTGAGTCTGTATAATTTGGTTTTCTTTTCTCATTATTCAGA
>ML784582.1:368710-381549 GCA_009831015.1 Picea engelmannii | reverse complement strand
AAATCCTGAGGATTTGCTCCCCTTTTTTTGAAATCTCGAACCACTCTTCTGTTTCCAGTCTCCACGAGACTCTGCCCGATGTCCATATTGTTCATGACAATATGTTGCCTTTCGTATAGTGTCTTCTAAGGTCTTTGGCTCGTTAAATTCAATTTGGTTCCGGTATTCCTTGGGTAGCCCACTGATGAAGCATTGCGCTTTCACCTTCTCTGCTTTGATGTAGGGTACATATCTCAATAAGTCGAGGAATTTGTTGACATATTCCTCTATAGTGAGTTGTCCCAGTTTGAGTTCATAAAACTCTTTAGCCTTCTCGTCGAAATATCTTTCCGACAAATACTTCTTCCGGAAGTACTTCTCAAACCGTTTCAAAGACAGGTCCTCCTCGCGGACCCCTTTCATGCTCTTAAGATCTTCCCACTAGATGGAAGTCTTTCCATTTAGATTGAAGGTGGCCACTTGGGCCTTTAAATTCTCTGAAAAATCACGGACTCTGAAATATTTCTTCAGTCCAAGTAGCCAGGCCTCGACTTCCTCTCCCTTCTTTATCTCACCGTTGAAGGAGGGAGGTTTGTCCTTTCTGAATTCCTCAAATTTATGACCCTTGGAAGTCTTTTTCTTCTTTTGTTTTCTTTGAGAATAGGAACCGGTCCTGCTGCTGGAAGAGCCTTCTGAATCGCCAGCTTCCTTCTCAGTGGAATTGTCTGGCACTGGTCCTTTACCTCTGGGGTGGACCTTTCTTGAGGTGCTTCTCTCAGTATGGCCACTGACACGATCATGTTTCTCCATCTCGGGTTCATGCTGCATTTTTCGTTGTAGGTCAGATAAGCTCTGTAGTAAAACTGCATTAATTTCAGTTTGTTTTTCTTGCTCTTTCATCATCCTTTCATTGTCAGCCTTGCAGCTTTGCAATTCAACCATGAGACTCCTCACAGTCTCGGCTAGATCTGGAGGGGTTCCTATTGCTCTCCTTTCGTTAGACTCTTCATCTCTATTGTGGGAGCCTTCTCCCATATCTTGGTGAGTCACCATACTCTGCGTCTGTCGATTCCCGCGGCTGATCGTCCGCTTGAGTGAAAAGACAAACGCTGGCTATTAGTCAAGAGTTAAATACATTTTCATAATTTGCGCATAATTTATATCTCTTTCACATGCATACACAGTCGGGTTCTCATTTCCAAGTTTTTTAATCCTGGACAAGAGAGTTAAGTTATGGGGTTACTCCTCGTAGGAGTGCTTCGAACGAAGCTTATGCGCAACTCGTACACGAGCCCAATCAGGGCGAGTGTTGTAACCATGCTCTGATACCACTTTGTTACATACCCACTACCTAAATCGGATTTTTCTGGTCTCCTGTCGAATCAGAAGCCCTAAACATCCATGGAGGACCAGTGTAAGCTGACTCTTTCTCTCTCCTTCTCCGTTCCCATGTGATTGCGGGTCATGTTCACGGTTCAATTTGAACGCAGTGCCTATTTGTATTTCACGCCTCGGCGCTACAGTAATGTCTAAACATTCGACTCTGCAACCGTCGAACCCCAACAGGGCTAGCGACCGACCAATGGGGACGAATCCCTACAGGGTCAGCAAATGGCCAATAGGAACAAATCTCAACAGGGGTAGGGAACCGCCAGTGAGAACAGGCTTCGTCGCGCGGTTAAGTGGAATACAGGTGGTGAAAAGGGAAACTCGACACAGTAGTTGACATGACAGGAGGGGGGGGGGCACTTCACACGCCACACTATTCCGGACCCCCCCCCCCATTAAAGGAAGAATGGCAAGGGGGCTCCGGAATCCACCTAAGAGCCGTTGATCATGATGAATTAATCTCGACCGTTCGAGAGTTGCATGTCCAATTCNCCCCCCCCCCCCATTAAAGGCAGAATGGCAAGGGGGCTCCGGAATGAATCCTCAGCCGTAGATTTGAGCGGGTGGACTCTGGCCATCCAGATCTTCTCGGTACTTACCTTTATGCGCATTCGCTTCCCAGCGTAAAGCTGGCATCTCTACCTCACATCGGACGATCATCCCAGACCCAGGATCGTCTGAGAGGATCCTGACCATTCGTCAGAGCCTGATCACATGCTAACATCTCGAGGTTTATAAGTCTGGACTTCGGGGTTTGAGAGCACGGGGTAACATGTCCCTTCGGTATCCCGAATGCCGAAACGCCAAAGTGTTGAACGAACCTCAATCGAAGATTAGCCCCTTGGGTTAAGCATTGGTCGATATGACCTCTTCCCATATGACCACAACCTCTCTTTCGTCGGGATTTATCAAGGCGAGAACCCGACCTATTGTCAATAGGACTCCCGAATCCCAGATTCCTAATTTCCCGAAACGGGTAATCTCTCGACACATCACCTTCTTAAATCGGATGGCCCACAACTGCTCCAGGGTTTCCACCTTGGAGAGTCTCGATCCCTTGTCACTAGGACTCCCAATTTCGCGATCCCTGATTTCCCGTAATGGGAGATCTTACGACACGTGGCCTCCGTCAATCGAACGACTTAGATCTATCCGGGATTTCCACAATGGAAAGTCCCGATCTCTTGTCAACAGGAATCCTGATCCCGCGATTCCCGATTCACGGGGGTTTTTAACCCTCGGGTAACACTGAATAGATCCAACGGCTGTCGGGTTTTTCCAGCCGAGATCTGACGACCCAGATCAGTTCTTACCCATGCATTCTTCCACGACTCCTTGGACGTGGAAAAGATCCACGGTCTAGATAATCTCGTGGACCTTGGAGATCTACGATCCCAAATTCCTCGCTGCCCATGAAGACACAAAAAACAAAGGGGTATGGCATTTTAACGCCCTACTTTCTTCTACTAATCTAACGGTCGTGGGTGACCGCGGATTTCCCGACGGAATCTTGTCCATCGATCAACACCTATCAAGGTTAAGGCACTTGACACTCCATCTTCTCCTTTCGATCTGACGGTCGTGAGTGACCGCAGATCTCCCGACGAGATCTCATCTGTCGATTCGTTACTTCATCCTTATGTTGTCATCTCGGTTTTCAAGAGGATCGTTCCTCCTCACGCAGGGTCACTAAGGCCTTACGCCTTCTCAACCGCCTTCCCGGTTCTTGATGGGATTTTCAAGGAAGGTATTTCTATGGGGAGATTTACTCAGGGTACTACCTGAGGTATATAAGGATGTCATCCTCCCGAGAACCAGACATGAAGTCTGAATTTTGATCAGTACGCACATAAATAACGAATTCATGAAAACATAAATCATACGTAGTCTTTCATATAAATATACAACTACTAGTACTGATCAAAACACCATACAGTCATTCTTATAATGAAATCATTCACAGTTTTACAACTTATGAGCATAATTATCAGAATAAGCACATATATATATATATATCAAGATGCCAGAGGAAAAACACTTATCAGAGATAACACCAGGGTCAAGCAACTGTTGAGAGGGGTGCTCATTTCCACCCAATCGTAGGCTTAGCGAGTCCCAACGAATTTACCACTAGCCACCCCCTAGCTGAGACCACGATGTTGTGAGACTGCGTCTCTGTTTGCCAGTGACCAGGAGCGAAGGTTGCAATCCTTCCTCTCTACTATCATTCACTCTGCATAATGCCAGAGTTCTCCCCTCGCGTATGCCCCCCCCATCGCTTCTACCCTATGCCTTATCCTCTTGCGAGGTTGCGTGTGGCGCGATTACCCTCGCACTGGCTAGTCGTGATGGCTCTACAGATGGGTGGTTCACCTCCCCATCCCTCATTAATTCCTGAGGAGCCATCTACCTACCAGTCTGCGAGGCATTTAATTCGGGGCCAGCGAGTCGCTTTTGGTTCTCCGGGCCAGTGGAGTCCAAATACTGCATTAATTCTTGGTGGAAGTTAAAGCCACCTTTTCAGGTGCCTTCCACCGCCATCGTGGTCTCTTTTTCTGCACATCCCCTCTCAGCAGTCCTGCAATAAATTCAAAATGTTATTCACATTCATTGACCTTTTCCTCAAGGTCCATTTATATCACATATTCACATTTATGAGTTCGCCATAGTTCTTGGCAAGTCCAGTTATATTTACAAGCTGGGGGAAATAGGGTGTTACACCTCTGCACTGCTAGGTCAAGCATCCCATCGGTCTAACCCCAGGCACACTGCTACCCAATGGGCCAGTCTACTGCCACTCTCTGTTAGAAAATGAGGAGATCAAGAGGCATATCTAAGAACTACTCCACAAGGGGCACATCCATCCCAACTCATTGCCTTGTGGGAGCCCAATCGTGTTGGTGCAGAAGAAAGATGTGACATGACAACTCTTCATTGATTACCGGGCCCTGAATAAAATCACAGTCCGAAATCGGTACCCGATTCCTCGAATCAACGACCTCCTTGATCAACTCATAGGGGAAAAATACTTCAGTAAGAATGATCTGAAGCCTGGCTACCACCAGGTCCCAATAAATCAAACATATGTATGGAAGACTGACTTCAAGTCAAAAGAAGGTATTTTTGAATGGTTGGTCATGCCCTTTGGTTTGACAAATGTTCCAACAAATTTTATGAGGATGATGGACGATATCCTACGATCTTTCACCAATACATTTGTAGTGGTGTATCTAGATGACATCCTCATCTACAACAAGACTTGGGTGGAACACTTGCAACACATTCAACAGGTTCTACACACCCTGTGGTAGCACAAACTATATGCAAACTTGGAAAAATGCTCCTTCAACTTGGACAAGGTCCATTACTTAGGATACATCATTGATCAACATGGTGTGCATGTGGATCCAGCCAAGATCCAAGTCATCCGTGACTGGGCTGCCCTAACCACACTCACTGAACTTTGGATCTTCTTGGGCCTCGCCAATCTTTATCACAGGTTTGTACTAGGATTCTCTCATATTGCATGGGTTGTCAGCCAAGTAACCAGGGGTGGCGGTAAGGCAAAATTTGTGTGGGGCCTATCCCAAAAAAAAGCCTTCGATGAATTGAAGAAGCGTTTGTGCTCATCCTCAATACTTTCATTACCGAACCTACAACATCCCTTTGAGATAGAGACAAATGCTTCAAACTATGTTGTGGGCATCGTTCTCACTCCACATGGCTACCTCGTAGCATATCATAGCGAGACACTATCGGATATTGTCTGTAATTACCCTACTTATGACAAATAAATGTACTCCATTGTGCAAGTCTACTTCTAGTGGAGACATTACATTCTTGGGAAGGAGACAGTCATCCACACTGATCACAAGCCACTACAGTTCATGCAGACCCAAGGAAAATTGCAGAATGATCGCCATAAGAATTGGTCAACATACTTACATCAGTTCCACCTCAACATCAAGTATAAAACATGAAGTACCAACCGAGTTGTCGACTACCTCAGTCAACTTCCAGTTGCGACACTCACCACAGTGCTAGACTCTTGCGGCCATGAGACCTCCGGATGGCCCCACCTCTACGAGACAGACACTAACTTCTCCACCACCCACCAAATGTTGGGTGCCAACTCAGTGGTCGCTAATTTTCATCTTTAGGACGGGTTGTTGTGTTGTCTGGGCCATCTCTGCGTTCCATCAAGCGAGCGTGCAAAGCTAATTTGGGAAGCTCACTACAGTCGAGTGGCAAGACACCTTGGCGACGAAAACATAGTGGCAGTGTTGCAAAAACATTTATGCTGGCCGAAACTTTGACAGGATGTCAGAAAGTATATCAGGTCTTGCACCGCTTGCGCTATTGCCAAACCGACCACTAAGAAACAGGGCATGTACACCCCTCTGCCTACTCCTAACAGGTCGTGGGAATCCATATAAATGGACTACATATCGGGCCTCCCATCCACCAAGAGGGGAAATGACTGTGTTTTTGTGGTTGTTTATCTCTTTTCCAAGATGGTGATTCTAGCCGCCTGCAAGAAGAACATCACGGTAGAAGGCACTACCAAGCTCTTCTTTGAACGAGTATGGGTACATTTTGGGATCCCACAAACCATTATCTCAGACTGTGAAATTCGGTTCCTCGACTAATTTTGTTCGAGCCTCTGGTCACTGTTGGATACCAAGCTCACCAAATCCACTGCCTTCCACCCCTAGTAGATGGCCAAAATGAGGTCATCAATCGGATGGTCGTACATATCCTGCACATGTACAATTCAGAACACCCCTGCACATGAGATGGGAATCTTCCCTATGTCCAGCATAGCTACAATCGAGCCCTGCATAGCTCAACTAGCCACAACCCATTTCATGTGGGGTTGGGATTCCAACCATTGGGCCCCATGGATGTTGCACTACCCCTGGCGACCACCTTGACCGACTCGTCCCCTACTCCACCAAAAGTTGGCAAAGCCACCTGGTTCATTGAGCAGATCCAACAAATTTGCTAATAGGTTCATGATATTCTATAGAAGTCTAATGCCAAGTACAAGCAACTCCATGATCAACATCAGGTGCCACATAAGTTTTAGGTGGGCGACAAAGTTTGGTTGCATTTGCAGAAAGAACACCTTACAGGGCCCCATCAGAAGCTTCACCCACTCCGTTATGGGTTGTACACCATCATCAAGGCTGTGGCTGACAATGCTTTTGAGCTCAACATTCCCCCCTTCCTTGTTCTGCATCCAATCTTCAACGTGGCTCTCTTTCGACCATATTTCCCACCATTATTGGACACCTCAGAGATAACAGAGCAATGGACACCAATAGAGTTCAACCTTGACTGCATGCAACAAGAATCTAATGATTAGATTGTGGACACACAGATCAAGGGCACTCGACAACAAAGGATCCAACTTTATTGAGTCGTCAAAGCAGGGCAGCTCCTGCACCAAGGCAAGTGGCTCACCGTGGGTCAAATTCAGCAAAAATTTCCTCATCTGATGGGGGAATTCAATGCAATGGAGACCTTTTCTTCCTAAGGAGGGAGGATTGATCCAGGTGGATATCGGTGTCCACCCACCTATTCCACTAACTCGAAAAACAGTTTTCTACCTTGGTAGTTTTTCGACAGCTTTTCGGGTTCCAAACTTCTGGGTCCATTTTGAGGCCCTAAACGATGTTTTTGGGGGGATTTGGGGCCTAGGTGGTTGTGAAAGGCACTAATCTGGGCCAATCAAAAAAATTTCTTCTCAGTTAGACCTTTCTAACGGGCTATCGTGCGCCTAAAACAGAGATCATATGCAAAAGTTACGACCTCAGGAAGTTGATGTACTAACTTACCCAAACGGGGCCCACATGACTTTTGGCGCTTCATCTCCTAGGGTTAGGTTTTTGGATGTCTAGGGTTTTTGACATTCATGTTTATCGTAAAAGGCCTTCAGAGCCTCATTGTAACCATCTTCTTGCGAATGAGCGTAACCGTCACATCTCTTCTCAGAGATAAGCCGCCACCATTCCAACAAGCTTGTTTTCAGCTGCATTTTACAGTTTCAGCTTATTTCCTTATTGAATAGAAAACCTCTTTTACTATATCTTTGTTATTTTGTGTTAATCATCTTTTAATAATCTATATTCATTCCATTCTGCTCATAAAATCCGGATCACTTGGCTTGCACCTAGTGTTCAATGTGGACCTCCTTCGACCATATTTTCCACCATTATTGGACACCTCAGAGATCGCATAACAGTTGACACCAACATAGCTCAACCCTGACTACATGGAACAAGCATCCAGTAATCATATAGTGGACACACGGGTCAAGGGCAATCACCAACAGAGGATCCAACTTTATCGGGTTGTCAAGGCAGGATAACTCCTACACCAAGGCAAGTGGCTTACCTAGGGACAAATTCAACAGAAGTTTCCTCGCCTGATGGGGGAACTCAATGCAATGGAGACCATTGCTTCCTAAGGGGGGAGGACTGATCCAAGTGGATATTGGTGTCCACCCACCTATTCCAACTGGCTCCTCTTGACAATTTTTAGTTCAACATGTTCTTCTTTACTTCTTTGTAATTGTGGGTTCTACACTTTCAGGGTTGTCTGAAGCCCTACACATCTTCCATATGGAGACTGGTGGCTGCCCAACTAATCCAACTGGCTTATTTTGGAAGTTTTCATTATAGCACATCTTTTTGTACTTCCAAGGCCGTTTTGGGGCCCTAAACAGTGTTTTTTTGGCTTGCCATAGTCAAACAATAAACGAAGTCAGAGTTTGACAACATAATGTGTAGTTCTCTAAAAGACCTTTCCAATGAGCTATCATGCGCCTAAAATGGAGGTCGTGTGCAAAATTTACGACCTCGGGAAGTTGATGTACCAACTTACCCATCGGGGCCCACATAACTTTTGGCGTTTCATCTCCTAGGGTTAGGTTTTTGGATGTCTAGCATTTTGTCATTCATGAGTAATGTTAAAAGGGCCTTTGGAGCCTCATTGTAATCATTCTGCTCAAACGGATGTGCGTAGCAACCAAATCTCTTCTCAGAGATAGCTACCACCATTCGAGCAAGTTGTTTTCAGTCCTACAGTTTTACATTTTTAGCCTATTTCATTTATTCAATAGAATTTATTGTTCACTGGATATCTATTGTTGTTCTTCGTATCTCTGTGTTATTATATTTAGTCTGTTATTCATTTCGTTTCGCTCATAAATCTGGATCAACAGTAAAACTCATATTCTATTAATGACTGTCTAGAATGCAAAGCACACAAGCTAGCTGGAATGGTGGTAGCTTATCTCTAATGAGAAAGATGTGTTGGCTATTCTCATTCACAAGAAGTTGATTACAAAGAAGCTAAAAGGGCCTTTTAACACAAATCATCAATGAGAAAACCCTAAAACATCCAAAACCCTAGCCCTAGAAGATGAAGCGCAAAAAGGTTTGTGGGCCCTGATGTGGTTAGTTGATACATCAACTTCTCAAGGGAAATTTTTTTTCATACGATCTATGTTTGGGGTGATCAGTACACCATCGGAAAGGTCTAGCCGAGGAACACACATTTTTTTCGGCATAACATCTGCCTTTACCTACATGTTAGGCACTTCCAAGCCAAAAAAAATCGTTTAGGGCCTCAAAACGATCATGGAAGTTTGGGACCCGAAAATTGTAGAAAAAAATGCCAAGAGGTCAACCTCTTGTCGGTTGACCTCTTTCGACTTGTTTTCGATTACTTCAACTTCAAATTTACCCGGTCAATCACTTCGACCTTCGAATTTCACACCAAGTTGATCCACCTCGACTAGAATTTCACTGCAAATAATATAACAACACAACAAGTTCCACATTAAATACTAGGTGCAATCCAAAACAAGGAGGAATACTTAATTCAAAATCATTCTCACCCACAACCTTGGTGACAGTGTAAGGCCCATATTAGAGTGGGTGTAGCTTCCGATGGGGTCCTGTGAGGCACTCTTTTTGCAAATGCAACCATACCTTATCTCCCACCTAAAACTTGTGTGGTACCCGATGCTAATCGTGGCACTGCTTGTACTTGGAATTGGATTTCTGCAAAATATCATGAACTTGTTGTTGGATGTGCTAGATTCGCTCAACAAATTTGGTTGCTCGATCAAACTCAGTTTGAGCATGGGAGGACTCTTCCTATAAAGTTGCAATGGGTAGAGCTACATCAATGGGGGCCAATGGCTGGAACTTGGAGCACACATGAAAAGGGATGTGGCTAATAGAGCTATGGAGGGATCTATTATAGCTATGTTGAACATAAGGAAGGCTCTCATCCCATGTGCGTGGATGTTTGAAATTGTACATCTCATGATATAAAAAGTCCTCATGTTGACTAGCTATGTTTGTCCATCAATTTGTGGGTGGAAGGCAAACAATTTGGTCAGCTTGGTGTCCATCATCGACCATAGGATGGACCAAAAAATACTCAGGAACCTATTATCTAGAGCTGAAATAATGGTCCGTGAGAGTCCAAAATGAACCCAAAGATGTTCAAATAAGAACTTGGTGGTGGCCTCAGCTGTGATGCTTTTTTTGTAGGGTGCCAAAATTTCCATCTTAGAGAATCGATCAACAACCATGAAGATACAATTGTTCCCATGCTTGGTTGAAGGCATACCAGACATGTAACCCATGGATATGGACTCCCAAGGCCTATCTGGATTAGGTAGAGGGGTGTACAACCCCTGTTTCTTGATTCCAAGATTATCAATAATGCACACAGTGCATGATTTGATGTACTTGCTGAAATCTTGTCGAAGCTTCAACCAATAAAAATGCTTTTGCAGTATTGCCACTATTTGTCCAAACCAAAGTGTCCCGCCGCCCGACTATAATGAGCTTCCCAAATCAACTTTGCATGCTTGCTTGAAGGAACACAAAGATGGTTTAGATGGCATAGGAGTCCATCCTGGAGATGAAAGTTTTGAACTGGTTTTCATGCGCTCAATGTTTGATATGTAGTAACAAAGTTAGAGTCACTATTGTATAATTGTGGCCACTCATACATCTCATGCCCATGGGAGTTAAGAATTGTGGTTAGTGCCACAATCGGGGGTCGACTGAGGCAATCTGCAACATGGTTGGTGTTTCCCTTCTTGTACTTGATGTTCAAGTGGATTTGTTGTAGGTGTGGACCACTTTTGAAGGCGGTCATTTTATAACTTTCCTTATGTCTGAATAAATTTTAGAGGCCTAAGATCAATGTGGATGATCGTTTCCTTCCCCAAAATGTAATGCTTCCACCATCGACATGCTTGCGCAATGGAGTACATCTCTTTGTCGTAGGTGGGGTATCTGCGATCAACATCAGATAGTGTTTCGTTGTGATAGGTCACATGATGCCCATGCCGAGTGAGGACTGCACCAATAACATAATTTGAAGCATAATTAGAACATAACCCTCATAAAGAAACACCTTCAACATAATTACTTGTAAAGATTACAAAAAAAAATGAAGAGAAAGAATTAAACTTCACATACAATATCGTACAATGTATCTTGTTTAAAAGAAAAATTCAATTAATTTTTTTTCTAAGGAAAATCTCATGGAGAAATTTTCAGGGACCCAATACAAACCCATCAATTATAATTATAGTACTTGATCCAATTCTTGCATCTAACATCAGTCTCACAACTCTAGAACTATCTTATCTGGGAGATGTCGACTTAAGTAAGGCTCTACATAAACTCAAGTATAGATAATGATTCCCTTTAAAAATTTTGGATAATAAAAAAAAGTTAATGTTCTTTGTTGTCGCAAGAGTTGACTCTAGGTTGTAATAGAGCCAAGCCTTAGCACATTTTAAATGAAAAAATAAGTTATCACTAAGAACTTGATTTGGGTTGCGTGCAAGTAAATTTTGAGATAACCATGAACCACTTTTGATTAGAAGTTGTCCCTTCCAACCCGAGAGGGATCTCCCGAATATATGTCACGATAGGATATTCAATAAGCTTAACAACGGGCAGATCTGTGGGTAGCAAAAAGTTTTGAGGTTTTTAGGGTTGACGGGTTGGACCGGGAGGTAGTCCATTGGGCATGGAGTCAAATGATCAATCAAATAATAAGAGTGTTTTGGAAATGAAAATCCATGGAGCAGAGGCGAGATAGAAGTTGATTACAAAGAGAAGGATTTATAAAAGTATGGTAGCAGAATAAAGAGAAAACATATCAATACACAAGGAGCACTTAGCGTTGAGTGAATTCCAAGCATAAATCAGTGGAAAAAGATGGTTGGGATAGAGCATCTAGCAAAGGATGAATTATGAACCTTGATCTCTGCAAGAAACAACCTATAACCAGTCTGCAACAGAGCATCTAACAGATGATGAATTCTATTACAAAATGTTGGTTGTGGAGTCTAATTATCTTCTTGATTTAGAGGTCTTTTACTTTCAACCGTGTTTATACCCCATGAAGTATTTACACCCCAGAAGTATGTACACTCTTCCACGCGGGGGAGTGCAAAGGGGGGGTACCCCCTCTGCGGGGTCCGGGGGGGCTATCCCCCCGGCTGGGGGGTCTGGGGGCAAGCGGGCTCCCAGCGGCGAAGCCCTCGAAGCAAAAATTGCCTTGTAAAAGTATATTGTAATTTCATTGTAAATTTGGACCGTTCATTATAAGGTCGCAGATCTAACGATAGAGATTATGTTAGGGTTTTTTGCCTTAGAAGGCAACCCTCTTTTATGAGGGAAATGTATTGCGGCTATGTAGGTTGGCAAGTATTGTATTCTGAGAGAGGAGACTGTGAGAGAAAGAAGAGGAAGTTACAACGGGTTTGTTGTAGGTTGTATCCCTTCATTTTGCTGGATAATAATAAAGAAAGGACCTGGCAATTTCTCTAGTGGACGTAGCCCACACTGGGTGAACCACGTAAATCTATGTCTCTCTTGTATTATGTATCTTCTATGTTTTATTTCTACATTTGTTTTATTTTATTGCTCTACGGTCCTGTTTTTCTAACAACTGGTATCAGAGCGTAAGGTAACTCACAGGAAAAGAGGGTTCCTGGTTCGAGTGGGAGCAATGTCGGAAGATGGAAAGTTTAGGGTTGAGAAATTTAACGACCAAAACTACCAGTTATGGAAGATGCAGATGGAAGATTATTTATATCAGAAGGATCTATTCCTACCATTGAGCGGAGTAGCAAAGAAGCCGGTAGCCATGAAGGACGAAGAATGGGAGATTCTTGACAGAAAGGCTCTAGGAACGATACGCCTGAGCCTACCAGGGTCGGTGGCTTTCAATATCTCGAAAGAAAAGACAACGAAGGGTTTGATGGACGCGTTGGCCAACTTGTATGAAAAACCCTCGGCGTCCAATAAGGTATTTCTAATGAAGAGATTATTTAATATGAAGATGTCGGAAGGTGGGTCTGTTGCAGATCATTTAAATGAATTTAATACGGTTACTAATCAACTAAGTTCTGTAAAAGTGGA
>ML784582.1:345654-365617 GCA_009831015.1 Picea engelmannii | reverse complement strand
CAAAGGTTTATGGAGGAATTGGGAAAGAAGCAGGAGAACAACAGGTTGTACTGTGACAGTCAGAGTGCCATTCACCTTGCAAAGAACTCAACCTTCCATTCGAAGACTAAGTATATACAGTTGAGGTACCACTTCATACGATCCGCCTTGGAAGATGGAAAATTGAAGCTGGAAAATATACACACTAGCTAGAATCCTGCAGACATGTTAACAAAGGGAGTAACCAGGGAGAAACTGAGTTCTTGCTCAATTTCAGTTGGTCTTCAAGAATGAAGATGAAGATGAGAAATTTTCCAGGTCCAAGAAGGTTCAGAGTCCAGCATATACAACAGCAGTGGAGTTGTTGAGATCAGTCTCCAAGTGGGAGATTGTTGGTTGTGGAGCCTGATTATCTTCCTGATTTAGAGGTCTTTTACTTTCAACTGTGTTTATACCCCATGAAGTATGTACACCCCAGAAGTATGTACACTCTTCCACGCGGGGGAGTGTAGAGGGGGGTTACCCCCTCTGCGGGGTCCGGGGGGGCTATCCCCCCGGCTGGGGGGTATGGGGGCAAGCGGGCCCCCGAAGCAAAAATTGCCTTGTAAAAGTATATTGTAATTTCATTGTAAATCTGGACCGTTCATTATAAGGTCGTAGATCTAACGATAGAGATTATGTTAGGGTTTTTTGCCCTAGAAGGAAACCCTCTTTTATGAGGGGAATGTATTGTGGCTATGTAGGTTGGCAAGTATTGTATTCTAAGAGAGGAGACTGTGAGAGAAAGAAGAGGAAGTTACAACAGGTTTTGTTGTAGGTTGTACCCCTTCATTTTGTTGGATAATAATAAAGAAAGGACCCGACAATTTCTCTGGTGGACGTAGCCCACACTGGGTAAACCACGTAAATCTGTGTCTCTCTTGTATTGTGTATCTTCTATGTTTTATTTCCACATTTGTTTTATTTTATTGCTCCGCGGTCCTGTTTTTCTAACACAAAACAGTTACAAATCGAGAAGAAAAGATAGATGGAGTGATATTGAAACTACGAAAATAAACAAACTCTGCAAGCAACATCACAAGAATATCTGATATGGATAAAACATGCTTCTGCAATATTTTATTAAACTAAAAAAGAAAACTACAGCCCAGGAGTACTACTCATGTGTCTTTCCCCCCTCCTTTTTGTTCTTCAAGAAGATACAATAATATAGGTCTTCTTTCGAATAACTGAAAAACGATTCGAATTACAAAATAAATCCATCTAGAAATAAACAGGTATCTCATGTAGGTTTTGAGGTCGAAATCCTCCCAAAAGATAACAACAGTTACCATCAATTTCAGAAACTTTTTGCCATAGAGAATGGGCCAAGCTGCTGAAAACTAGGGCTGCGGTTATGGTTTTGTATCTCTCGAATCGTGACAGATGTGTCTAAACTGAAAGAGGTTTTTGTGTATCTTTTTTTTTTGAGCAAAAACCTCTCTCAGTTCCTTGAGATCCATTTCCATTTTCCCCAGATCTTCATTTTACAAACATGTGTCAAAATAGGAAGAAATGAGATTTGAAAATTAGGGCTCGGAGATGGATTCAATTCTCCCAATATGTGACACCTGTAGGAAAACTAAGAGAGGCTATTGATCTTTGATGTGTTAGGCAAAAAATCCTTCGACCATTTCTAAAAATGACCCTCCATTTGCTCAGAATCATCATTTGAAAATGATGACTCAACATAGTAAAAAATGCCATATTTCTGAAAACAAACCTCACCTTTCGAGGGACTTTTGACTACCTTCCCGAGCTCCAAATTAAATTCTTAAGAAACCACTAGCAATCTTAGGATATGTATATGTCTATAGACTATTCAAACGCGGAAAATGCCCTCTCCAAGGCTAAGAAAAATGGTTTTTTCCCAAGGCAGGTTTTTGCATATGAAAAATCTGTGATTTCGGTGGCTAACAGGCCGAAAACAAGGGTATCTTAGCTACCGAAAGTCTTGGATTTTGGTGGCTAACAATGCGATTTCAAACCGGCGTAAGCCACCGAAAGTCCCGAAACCCCGAATTCAGCTTTTGGGTTTCGGGAAAATGGGCAGTGGTCAAAATCTTTATGTCAGCCAAACCCCCGACTGCTGAAAACCCGAAATGGTGACGTGACATTTTGGTAAAACCTTATTATAGCGATTTTATGCCGTTTATTGCATTCTTTTCGCGCCTACTCGTGAGCTCTTCCTCCATGTGGCTTGATGCGTGGCAGTTGAATGCTTGGTCTCGGCCGATACACTTTCGGCAGCTAATGGCATATGAAACTTGATATTTAAGCTACTGAAAGTCTGCACTTTCGGTAGCTAAACACTATAAATTTTTTCCTCCTAAGCTACCGAAAGCAAAAATTTCAATATTTGTTCCAACATAGGCTCCATCTAGGGATGGTGCTTTCCTGTAAATCGCCAAGAACAATAGACCACATGCCTTCATCCATTGGGCAACCCGAAATCATCCTTATCAAACTCTGAACCCTGTCACTTTACTTACAGCTTTTCGAAACAAAAAACCGCTTAAAGTCATTCATTGGGCTATGGAGTCGTAATGCTTTAGAAAAAAACCATACTGGATTCAAAACTGAACTGAAAACATATTGAAAACCACCATTGTAATCTAATGCTCAAAGTCAAGCTTATTTATATACATCACCTACTCTAACTACTGAAAAATTCCCACTGAATCAAATGATATGAAAATGCCAGTGAAGCCAATCCAATAATTGTCTACTTATTTGAAATTTGCTCACACTTTCTTTGAGCAGGCTGAAAAAGGAAACTGACAACTCATATCTGACCTGTTGTTGATCATGAATTTTCAAACTTTTCATCGAATCTTGTGACAAAATATCCATGACATAGCATACTCTTCCATTAAATGAATCTAAAAGGTCAACAAAAGGATCATGAAAAAATGCACGGTCTTGAGGTTTTAAATAACAAGCTTCATCAAAGACTACTGTGTGCCCCAATTTATTTTGCTCAGGATCATCCTCAAAGAGGATATCCAAACATCCTTCATCTGATATGGCATCTGTCTGAAGACCGTCATTCCTCCATGAAAAACCTGTAGCCAATTGTTCTAGAGAAACAATATTATAATCATCAATGTACTCATCATATTTAGGTTTAGCAGATAACTCAGGAGTGTCACAAATGCTCGGAATCTTGACTGTGGATTCCTCAAGCATGGGGAATTCTCGTTCTTTCTCTAGCATGATGTCTATCTCATATTCATACTCCTCCAAATCACAGTCTAAAGCATCCTTGAACAACAAACTTCCTTCAAGATTGTTAAACATGACAACCACATCTTTTTCATGAAACAAAATAGAGTCTACAAGATGATCTCCTGGCAGGAAATCATCATCATAAATAGGTTCACTAACTTCATGTAAAATTCCATCAAACACATGACTATCATCATTTAAAAACAGATTTACATTTTCAGAAATGGAAGAAGTTTGACACTCATATCCGAGACCCTGTGAAAGTTGCAAATCTGCGTGAGTAGGGGCTGTAACATAGTTGTTCAGGAGCAAATCTATCTCTTCTTCTGTTAAAGGAGGAGGTGGTCTGTGTAATTTCTAGATCAAGCAACTATTGTTTGCTTTCTCTTCTACAGGTTGACCATGATACTGAATATCTTCATCTTGAATATGATCACAAGAGCTATCATATCCCGTTTCTTTATCAGCCAACTCTTCGTCATGCTGGTCACCTTCATCCACTTGAGAAATTTTTGTTGTTTCTTCCTCCTCTTCAAGAGGATTTGTATGATCTTTTTGTCTTATGAATTCTATATTACAACAATCTTCAGAAAGGATTTCAGCTGAATATATCCTCTTACAATGTTGATGAAAAAGTATGTGAAAATATTTCAATGAAGGAATACTGGAATGGGGTAAATATTTATACCAGAGCCTAGCATTTCTTTCCAATGAAAACATAAACAACTTCATGAGGACATCTTCATGATGTACATTTAATTCATCCATGAGCTTGTGGAATTCAAACAAGTGTTGAGTAGGATTGTCATCCACGTATTCACCAAATTTAAGAAGGACATCTTCCCAAACTTTAATGTCTGGAACAGTGTTTGGAAAACCATAAACATTTGTAAAGTCCAGAGGAGCAAACCTTGTAGCAATCCGAGCAGCGAATGAATTCGACATTTTGAGACCAGTGGAGTCGCCAGCAAAATCATGTAGAGTCTACGAACCAAGGAGTCGACAGGTGAATGATCACAACCAATTGAATGCCTATACCTTGTTCACCATCAAGAGATAGATATGAACTTTGTTGTATCCCAGGGAAGATAACTTCGTCCTCCGTCCCTGGCAATGACGCCAGAAAATGTTGTCGCAAGAATTGACTCTAGGCTGTAATAGAGCCAAGCCTTAGCACATTTTAAATGAAAAAATAAGTTATCACTTAGAACTTGATTTGGGTTGCGTGCAAGTAAATTCCGAGATAACCACGAACCACTTTTGATTAGAAGTTGCCCCTTCCAACCCGAGAGGGATCTCCCGAATATATGTCACGATAAGATATCTAATAAGCTTAACAATCGACAGATCTGTGGGTAACAAAAAGTTTTGAGGTTTTTAGGGTTGATGGGTTGGACCTGGAGGTAGTCTATTGGGCATGGAGTCAAATGATCAAGCAAATAATAAGAGTGTTTCGGAAATGGAAATCCATGGAGAAGAGGCGAGATAGAAGTTGATTACAAAGAGAAGGATTTATAAAAGTATGGCAACAAAATAAAGAGAAAACATATCAATACACAAGGAGCATTTAGCGTTGAGTGAATTCCAAGCATAAATCAGTGGAAAGAGATGGTTGGGACAAAGCATCTAGCAAAGGATGAATTATGAACCTTGATCTCTGCAAGAAACAACCTATAACCAGTCTGCAACAAAGCATCTAACAGAGGAAGAATTCTATTACAAAACAATTACAAATTGAGAAGAAAAGATAGATGGAGTGATATTGAAACTAAGAAAATGGACAAACTCTGCAAGCAACATCACAAGAATCTCTGATATGGATAAAACATGCTTTTGCAATATTTTATTAAACTGAAAATGAAAGCTACAACCTAGGAGTACTACTCCTGTGTCTTTCCCCCCTCCTTTTTCTTCTTCAAGAAGATACAATAATATAGGTCTTCTTTCGAATAACTGAAAAATGATTCGAATTACAAAAGAAAGCCATCTAGAAATGAACAGGTATCTCATGTAGGTTTTGAGGTTGAAATCCTCCCAAAAGATAACAACAGTTACCATCAATTTCAAAAAATTTCTGCCATAGAGAATGGGCCAAGATGCTGAAAGATGGGGCTGCGGTTATGGTTCTGTGTCTCTCAAATCATGACAGATGTGTCTTAACTGAAAGAAGTTTTTGTGCATCTATTTTTTCTGAGCAAAAACCTCTCTCAGTTCCCTGAGATCCATTTCCATTTGCCCCAGATCTTCATTTTACAAACATGTGTCAAAACATAAAGAAATGAGATCCAAAAATTAGGGCTCGGAGATGGATTCGATTCTCCCAATATGTGACACCTGTAGGAAAATTGAGAGAGACTATTGATCTTTGATGTGTTAGGCAAAAAATCCTCTGACCATTTCTAAAAATGATCCTCCATTCGCTCATAATCATCATTTGAAAATGATGACTCAGCACAGTAAAAAACACCATATTTCTGAAAACAAACCTCACCTTTCGGGGGACTTTTGACTGCCTTCCCGAGCTCCAAATTAAATTCTTAAGAAACCACTATAAATCTTAGGATCTGTAGATGTCTATAGACTATTTGAATGCGGAAAATGGCCTCTCCAAGGCTGAGAAAAATGGTTTTTTCCCAAGCCAGTTTTTTGCATATGAAAAATCTGTGATTTTGGTGGCTAACAGGCCGAAAACAAGGGTATCTTAGCTGCCGAAAGTCCTAGATTTCGGTGGCCAACAGTGCGATTTCAGAGCGCCGTAAGCCACCGAAAGTCCCGAAACCCCGATTTCGGCTTTCGGGAAAACGAGCAGTGGTCAAAATCTTTATGTCGGCCAAACCCCCGACTGTCGAAAACCCGAAATGGTGACGTGACATTTTGGTAAAACCTTATTATAGTGATTTTATGTCGTTTATTGCATTCTTTTTGCACCTACTTGTGAGCTCTTCCTTCATGTGGTTTGATGCATGGCACTTGAATGCTTGGTCTTGACCGATACACTTTTGATAGCTAATGGCATATGAAACCTGAGATTTAAGCTTCCGAAAGTCTGCACTTTCAGTAGCTAAACACTATAAATTTTTTCCTCCTAAGCTACTGAAAACCAAAATTTCAATATTTGTTCCAACATTCTTAAAAAAATAAAAAATAATATCTTGCAAAAATGAAAAAATAATTTCATTCATCAAAATAGTTAAGAAGTTTAAAATATCTCTATAAATGATACTATCTATTGATTATAAAACTTCAATACATACAACATATACACTATTTAAATTTCAAAATATAACTTGATTAATAAATGCTTTGTCCAAAGTCTATAGAGTTCTTCATTGATTATAAAACTTCAATACATACAACATATACACTATTTAAATTTCAAAATATAACTTGATTGGTAAATGCTTTGTACAAAGTCTATGAAGTTTTGAAAATAATTCTCATTAATTAATAACTGCTTTGTGCAAAGTCTATAGAGTTCTGACTATTAATTCTGATTGAATTTTTTGAAGTTATCATTGACAAAAGCATGTGGTGAATTCACCTTTCATCCAAAAATTACATGGAATTGGGATAAGATTATTTCCTTTAAAAAAAAATAAGTTTGAAAAACATACTTAATAAAACATTTAAAATTTAAAATTGAAAATAATTTGCGAACTTAACCCATCTTTTTTTTTTTATAGGAAATTGAAAATAAATTTGAATTGGGATTAAATGTCCAAGTTCTCCATTAAAGATGGACATAGCTTTTATGATGTGAAAATTTGAAGGCTATCTTAGGTTTATAATCTCAATTCATATGCTCTCTTAAAGTCTTTACGATTTGGGAATCGGATAAGGAGGTGAATGGATTTATATCCTGCATTAGATTGGAAAGAACGAAAGCATTAGCACACAGAACACCAACGCACAACGAACATAGCTAAGAAGCCATGGCCAATGCCGTGCCTTTGTGCCCACTCTCGTTCCTTTCCTCATCCTCTTCCTCTTCTGCAACTAAATTTGGCAGCCTAAATGCATCATCGTCACTCGCCTTCAACATTCCCAATCCCCATCGAAGGGTATGTCCTTGTTCTCATTTCGTTTCAGTACTAAATTCTTCTGTTAAAGATTTCCTAATGTTTTATAGTTCTGTCAACGCAGACCCAAGTTGTGTTCACGCCTTTTGAAGGCCTCCGGTGCAATACTGGTCTCGGAACGACAAATGTTCAGCAAAGTTTCGGGAAATTACGGGCAGAAGGAAGGATTCGTCCTGTTACTGTCACGGCCACTTCATCAACTGCTCCTCCTCTGGTTAGTTCTTTACATTTTTTTCAATAGTTTTATCAATATCATCTGCCTTTTTTAATGGAAAACAAGTATAAAGCGATTTTAGTGTTACCCATCTCGATAAACGTGTTGGGATGTCTTTTTGTTCCAACTTTCATTTTGAGCTGGCGAAGCTCATGTTCAAACTTATCCATACCCTCTCCATGGCTTGGGAGGAAAGCATCTGCACCATATGAATTCTCAGTTTTCAGTTGTCACAGTCTAGCTGCTTGAGGTTTGCTTTATGTGTTAGTTGGTCTTTTATGTTAGGGTTTATCTAGCTTTTTTCCATGATATTGAACTGGCGACCAACCAAATGCCCAGGTTGTCATTAACTATCGAGAATATTTAGTTTAATCAGAGTGATTTAATTTGTATGAGTGAATAAATATTTGCCTGTCAGTTGGCAGGAACTGTTTCTGTCAACTTATGTGAAACTTGCTTCCAGACATTAGGAATGCACAACTGCTGGTTGCATTAAAAACTTCTAGATAGTCTGTAATTTTTTTGTCTGAACTGATGGGCATAATAGAGAAATGGGAGAGTGGACATGGTTTCCACCAAAAACTGTGTTGAAGGTTCTATTAACATCAAATAATGTTACATATAAATACATCAAGTTTAGGCTTAAGATAGATACACTTTCTTAACACACTAACGGACTTGTTGAGAGAATATCTCAACCACACACCAATCTAGGAGCCAACTAGTTGCAGAGAGTCTTTCATATCCAACTAGATCTAACAACCTCCTAAAACTTAAACATATTTCTCATGTAGATACAAACTCTACCTTACAATGACCAATACAATAACAAACCACAATCTTCGAGTATGATCAAATATCACACATTAAGCTATGAGACAAGTAGGAGTTAATAATTCCAACACTCCCCCTTAACAAGTACTTGTCTCAATCTCTGTCTGGTCAGGTCTTCATCATCATCTGCAACACATGCTCCTCTAGATATCGAAGATGCTCCTTATCAACAAAGTTTGTCATTTTGGTGCAACCAGGGATTTTCTTCTTCTAGAAATCATCAATTTGTAGAAGTCCATATAAAGGAACAACCATCCACCGGAATACATGGTTACCTAACTGCTGCAACCACTAGTCTAATAAGACATCCTTTAGGTACGTGGCTCATTCAACTTCTTGATTGTAATACCCCATTTTTGATCCTCAGATTAGCAATGTATGTTTGTATATGATGAAAGGGAGAAGAGCCTAGCAATGTAATACTTTGAATAATAATAATAAAAAATGTATCATTGGTTGCAGACGAACAAGGGCAACGTTATAGGGGGCTATGATTCCACAAGAGAGGGGGCTAAAGGGGATAAGCCAATTATTATATTATATATTATTATTTTCTTTCCTAGCCTTTGAGTTAGTTGGGAAAGTGGTTACGAGGCCTTCTTGGGGAAAGCCACATAGTGCATTATGGGCATGCATAATTTAACCATACCTTTTGGTTGTTGGGGGGTCTTCCTTGTTCAATTTTGTTCTTTGTTTTGCATAGAACGAAAGGCCGTGATGGCAGAGAGCCATTGCTAGATGGCTGTATGCAATTACGTATGAAAAATGATGCCTATGTCATGAGAATGATAGTAGTTGAGGAGAACTCTCCATAGCTGAGTTTCCTTTGAGTTTCTAGCACTGATATTTCTTGGCTAGTTTGTACTGGAGCTCTGGAAAGAAGTGGAATAGCTTGAGGGATTACTTTGCATAGAAGGGAATTCCTTTCTTTGGGTTGTGCAGGCTGAGGGGGAAAGCGAGCTTGCAAATTGGAATCGCTGTGAGTGGGAAAGAGAGAACAATTAGCTAGAGAGGTAGAGAACCTATGCTAGTTGGCTGTATGAGAATACTAGTTATACCGGAATGGAAAATGATGCCTATGTGCATGAGAATGATGGTAGTTGAGGAGAACTATCCACAATTGAGATTCCCTTGAGCTTCTAGCACTAAGATTTCCTATCCAGTTTGTACTGGAGCCCTGGAGAGAAGTGGAATAGTTTGACAGATTGCATTGCAGAGAAGGGAATTCCTTTCTTTGGGTTGTGCAGGCTAAGGGGGAAAGAGAGCCGACAAACTGGGATTGCTGTGAGTGAGAAAAAGAGAACATTTTGTGATAGCTTGATAGCTGGGCTAGTCTGTGAGACTTAGAGTTGGCCTAGGCACTCATCCTTGTGGATTTATAGCCTCAGTTCAAGGGTGGCCTATTATAGAGAGTTATAGTGCAACAGAGCCTACGATGGGGTGGAACGTTTGACGTCTGCAGTGAATCGGTGTAATTGTTTCTTAAAGATAAGTTCTATATTTCACCGTGTATTAAATTTTTGCTGTGTTATTTACTATCTATTACTGTATATTGCATGAGCATGTAATGGTTATTGTGCTTTCTTGATTGTGCACATGCTTGTGTCATGCTTCTTGCGTTTATTTAAATTTGGTATCAGAGTTTAAATTATTTCAAGAACGTGAAATCTTGAGGTACCCAGAGATGGGTATGTTACAACTTGGTATCACAATGTCGGGTTATAGTGCTTGGGCTGTATGGGTTGATAGACAGACCAAAAAAAACAATTTTGTAGAGGTCGAAATGGAGGGTGTATTGAATGTTTGGGAGAAAAATTATGAAAAATATGAATTTTTGGAAATTTAAGAATTTTTGAAATTATTTTGTATGGGTGGCGCCATCGATGACGTGGACTATCCACGATGGCAGAGTGGGGGTCATGGTGCAAAGGTGGCGGGCCTGTGGATGACTAGACAACCACATTGCATAAGTGGTTTACAAGACCATTGAGTAGTGGTTTTGGGAATGGGACATTTGGGCCTGTAACCTAATGGGTTGCACCACGTGTCACCATAGTGGTAAGTAGTTACGGGACCCAAACGCGCAGGGGACTGGGGTGTTACTTTTAGGCCCGTAATCCATCCTAATTGCCGATCTTGGATCAACGACGATGGACATGTGCGCTGAAAGAGAATGGGCAAAATGGGATCCTTGTTGATCACGTCAATGAATGGATGAGTGCTAGGTGGATTGCTGGGTATGGTTGGGGCCCACAAACAAATAAAAGAAAAAGGAAAGGAAAGAAGAGAGAGAGGAGGGGGCTCACGGAGGTGATGAGGTAGGGCCAGGGTGGCTGGGTGATGACATGACACCACATTAGGGTGCCAGGTGGACCAAGGTGCCACATGAACATAATGGCATATTAAAAAAATAGTCATCCAGGTGCCACGTTAGCGTAATGGCATATAAAAAAAATCGTCAGCCAAGTGCTACATCAACATAATGGCATATTAAAAAAAAAATTCTAGAGCCAAAATCTTGTTTTGGCCATAACAAAAGCATAAAAATTTAGATTCAAGTGAAATTTTATGGATATGTCCGTAGTGTCGAGGGCCACATAAGTGCCAGTGAGGGCCATTGGCCAAATCAACCCCAATTTTCTATAAATTTCCAATTAAGGGGTTTCGATGAGAAGGGTGGTACTCCTTGATAGAGATTCTGTTGTTGATGAGCTTTCTACAATGAGACAGGGAAGCAGACATGAAAATACCCAATGGAGCTTTTGGCTAGATTCCAAGGGGTTTGGAATGGGGATGTAGAAAGAGGTCAAAATCCACTATTTTGGGAGACTATTGGGGATTTTTAGAAGGGGAAAAGGGACCCCGGATCACAAATTTGGAAAAAATTATTTACTTGACATTTTACCTTCTCAACAAGCCATACAACTTTGTCTTAGTAAATATTTCCTAGTTTTGCTCAGTTTGGGAGACAACAATTTTTGCTAAAAATTTGAAGTCTGGAGAAGATGCAGAAAGCACAAAGTTGCCAATTCTAGATTGATGCAGAATTTGCTAGGAGCATCATATTTACAATCTTAGGGTTGCTGTGTACTCACTATCACCAATGTTATCAGTGCTTGATATAGAAGTTTCTTAGTTGATAGATTTTTTTCCACAAGTGGCAAAAGTTGGCCTCTAAGTTAATTTGCACTAGTGGGAAAAGTGCACAATTTGGGTGAAAATGGCTTTTTCAGAAAGCCATAACTTTCATCTCAGAGATCAGATTGAGGCATAAGTATAGTCATTGGAAAGCTGATTCTCAGAGGAGAATAAGCTTGTAGGATTAAAATCTAGAGAAGTGTTACAAGATCCTTCATAAATTGAGAAGAAAAATGACCTACAACTTTAATCGACAAAATTTTACAGTATGCATAATCTCTAACAATAATGGTTGCTTGCACATTTTACAAAATTAGGGGTACAAGCAGAACAAGTCAAGTTCGGGATTGCAGATCAAAGACATGGAAGATGCACAAAGAGCCTATAGCCATGAAAAACAAGCTAAAGGCCTAAACTTTAGTTTAAGTAATGAGGAAACATAGTCTAATGGACATAGAAGTAGAGTAGAGCCAACATAGTTGATAGAGATCATAGAAGAAAAACTTGGCATCAGCAAAAAATCGGCAAGGGTTCTGAAAATATCGCCTCGGAAAAAATCGACAAAAAAATCGGAAAACATCGGAAAAACTCACAAACATTAAAAAATACATAATTTATTCATTTTTTTCAAAATTTTAAACATTTTTCAATATATAAAGCAACAACAACATCATATAAACATATAGGCACATAAATATGCTTGATGGCCTCCACAAACCTCTTCCCTTGCTGCTCCACACTAAATGCAAAACACAATGAGGCAAAAAAAAACGAATCAAGCTTTTTATCCCGCGGCCTGGGAAAACTTGGCGATTTTTTCCGATTTTTTAAAAAAATCGTGATTTTTTCAAACCTCGAAAAATCACGATTTTTGGTTTTCAAAAAATTGGGGCAGTGAAAACATCGTGATTTTGGCGATTTTTGCTGATTAATCGGCCATTTTTTCTACAATGGTAGAGATTATGAGGAGTCTACGGATGGAAGTGCAGAGTTACAAAGATGATAATAAAAGAATAATAAGAGCATAGGAGGAACAAAATCAAATGAGCACTCAACTGTTACAGAGTCTAAATCAACTGCAAAGAAAAATGAAGAATGGATTAGGTTCAAGACTTGAGGAAGAGAGCATGCCTCATGCAAGGAGGGATAGTTACAGAAGATCCAGACACTCAAGAAGTAGAATTCAAAGAAAGCACTACTCACCTACTCATTCAGCCAGGAAGTTTTATGTATATGAAGAGTCAAGGAGCAACCCAGAAGTGTCCCTTGTTAGGCATCAAAGAAGAATATATGAGCTGGACAACTTGCAAGGTGAACTTAGGAATGTTAAGCCACCAACCTTTGACGGTGAAAATAAAAGGGGAGATGATGCTGAAACCTGGTTGCTTGGAATCAAAAAATATTTTTAGTTTCATAGATACTCCTCTAACCTATAAGTCAGGATTGCCATATACCATTTACTTGGAAAAATTTATATGTGGTGGGATTATTTGGAGCAAGTCAAGCACATTAATGAGAAAATGATTTCTTGGAAGCAATTCAATAAATAATTTCAACAACAATACATTTCAAAGCACTACTATGACAAAAAGATGCAGGAGGTCTTTGAATTCAAGTTGGGGAACATGACCATGGAGGAATATGAAAATAAGTTCTTTGAGCTCTGAGGTATGTGGACTTTATCAAGGAGGAGAAGGTGAAAATACAGAGGTTTCTAAGTGGACTGCCATATTTTTACAGAGATAAAGTTCAATTTGATGAACCCAAGACTCTGGTAGAGACCATTAGAAAGGCCAAGTACCTGTATGAACAAGGCAAAGGTAGATAAACTTTTCAGAAATCTTGGAAAGATAAGAAGGAGAAATCAAATCAGAGAAAGAAGGGATTCAAACCTCCTTTCAATAGAAACAATATTGAAACCTGCTAGCAAAATCAACCGGTTCAAGATGAATCCAAAATCGCAGACTCCTTGGGGAAAAAGGGAATACTACCGATCAAATGGTAGGGATGTAAAGTAGATCACATGTACACCAATTGACCTCACAGAGAAGACAAAATGAGGACATTGCACAACATTCAAGAGGCTACCACAATGGAATATTTGGGTAGAAATATTCCAAGAATATATGTAGCCCTAGAAGACCGATAGACAAAACACCAATCCTACATGATTGAGGTGGAAGGCAAGGTTACAAATCAACTTGTTGCTATTTTAATTGATTCATGAGCAAGCCATAGTTACATTGATTCTAAGTTAGTGGACAAATTTCGTTTAAAGAAAAGTAAGTTGGAAAGATCGTTGTTGGTTCAACTAGTCACTGGGACCACAAGAAGGATCAATGAGCTTTTTAGTGGTTGCCCAATAGATTTGAATGGAGTGAATACAAATGGTGATATGAATATCATACTATTGGGACTTTATGATATCCAATTTGGAATGGACTGGTTGGACAAGCATCATGCTATCCTAGATTGCCATAACAAGACATTTATATGTCTTGATGAAGAAGGAAAACATAGCACTATGCAAGGTATTCCAAGACCCATTTCTATAAGGGAGATTTCAACCTTACAGTTGAAGAGATGTTTTAGGAAAGGATGTTAATTGTATGCAACTCATGTGGAGGAGCCAACCAAGACCAAAGGGCCAAGCCTTGTGGATTTTCCAGTGTTGCAGGTATTTGAGGATGCATTTGAAGAAATACCAGGTTTGCCACTAAAGAGGGATCTAGATTTCTCTATTGACTTAATACATGGAGCTGCTCCAATATCAAAGACTCCTTACAGAATGAACATAATAGAATTAAAAGAATCACAAATGCAACTAGAAGAATTCTTGAAGAAAGGGTACATATGCCTAGGTCTCTCACCTTGGGGAGTACTCTTTGTGAAAAAGACGGACGAAATATTGAGGTTGTGTATTGACTTTAGACAACTGAATAAAGCCACTGTGAAGAATAAATACCCTCTACCTAGAATTGATGATCACTTTGAGCAACTAAAAGGAGCAAAGATATTTTCAAAGATAGATCTGAGATTAAGATATCACTGGGTGAGAATCAAGGAAGAAGACATCAACAAGCAACTTTTAGAATTAGGCATGGGCATTATGAATTTGTAGTGGTGCCATTTGGATTGACCAATGTACTAGTTGTCTTAATGTGCTTGATGAGTGGCATATTTAGAAACTATCTAGATAAGTTAGTCATTGTGTTCTTGGATGACATACTTATCTATTCCAAGTTAGAGGAAGAGCATGAACAACACTTGAGATTGGTGCTAAAAGTGATAAGGGAGCATCAACTATATGCCAAACTGAGCAAGTGCTCTTTTTACCAAGAGTAGATCCACTATTTAGGGCACATCATTTCAGAGGAAGGCATAGCAGTGGATTCAGAGAAGATTGAAGCCATTAAGGGATGGCCAACACCAAAGAATGTTTCAGAGGTCAGAGTTTTTATGGGATTAGCTGGATACGACAGAAGGTTTATAGAAAGATTCTCTAAGATTCTTCATCCCATCACTTCTTTACAAAAGAAGGAAACTAAATTTGAATGGACCTCAAAGTGTGATGAAAGTTTCCAGCTATTGAAAGAGTTACTTACTAGTGCATTTATTTTGAAGATTGCAGATTCAAATGAAAATTTTGTGGTATGCACAAATGCATGCAAAGAAGGACTTGGTGGAGTCCTTACTCAAAATGGACATGTCATTAGTTATGATTCCATAAAACTTAAAGAACATGAGAGGAATTATGCCACACATGACTTGGAGCTTGCTGCCATAGTACATGCATTGAAAATGTGGAGGCATTACTTAATGGGGAAGAAATTTGAATTGAGGATAGACCATAGTGGTCTGAAATATTTGTTTGAACAACTAACTTTAAATGCCAGGTAGATAAGATGGCTAGAATTTTGAAGTGACTATGACTTTGACATCAAGCATATCAAAGGAAAAGAAAATAAAGTTGTTGGTGCACTTAACAAAAGGATAAATATTATGCATGCTACAACCATTAGCATGCACATTGCATATATCATATTTAAAGAGCAAAATTTTAGATGTTGTTACAGACTAACATTACCTACATGTAAAAGAAGGCTTATGACAGGAAGTTGCACAACAAAAATTTAAAGAGTATAAACTGAGAGAAGATGGAATACTTATGCATAAAAATAGAGTTTGTCTTCCTAATTCCTAGGAATTAAAAAGGATGGTGTTAAAATAAATGCATAATGTTCCATATCCCAAACATCTTGGTTACCAGAAAACAGTTGCAACAATAGGAAGCCAATACTTTTGGCCAGGAATGAAAAAGGATGTGGTTGATTACATAGCTAAGTGTATGGAATGTTAAAGAGTGAAGGTTGAGAATAGATACCTAGGAGGTTTACTATAACCATTGCCAATTCCAGAGTGGAAATGGGAAGTGGTAACCATTGATTTTATCACTAAGTTGACCGGGACAACAAGGCAACTTGATTCAATAATGGTGGTAGTGGATAAGTTGATTGTAAGTTTTAAACCTATGAGCTAAAACAATGCATACATATTCTTAAACAAACATAAATTAATCAATGGCTCATACATATAGTACACAGATAAGATAACATAAGATAATTTTATTAATGTTCGACTAATGACCACAAAAGTAGGTCAAAGGGACCGTTGAGTAGAATGATGTCAATACAACGCAGGAGTACCAAAAGGTCTCCTATAAAATTCGAGATGCAGAAAGTAAAATGCAATAAGGTAGAGTAGTAGAAAGTGAGATCTACTCCGAGGCATGAAGAACCCTTGGCCTTGAGCTCAGATACCTGCTTTGATAATGGGGTGTATCATAGGAGAAGATCTAAGAACAAGATGAACCAAAAGAAAGGAAGTAGATCTGTCATGGAATGGATCCATCTCTCCTACTGAATGAAGAAAGTTGAGAATAGTTGCATGTCCCGAGGGGGAATTGGTGGGGTGCCTGGATCGTATGCTATGCTACTGACTGGTAGAGGTAGTGCATCGACGAGGTCTGGGAGATCTCATCTGTCTCCTGGGAATGGATTTGGTCTGGCCATGTCGTTGAAATCTCGTTGGACGAGGGGAGGTCCCATGGATCTGCACTAATCTGGAGTTGAGGGCTATGCTGGTGTCAGTTTGTCTCTTAGTGCCCCTTCCCGAGGATAGCATCGGGAAGAAGGAGGGGATCTGTCGAATAGGGTTTGGTCTCATAGGAGGTTGAAGAGTATGGGCTCGGAGCTTGAGGGTCTGTTATCACATGATTTGTACTTCTGTAAAGCCCTCCACAAGATTCCAAATCTTGGGTAACTATGGAAGAATCTACCACTGTCACCTAAGTAGAGACTTCCCTCGTTTTAGTGATGGAAGAGGTTCACCACAAGGGAGGCTTCCCTGGTGACCTCAAGGGATCAAACAACAAGGTTAGCCAAGCCTACAAAAGGGATGGAAGATAATGGGTTAATTGTTGTATCTATACAATACAATAAACAATTTGTAGCACAATATAGACAAATACTTAGTTATAGAGTGCAATAATGACCTCTTAGACACTAGACAACCAATAAATGCTATGGTTGTTGCTAATTATAGCTGTGAACCAGTTGTGTAACAACAATTATTATATCACAACAACAACAAATAAAAGTACTTAGAAATGTAGCAATTCACTATGAAAAGTAAGCATTCAACGAGTATAACATAATCCAATTGCTAGAAGTATTTTTCGAGTAAGTTAAGCCACTTATAAATGGGTATATGCATCAAATTAAAACAATTTTCAACAGTGTTACCAACATCGCGATATTATCGTATTTTGGAGGGCCGACGATATTTTTTGATATTTTCTCAATATTTTTCGATATGTTAGTTTTGTCAACATTTTCCGATATTTTCCAATATTTTCTTTTTCGGACCCTCGACGATATTTTCAATGACACGATGATGGTAACACTGATTTTCAGTGGCTGTAGCAAACTTTTATAACAACAACATTAAATAGTATTTGTTTGCTAGAGTTAGGGTTAGAAACGTTAGTAAAGTGTTTGGGAGAGAGAGAGAGAGAGAGAGAGAGAGTATCGATTTTAAAAGTTACTTTAACCACAAGAACACCTCTAGACTAGTGTCGTTGTCGTGTAGGGCTCATGTAGTCACAAATGCATTAGCTTGAAGATTGAACTAGGTGCAACAAGAGAGGTTAGGTCTAAACCCTAAGGTGCAAACACTCTTGGGCCTTAGGTTTTAGACTTTAAAGAAGAAGTTATCTAGGGTGCAAACACTCTTGGGCCCTAGGTGCCATTTTTCTCTTCTCTATGTTCCACTTAGGTCAAGGATCAAAGGCTAGGGTTAAAACCCTAAAGTGCAAACACTTTTGGGCCTTAGACTTTTAACGCTAGCAAAGAATGCTTCACAAATTTGTAAAAACTTTATGAGGGAGAGAAGCACTTATGTCTCCTTCTTAGGGTTTCAACAAGACAAGGAACTTGCAACGAGATAACAATTTAACACTTTTAACAATAGAAAGTACAACAAATTGCAGAAAATTACTTACTTCTTCCAAGTAGCAAGACCATCAAACCCTAATTACAGAAAATTATCGTCCAAAAGAGTAAACCATCCACAAAGAACCTCCTCCAAGATTAGCGCATGAGAGAAAAGATCCAAAGAGAGAGAAATTAACAAATCTTTTAGAGTGTGTTACCCCACAAAAGTGAGGAATGTGATGATGAATGAATGATCCTAGCACCATCCTCTTTATATGAGGTAAACACAAGTGCTTTTGTCCACAAAGTAAAGTAAAATTCCATTTATCCATAATTTAAGTGGGGCCAACCCCTCAAACAACCTATACAAATGATAAAACATGCAAAAATGCCCTCATGAGGCCACATGTGTGGTGATGTCAAGCCTTGCAAGGGTGAAGGAGGGCCTGCCAAGGCCACGTGACATCATCTCAAGGTGAAATCATGGCAGAGGGTGCATCTCATTATCCATGGTCATGCTCCATCATCAATGGTACCCCAAGTGACATCAAACCCCATCATCATAAAACCCTAGAAGTGTAATGTTCCTGACTTGGCTAGTCTAGGAAATGTTGCTAATGTGTGTGTAGGATCAAAGGTTTACAGCATATAAATGATCATAGAAATAATAAATGCGACAAAGGACTGCAAAGTTTGTATTATGATATCTCTGTGGATTACAAAATGGTCGAATGTGGCTGAATAAACTGACAATACTCGACTAGATCAACAGACAAAAGATCTTAGCCGGAATACAAATAAGCAACTGCGGCTGAATAAAATATCAACACTCGGCTAGATCAAAAGACAAAAGGATCTTAGCCGAAATACAAATAAGCAACTAAAAGATAATACCCGGAATATGGGAGCACTGTGGATTCAATGAAGAATGATGGAAGACCTGGATGATCTTCCCGGTGACTAGGGTGTGTCTTTCAACACTGAAATCAGCCAACTGGTGTCTTCCTCCTGGAATACACTGAACTATCTCTCCTGAGATGCGCCTCTTCTCCTCAATGACAAGTCATAATCTGCATAATAATGAATTAGGTCGCTGACCCTTCCTTTATAGCTTTCCAAAACCCTAAATCATGCTGAAACCCTAATTCATTGTTGACTTCCAAAACCCTAAATCATTGTTGAAACCCTAATTCACTATTGACTTCTATTTTTAGCTCACAATGACTTAAAAGTGCTTTTAACCCTTTTTAGTTCAATGTCACTTTCCGAATATAACACCTGTGACTGGAGTGACCTCTAGTAACTCTGTTTACCCCTCTTTGGCCCTGGCTATAGTCTAACGGGGCGGTTTAGACCATTAAGCCTCCTCTCTGGAGCTCCTATTTGGAAAGGGACATTACAGTCCTCCCTTCCCAAAATTGCTTGTCCTCAAGAAATACCAGTCGAGGGTGTTGCAACACTTGCTCGCTCTTCCAAATAGCGTCTTCTACTGGAAGCCCTCTCCATCTGATCAAACACTCTCTGATGACCCTTCTCCTCAGTTTTCGCTCCCGAAACTCCAAAACCTCCTTCGGAACTAACTCCAACTGTCCCTCCTCATCCAACGGGGGAAGCTCATCTGATGTGCTAATGAATTGTCCCACTGACTTTTTGAGGCAAGACACGTGGAACACGTTATGAATCTTGCTCCCCTCTGGAATCTCTAGCTCGTAAGCAACCTCGCCTACTCGGTGCATGATCCTGTAAGGACCATAAAATCTGGGCTTGAGCTTCTCGACCCCACTCTTCTTCAGAGATGATTGTCTATAGGGTTGAAGTCTCAAGAAAACCAAATCTCCAACCTCAAAGCTGCGCTCTATCCTGTGCCTGTCCGCACTTATCTTCTGTCGGTTTTGCGTCGTCTGCAGGTTCTCTTTCAACAACTTGAGAATCTCCTGACTCTCTATGATCCAATCCTT
>ML784582.1:267290-320150 GCA_009831015.1 Picea engelmannii | reverse complement strand
GAAATACACATTCACAAGAGACACAACATTTATCCTGGGAAACCCTCTAGGGGAAGAAAACCCAGCAAAAACTTCCTTATCATAAATAGCTTATACAATGTTCAAGAGATAACTCAAACCAATAGAGAAAGTCCTCCCCAAGAGATGTGCCACTCTTCTTCTCCTCTCTCCAACTTCTAATTGCAGCTTGCCTCATAAGAGAATGAGCAAGTGAGTTGTGTGTTTGAAGTGAGGCGCTAGCCTCTTATTTATATCAGACTGGCATGTGTGAAAGGTCACAACTGGCAGGGCCGACCTCTCACTCTGGGTCTTCCATTATAACTGCTGGGGCCGACTTCTTATTCTGTCCTTTGTAATTGTCCGATGACCAATCCGCAAAAGGGGATTTGGTCTTTATACAATTACCGACATGATTAATCCACAATGGGGATTAATCCAATAACAATAATAATAATAATGACATGATTAATCTGCAATGGGGATTTAATCCAATAATAAAATAATAATAAGAATGCTCTTCGCAATTACATTATTTCAACACCGACTTGGCACCATCCTTTGAACACATGTGAAGAATCCATCCATAACCTCAACATCAAATCTAAAACCACATGAGTAAGAGAACGTGGGGTTGAGGTAGATCCCTGCAACACAAATGGTGCAATGGAGTGTACTGTTCAATCGCTCATCAATCACCCACCATATCAATAATTGTTTTTCATATCCCTCATCCCCCTTGTCCTCATAATAGGCATAGATGGATTCTTTGGCCCTATCCATGGCCTCATACAAGTAGTCCATTGCGGGCTTGTGGCCATCAACCAACTGAAGAACCTTTACCAAAGGTTCGCTAATGGCACACACCTCCTCTCCTTTTGCCCAAAAACTTTCCTAGTATGAGACTAGCTTGCATATGGCGCCCCCCTCCGGTTTAGTGCTAAATGATAAAACATGCCACTCATCTGAAAGGAACATTCTCTTCACCTCCCACATACAAGTCAAGAGAGATTGAGGATATATGAAGCTAGTGGAAAAATATGTCATTGCAAGACGCACCAACTCTCTGTCATTTATGAATTTTCTCATCAAGATAAGCACATGTGCATGATTATATATAAGTTTTATGATGCTCCTAGCTGATTCAATGATATCTTTGATATAAACAATTTTGTCCATATCCTCTAAAATCAAATCAATGCACTGTGCAACACAAGGAGTCCAAAACAAGGTCGGCTACCTCAGCATAAACTATCTGCTAGCAATGACATAATTAACAACGTTATCTGTTATGACCTGGACAACATTCTGCAAACCTACCTCTTGAATGAACCCTTCCAACAACTCACATAATAATGTCTCATCTTTAACATGTGCAGATGCATCAATAGATTTAGTAAACATTGTTCCCCTTGGACAATTAAGCAAAAAATTAAGGGTCCTGCCACTGTGATCAATCCAACCATTTAATATCACGGTGCATCTAGTGACTTTTCATGATTCCTTAAGCTTCAATCTCTGATTGCAATCGACCTTTTCATTTTGAAGGATAGGTCCTCTCAACTTGTTATAGGTAGGGACCTTGTACCCTGGGCCATCAATAGCAACAACATCAAACATAGATTGGTAGAATGGGTTGTTCTTGGCAATGTTGAAAGGAATGTCACTCCATAGAAAACATCTACCCACAAGCTTGTCAACTTCTTGCTTCTCCTTTATTTTAACCATTGATCTAATAGAAGGTTGTGCACCACTTGTGGTTCTAGGAACAAAAATAGATGAGGTCGTTGAGGGCATTGCAGAAGGTGAGGTCGAGGAAACACTGTCACTTCTTGCCCCGATTCTTGCAACTCCTCCCATTGCAAGCTCAAGTCTCACAACTTTCCTGTTATCTCTTTTGTTACCCATACCTTGAAGTGATTTATTGGCAATATGAATGATTTCTGGGGTTGCATCTAGGCAGATTCCCACTTCATCTCCCAAAATTTGTGCAAGGTGGTATTTCAACTGGCTGATTCCTCCCATCATTTCCTTTCACACAACTTGCAATTCAAATTTTGTCAATTAGGCCCATCAGTGGGATCACCTTATTCCCAGATAGGGTCCAAAGCTTTTGGCATTTTCAGATAGCAATGATTAAACCTAAGGGGTAAAAATGAAAATCAACATTCAAGAATCAAAATACAAAAATGCTACAGAAAAAAAAAAAAAACAGATCTAGATTCTAAATAAATGGTAGATCTCCCACAATCCATTAAAAATTGGCAAGAAGAGGGAAAACTGATGGGCATTGCAAAACCTATCAAAAATCTCAAAAAACAGAAAAAAAAACATTTGGAAATTGTTACACATAACTACAAATAGAGAAACTGCTGATGGAATCAATCCCCAGTCTGCAATAAACTGTTGATGGAAAATGAAAACACTCTCTTTTCTAGTCCTTGTCTCAAAGAAAAATGGTGGAGATTTCCTGTTGCTCTCAAACCCTTTCATTGTTTTTAGAAAATGAGATAAAAAATGTAAAAAATTGGGTTATAAACTGGTCTTTCTGCGGGGTTGGCGATGTTTTCCATTGAATTGTGATGTTTCCTTGCAATATTGTGATATTATTGGCCTTGGAAAATATCATGATATTTTAAGGTGGAATTATTGCCAGCCAGGGGACATTTGCAACACTGTTTGGAGCCATTTTCAAACATCCTGAACCAATTAATCGTAATGTTAAAAATTTAAGTAAAATGATAAAAAAGGTAAGATAGAGGAAAATAATAGAAAAGGTAGAAAAGCTAAAATAAAGGAGAATGCCAACTTTTACTTTAAGAATTTAACATTACCAGTGATTACCATGGTGACAAACTCTGCAAAGCTTAATCCCTCATCTCTGTTTTGTCTTAAAGGGTCATTGGTACAGACAGGGTGATATTTTCCTATGGGTCCCATGCCCCTCATGGGTGCTTGGGTGGGCCCAGAAACTTCCAAAAATGCACCCAAAACATCAATAGAATATTTTGAAACTCCTTGAAAACGCTGCAGGATGTACTGTACTGCGTTTCCATATTTGGAAACACCGTACAATACTGCTGGCAGCGTTTCATACCCGTTTTGGCATTTCTGGGTGGTTCGGTTATTGGAAAAATGTCGGGGTAAGTGTTTCCTGCAACATAGGTAGGGACTAATCACTCTATAGAGCAGAATTGCTCCTCTCATATTACTGTTAAAAAACAGATTTGCTTCCCCAAGGTCAATGACTTAATGGCTTATGGGCAAATCTTTTCTGAAGGACCAACGAGCTTTGCTACCGTGTAGAAAGTGCTATTTCTATATTTATATTCAATGCCCTTTCAAGCATAGAATGTTCTGGAACTTAATAGAGCATGAGAGTCAGGTAAATATTAAAAACAGGATGGATACACTAAATGTGATAATATTTGAAATCAAATCACTCCGTACAATATAATTGGTAATCTCACTATTCTGCCATAAGCATTTCCGCCTTCAGGATTTTGAGTGCTCATCCTCATATATGAAGTGGAACTCTACTTGCTAGTCAGATTTTCTGTACGGCTAATTAATGTTTATTAACCGTCCTTTTGCTTAGCTAGTTTTCTGGTGGGTCTTTTCTAGTTAATGACACCCACATTACTGGCGGCTCCTAGTTCCTTGGTAAAGCATTTCCCAGAGCATCCTATAATAGATGAAGTTTGTGCTTGAGGTATGAAAACTGATTATGATAGTTTTTCTTCTCGAGGGGAGACGTGACATTACACTCAAGAGCTGATTACTCCCTTCAAATCCTTTAGTTGCATGAATTTTTCCCATTGATTTCTATGTTTTCACCTTGTGTAAATTCAAAATCTTATTCTTGGTGTCAATGGGGACTGGGTTGGTTGGTAAAGCAGGGGCATTATTATTCCACGGGTCACACATGAAGGTTCAAACGCCCCAAGAGACATGTTTGCCTCCCGTGGGTCATCTTCCCTGTGTGAGTGGGCTGTTTTATGTGGATTGGGCCAGGGTAAAGTCCTGGGTGAATTTGGTAGAATAGATACCCCGGTCACATCATCTTAGTTGAAGGGTAGCTTCCATGAGTTGTGGGACGTATCCGCTTCATTGTAATATCCCATGTTGGATAGTGCTGCTTGCACATGTTGACTAGAAGTGCCTATCAAAAATAGAAACTCTTGTTCTCGATGTTATATCTTTTGAAGCAGTTATCTAAACCCATTTTAAATGCATATATTAGTAAATGTTGTATTAATGCAATTTTGTATTATTCAAAACTATCGCGACCTTACTTATAAAGAAGTATCTACACAATGTTGAGGATTAAAATGTATTTCCTATAATCTGTAAGTCCTTTTGTAATAGGCATCTGGTAAATTCTTTTATTTAGTTTATGAAATGGTCTTATTCAGCACTGCAAACTTGAATAGGAAATTTGCGAGTTGGTCCCTTAAGTAGGATCACCAAGTCGGAGTAATATATGTATACGAGCAAATATTTTCTGATTTGGTGCAATCTAGGTGACCATGATTTTTGTATATTATGATCCGAGACTGATTATCTTCTCTTTCTATATTCCCTGTCTGCTTTGCAAACTTGTGTTACCAGACAGTGCCAAAGCAGAAGATTCGTATCAAACTGCGGTCCTACTGGGTTCCTCTAATAGAGGAGGCATGCAAGCAAATTTTGGATGCTGCGAGATCTACTAATGCAAAGACAATGGGACCCGTGCCTCTACCTACCAAACGCCGGGTTTATTGTGTTCTAAAGTCTCCTCATGTGCACAAAGATGCACGTGAACATTTTGAAAAAAGGACCCACCAAAGACTCATTGATGTGGAGAACCCAAATGCACAGACAATAGATGCTCTGATGCAGCTTGATATCGCTGCTGGTGTGGATGTGGAGGTTAAACTGTCATAAGTGCTTCTAGAGTTTGTAAATTTGCAATGATTATCTTCATGTAACTTAAAATCTTTCTGCATTTCATCTTTTGGCTGTTGTCTGTATCTGTTTTGCACGCTGGGATACATAATTGTTTCTGCGACTGCTGGCAGATGGTATTTTTGGCATTTAATTTTCATTGTGTATATTAGGACAACAATGTTTTTGGCTGTTAGTTTCCTCCTATTTGGAATGTCGGGATACATAATTGTTTCTGTAACTGCTGGCAGATGGTCTTTTTGGCATTTATTTTTCATTATGTATATTAGGCCAACATTATCTAATAGATTTAACTTTATTGAGACTTACTTGTGTTACAGTAGCATCTTGTCTAACTTGATGGAGCAGTGGATTCCCACACTATCTGTGATATTCCTCGCTACTTGCTAAGGTTTCTATGGCTATCACAAGAAGAAACAAGGAGCGGTATCACTTTATGCTCAGACATTAATAAAGAAGGGCCAAAGCAATTCTGGATAAGTAAGACTTGGGACTATTCCAAAATTCTTGTGATGTTACTAGCCACATCACGTGGTTAACAATACAATATGATTATAATATTGATAACTGATGCATATAACGATGATTGACTATTAGGTCATGATGTTGTAGTCATAATCTTTAGAATAGTCATGAAATATATATATATATATATATATATATATATATATATATATTCTTGTCAATTTATTGTGTATTTATCACGTTGAAATAGTTATAGACATTTTTACACTTTTTTGGGTACCTTTTTCTTTCTGTTAGCATCCTTATCAATATTGAAGAATTATAAAAAAATTGAAAATATTTATCCTTCTCATCAATACTCAATATTGAAGAATTATAATTTTTTTTGAAAACATTATAAAAAGTAAATATGATAAATTTCACCTATTAAAATTGCTTTTTTATATCCACATATTTCACTATATTGTAAAAATATAAATGCAAAAATGAAAAACAAAATCTACTAAAAGTTGAGGTACCACAAATTTCTTCCAATTATACCTTGTCTTTTCACATCACTTAGCTTTTTATTTCTCTGTTCAAGCTAGATGTAAAAATGAAAAAAATACAAAATCTGCTATAAGTTAAGCTATTACAAATTTATTCCAACTCCAATCACTGTTTGCAACTTGGAGGGACTTGACAAGATTTGAACCTATGACCTTAAGCCTCTCCATTTGCTCTAGATTAAAAAAATAACATATCTTGGGTGAATGTTTCTACTAATTGAACTAACCCTAGAAACATCTAGTAGGCACTATTATATATAATTTATATATCTATATATTTATTTATTTGTTATTATTATTATTTTCTGTCAAAATGTTCCTAAACTCTTTAGGGGCTTTTTCATATGTTGTGGATGACACAAGGTATTCAACCTCATGATTTCCTTCCAATATGACTTCAGCATGGCAACTCAAATCATTTGAGTTAATCGTTTAAGGTGAACCCAAACAACCTCTCTCTCTCTATATATATATTTATTGGGTTCTCCAATATGCTATGCACATACCCAAAGTCACATTATTGAGTTGTGTACATATCTTGAGAGTTGTAGCTATGATATTTTTAACATCTCCTTGTGCATCATTGTTTTATAATATCATGGTCTTATGTCTAGAAATAATAGTGGTAATTTACTCTCTATAGCTCTATCTTTGTTACATGATTCTTTTAAGATTTTGCAATTAAATGATAATATTAATAAATATTCATGATTTACAATTATTAAAGATATAAGACTTATCCATGTAATAAAATCACCTTAGTGACTTTAAGTTAAAAGATTATGATTTTCGTCTTTTAGGGTTTTGGTCTCTCAAACTCTTTATACGAGTGATGACTCATTGTAATATTGTACCGTTCAATAATAATATCGTTTAGTGTTTATGGAGATCATGTTTTTGGTATCATAGCCCTACCTAGAGTTTCTTCGGTTTTGTTATAACCTTATAATTTATAGGATCATCAGGTAACTGGAAAATTTTCACTATTGATGTATGTTGTCTTGCAAATAATCTTTCATTCATGCAAATTATTTGCAGAAGAAAAGAAAAAATGAGAAAAAGAGTAAAAGAGGGCATAAAAGAAAATGGATAAAAGCCCCACGAAATAACACTGACTTAAATCCATACAGTTTAATCATGGTTAAGTCTTTTGAATTTATGTTGATAGGTCTAGTGAATAACCCTGGTTGAACTGTTTAATCTTAACCAGGTAGTTAGGTTAGTTAGTGAATAAATTTGATCAAACTGTTCAATCTTGATCAAATAGCCCCACGGTAGAGTAATTCCTTAGCCCAACAGTCTAATCTGGGCTAATGAGTAGTTAGACACGATAGGACATAGGTTAGCCAGTTTTCCCTTCAATAAAGATGCTTGATCTTCAATAAAATCCAGGTTTTTGAGGTTTGGGTTATGTTTCCTAACTCCATGGTGACCAAAGCAGGTGTAGTTGCGCACAAAAAAAACCCACAAAAAACACTAAGCCTAAGTTTTTCTACACACATCAAATTGCGCCCGGTGACTAAATATTGCACAAAGATAGACGACTGAGTTACCGACGCCTAGATCTATGGCTAAGATGAGATTTCAGACCCCCTCGGTCGTTCTACCTTTAACGGTGGGGGGGGGGGNGGAATGGTGATTAACAAGTGCGCACAAATTTATGGTTATCCTGACAACACGTAGATGGACGGTCTACAGGAGATTCCAGACCCCCTCGACCGTTCTTCCTTTAACCGTGGGGGGGGGCATCCAAAATGAGGCGATTTTTCCCGACAGGCCCCATCCCAAAGTGTCACCAATATATTGAGTCGTACCTCCTCCCTTCCAAACCACTTACCGCTTACCACCCTTTCGACATATCGTCGCTGCCCCATGATGTCACATCCCACTACCTTTCCTCCTATAAGTCCCGTCTCATAACTCCGTTAGTCCTTTCCCCCCTATTCACCCATCACAAGCCACCTCATACTTGCCTGTCCTCCAATCGGTGCCCCCCACGTCATCTTGGCACACCCGTCGCCTGTCCTTTACCCGCCATTTCACACTTCAAATGATCTGTTGGCCATTTGCTACAGACTAATATATCCGTTAGCCTGCTGACCTGTCCCCCATGCCCAAAGGACACCCGTTCAATTAAAATTAGCCCCTTCTCTGCCATTTGCACACTGCTCACACCCTCCGCATACCAGAAAACTCATTCTCCCTTGCTGTTTCAGTTAACAACCCAGCCATAGCCTTTACTTGCTAAAGTTTTCTGTTTCATGTTGTAGGTACCTTTTGAAAGATGGAGCCAAAGTCTAAAAGAGCAGAGGCCGAGGAAAATCCATTCCTCCCACCTCATGTTGATCTCGACTGCATCCCATTAGTCGACAAGGATTATCTGATCTCAGAGACAAGCTGTGAATTCAATTTCATAGAATTGCAGTGATGGTTTAAAGACACATTCATGGATCAAAGTGATGAAATTGGGCTCTGGGTGTCCAATCTTCCTTTGTATCTCTTTCCCCAAGTCCACCATTTTCCTGAATTCGCCCTCAAATGTCAGGCTCATTACCTTCCTGACCAAAGATCCATAGTTTCATCATCCGGAGAAACTCTGTTCTTTATCACACTAGAGGCCATTGATCAGATGATGCAGATCCCTAGAACCGAATCCACTTCCCCTTTCAACCTCGAAATCCTAACAGAGATGTACCGAAACCTGTCTTTTCCCCAAAGAGCCCAGATTTTTGAGCTTTTCCTCCCACAGGATGCTCCACTCCCCAAGAGAAATCCCCCTTACCATTCCTCCCTATTCTCAGAAAAGGGAAACCAAGTTATTTCATCCCTCTGTTGTCTGCTTGGCTATTTCTCAGATGAATGGGTAGATGAACCTATATTGGGTTTCCTATCCATTTTCTCTGCTGAGGAAAAGACCACTATCTAGTTCGACTACAACACTTTCTTGGCAGGGAACATCCATGAACAACTTTCGAAATTCGCCATAGAGGGCATGTTCCGGTATTCTTCGATACGGGCTTACATGTTCACCTTCTTTCAAGCAGAAAGGTTCTCTTTCCTGATGCTGAAAATGGACAAGGACGACAAACCACAGGCTGCAACAGCGTGGACTTCGCTACTCAGAAGGAATTCTACAGAGTTCAGTTTCAAACAGTTCATCGAGCAATTTTACCATCTAGTGGTGAGCATGCTCAGTGGTAGACCAGAGCCAAGAATAAATGAGGAGATCCAGAGAATGTTACACCTCTCAGACCTCACAAAGACGGGAGATTGGTACTTGTACCAAAATCACACAGAAATCAAAGTATACATGTGTGAGTTAGCTCCATACAAATTGCCCAAGTATTTTCCTGTGAGGATATTTGCCCTGGAGTATATAATACAAATGATAAATTCAGATGATATACACTTTGTGTCTCTGAAGAAGAAACAACAACTGAGGATTAAAGGGCATATATGATCTTTTATCTGTAATAGATGAGTGGCTGGGGAGGAGGCAGATAAGCTATTGAGGGAAATGAAGTTCGACACAAGCTTCCTGTGGCACTATGATCCGTGTGGGATCATTACAGAGATGAGAGTGAAAAATAAAGATATCCCGTATGTTCATGCACCCAAGCCCGAAATAGAGAAGTTTGTGAATCAAACAGAGTGGGAGGAGAACACTCTAGAGGAGGTAGAACAACAGTCTCCTCAAATTATCATCTCTCAAACATTTACCCCACAGGTGCCAAAGGAGAAAACACCCATAAAGGAAACTTCCTCTTCTATCACAAAAGGCTCAGTTGAGGATTTCCAGGTGTACACCAAAAGGCCAAAAGTCAGTCATACAATTGACACGACTGGTGAAAAGGAAACCTAGTCCACTACAACTATGAAAGGTGATCATTCACCTCTTATCTCAAGCAACCAAAAGATCATATCTACTTCTTCATCCAAGAAGAAGACTGACACTTCACTAATAAGCCAGACAAATCAAGGGGTTGCAAAATTGAGTATTTTTGAGAAATACGACATGATCAAGAAAAAGAATCAGATGCTGACCAACAACACTTATGCTCAGTTTTGGAAGCAAACGTCCACGACTCATCACAGATTGTTATCAACTTTTGATACAGAGAAAGGCACGATGCACATGTCCTTTCTGCAAGCACAGGTCCCGACCCTAAGGCTATCACTGATTACAAAAGGACAACGTTTGAGTTCAACACTAGAGACGTACATCTAGAGGATTAGATGGATCTACACAGGAAAATTGGAGAAATGGTCTTCTCTACATTGGCCAATGCTTCTACTACTGCTGCTAAATTACAGGTTTCTCTGAACAATGTTCAGACCTAATTAAAGTTGGAGAAAATATCATCTTTTGCAAAGGACAACAGAATTAAAACTTCCCCTCACAGGAGTTAGCACAACAACTGTAGCAATGACCACCACAGTAGAAATTCCATCCGCCACCCTATTGACAGCTCTGGAAAAAACTGTGGAGCTAGCAAAATCCATGGAAGAGATGAACTTACAAGGAACATAAATCAACAGACTGAAAAAGGAGGTTGAGAGCCTTCAGGAGCTAAAGTCTTCTTACCAGACAAGCTACACCATGGAGAAGCAAACATCAGAAAAGCTCAAGCAGGAATTTCAACAGCTACAAAAGCAAATAGTGGCGGGCAAGACACTTGCCGAAGGAAAGGAGAATATTTGGATGGATATCTCGAAATCCATTAATGAAATCTGGCCTATGGTGCAAATCATGTTTGAGCAAAATGAACTGGTGCTAAGGAGCATACATGATATTGAAAAAATAAAAGGAGAGTTGGGAGAAATGCCCACTGAAGCGAATGAAATCATTAGATTCCTGAACTCGAAGAACAAAGAAGAACTAGAAGACCTAAAGGTCGAAGACAGGACATAAACCATCCTCGAAGTCAAGAGGGTTTTGAACAAAAGAGGAATGATGTTACGGTTGGAAGAAAAAGTCTAGAACATGGACATTGGAGTCCAAAGGTTTTTCAACAAGATTGAGGCTTTGCAGAACAAAGGTATCCCTGGTTTACTGGTCCTAAATTACAAGTTGACGACTCTTCTCGATTACAAACAGAAGATGGCTATGGTGGCCAAAGATAGTTCCAAGTTTTCGGGAATACATGGCAGTATAACAGGCAAGGCATTCTTAGAAACTTTGCAGCCAGACCTCAACATACAACACGAGATCAAGTATATTTTCATTGTCAAACCGACTTTTTCCAAGTACATAGAAATGGATGAAATATACCGGAGACTACTCAAAGTCACCATTCCCAGTCAGCTAAGATGGGAAGAGCTGTGCAATTTGATCGAGTAGGAGATGAGGTGTGCAAGTTGAGTCAGCAAGCGGATCAGTCAAAGTCATGTGGGTGACTCACCAACAACCTTCCCCAGAATCAACATGAAGAATTTGACACATCATCGACAATTCCTAAATTTTTGTATCTTTTGAGCTAGTTAGTTAGATTCAGAATCTGTCACGTCGTGATCATTAATGACAAGGTCGTTTGTAATTTTGATTATAAATACTTCAAACTTTGAAGTACCGAGGGTTGATTTTTATGCCCCAGCAAGCTGTAAGCACTGTAATTTTTACCAAGAGATTTTCTAGTAATATAAAGAGATGTTTCACATGATTCATGCGTGTCATTTGTTGGTGAAGTTTTCTATTCTCAGTTGAATGTGTATCTCTCTTAGTTATCATATTGTTTTATAACCTGATCATTTAAAAGGATTTTAAGTTGCAGAATTTGCCTTTGCGTACTCTGTTCCTAGATTTTAAAGATCGAAGTGTTTTTCCTTCTTACGTTGTATTCAAGAAATTCTTAAATTCTTCTTGGTTATAATTTAACAATCTCACATTTTTCTGTTGTCCATCATTTTATTTCTAAAGAATCCAACAGTTTCATTATCCTGCCCTGTGAGAAGAATCTTTACACCTGTTCTTTGATCTCTACCTTTATAAAACAAACCCCATAGCCCAATGAATGCGTAAAACCTTTCAGCTATTTTATAAAAAACAAACAACTCGGTTCTACATATTTTAACTAGCCTAATATCTGATGTTAAAACAAAGTTATATCTTATAGAGAGATCCCTCTCTGAAACTGGCAAGGCTAGATCCTAGTTTTGAAGTGGTTGGATAAGGTTACCTTTGTTAAGTTTCTTCTGCTTTCCAACAACCTCTGGGAATTTATAGAGTGATAACAAGTTCTTGTAATATGGTATCAGAATGAGGTTGGTTAGAGGCTGAAGCTTGAAGATCAGAGTCAAGGAAGGAAGCACGCTGAATTTTGCTTGGTCGAGTGTCTAGGGATGAGTTGTAGGTTAGTCGCTGGCCGAGAAATCTTGAATCCATGCAAAGGAGAATGAAGGAGTTGCTGTTGTGAAGAGAATTTTCCAAGCGTGAGGAGAAGGTCGATGCCCCTAGAGTGGAAAGTCGATGGTACTTGTTGGTATGTGAGAAGTGAGGAGGAGTTAGTAGAGGATTGAATGCAAACCCCACATATTGATTCGTTGGGGGTGTTTGTAGAGACGATTTCTGAATACGCTCGCATGATGGAGGCTGCAGAGGATTGAATGCAAACCCCAATTTTGTTGGAGGCTGTGCAATATAAACTCTCTGTGTGATTGATTGCAAATTTCAGTGTGTTTTTTTTTTTAGTTTCATATATTATTTCCAGCAGCCTTGGACTTCACAATTAGAAAACCGACAGTATTTGTGGTGGTTAAGTGCTCAAACTAGACACAGGAGGTTTCCAACACATGCACAACATGTGTGGTCAGATTTTTTTTTTTGTATATTCCTCAAGGACAATGCTGTGACAGGGGATTTTAAACAAATTTTGTGATCTGAATTGGTTAATGACCACATGCTTTAGAGAAGAGCGTCAAGATCAATTGTTTCTTAGTGAATTTGTATTTGTTTTTAGACAACAACTTCATTTTGGGAGAATCAACTCTCTAACTCAAGATGCATGCAACTTGTTTGGTGACTATTGATTGGTGAACAACATGACTATGAAGACTATGCATGCATGTGGGTCAAAACAACACATTACCTTGAGGTTGTGCACCTAGATTAGGATTTCTTGGACTGCTGATTATATAGATTCAATCGGTGCATGAAGACTACAATAAGAAAACAACTAGCAACGAAAAACATCAGATCTAATCAGTCATGGAGATGTCGCTAGAGAAGTACTCGGGTTTTAATTCCCATACATGGAAAGTGAAGATTCAAATGCAATTAATGAATAAAAAGCTTTGGGGAATCGTTAAAGGAATTGAGGCAGAACATGCAGATCCGAACAATTTGAGAGAATGGTAGATCAAAGATTATAAGGAAAAATCCATTATTGTCCTTGCCCTCTTAGTTTTAGAGCTAGATCACGAAGATATGGACAAATCATCCAAGGAGATCTGGGAAAATCTCAACAAGTTATTTGGGGCACTTGTAGTGAATGAAAATTTTTCCTTGAAATTACAATTATCCAACTTTAAGATGCTAGTTGAAGCCACCATGTCAAGTCACGTCAATGATCTAAGATCTATTATTAGACAACTTGTAGAATTCGAGGCAATAGTTGATGTGGATGATACCAAGGCTATTATTCTGAACAATTTGCCACCGAAATACAGTAGTACTATCTTTACTCGAGTCACCTACCTTCACAAAGTCTAGACGAAATGATTGGAACATTTCTAGCAAAAGAAAGGAGAACCAATGAAGGTGACAACCAACCAGAACTTGCATTCTATGCAATAAACAACCACAATAGATCTGAAAAAGACAAAGAGGAAACATAATGCCACTATTGCAAGAAGTTGGGTCATACAACTTGGAATTGTAGATAGCGAGGCAATGACGTACTTAAGGGAATAGTCAAATATAGACAACATATAACGAGTGTAGCCATGATTGAAGATCCACCAGATGCGGATAATGGCGAATAATCTATTGAAGAGAAGGGATTTTATGCATTTTAGGAAGCTCACACTTTGAAGAGAGGAAGGGATCAATTAACAATTCAAAATTGATCGTTGTCCAATTAGTTCATAAGTTGTGGATCTAGGGAAAGATCCCTCATTAGTTGGAGAGATATGCATTTGGATTGCAGTCTATATGTGAGGTTACACAACATGCATGTGGATCTTTGTCCATTAATTGACTTAGGGAGGATAGTGATTCGGGAGTTCGGGGAGGTTGAATTTGGGAACTTGGGAATTCAAATCAACAACTACATTGTTATGAGGGTTATGAGTGTTGATGTGTCTGGTAGTTGTGGGAGATATTCACCTCCTGCAAAACCATTTCTTATAGATGAAGATGCCCAAGAAGTCAAGAAAGATCCTAGCGGAGAAGTCGGCTTCATAGAAAATAATAAAATAGAATTATAATGTTCCAAAGGAAAAGTCGGCCCACAAGGAAATTATAATTCTTCCAGAAAAGACAAGTTGACCACACTGGAAAAGTTCACCAATTATATCAAGATAAATATAAGCCTATCCTTCTCATTTTGACACAACAATTCAGGTTTGATATATCTCTGTAGTAGCTGCAGGAGGCCTAATATGAGGCAACGAAGAGGCCTAATCTGAGGCAAAAAAGAGGCCTAGTATGAGGCTAAGTTTAAGGCATATCTGGGCGCATCTGTAGCAGCATATATCTCTGTGCTTGAATAGAAGTTTTCTCACACCTGTAGACAGTGTTGAACAACATATATTTCTATGCTTGAACAACAGATTGAGCACACCTATAACAACAATCTTGAGGCAACAAAATGACAGATATAAGAGGTTGATTTATGACAGTTTGAGATAATGATTTGAGCCATCATTTGGACAGCAGTAGAGCTATCTCCATGATAGTTCTAGAGTGCATATATGAGAAGAAAAGATAAGTACCTTTTATTTGGGATTCTTTCTTGTTGGTTTACTTTACTAGATATAACTAGTTCATGGTTATATTGTATTGGCATTAATCTTCTCTATAATAAAAGATGTTGTGTTTTCTTCCCTTGTGTAGAATGGTTTCCCAGGATAACTTCTATGCTCTGCTCGGGGGTGGCACTTGAGGATGCCTATGGTTGGGTGGCAATGAAAGAGCATTGCCTATGGAGAAACAAGCAAACCCATTAATTTTTGTAATTTGTGCTTGGTTAAATCTTCTTGCTCTTGGTATAGTATTCAAAAATTCAACATGGTATCAGAGCAGTGTTCCTGAAGAAGCCATTGCACAAGTTTCTCTAGCACCTCTTATACTAGCTGCTATCTTCTTGCTACAGTTTTTCAACTACACTTGTGACTGCAATACCCCCCCCCCCTTTCCTGTCAAGATAGTTTTAACACTTTCCCTTGGTCGTTGGGCCTATGTTCTTCAGAGTCATGTGTGCCCTAGTCCAACGCATCACCTACTACCTTCAGATTGCAAGTTGGAGCACCTTGAAGTTTTAGGGTTTGCCGCTGCTGCTAGAGGTATGTACTTGTATATGTTAATTTATATCATTATCATGAGGGTGTTTGAAAGAGAAGGGACTTTTGTCCAAGCAACAACTTAGATCTAGAGGGATCTCAGATCCAGTGCATTCATAGGAACAACGCACCCTCCAGGTTTGATTGTTTTGATATGCCTATAGCTATTATGGCACCATTACAATTTATGTTTTTGATCTATTGGAGTTATGATCATTATACTAACCACATAATACTAGAGATGCATTTGTTTATCTCCCCTCTAGGAGATATTCTTGTTTTGTTGTCTGTTCCAGGCATGCTATATTGCTAAATTCCATGGAGGTTTCCATGGAAATGTTTGTTGATATTATGGTAGCTTCGGGAGGTATGAACCTCTATTGTGACCGTTGACAAGATTAGAATGCTCCGGAAGGAAGCAAAGAAATGAAGGAAACCCTAGACAAGATGTCAGCTAAAGATAGATAATTAATATGAATTAATTAGTATCCAGAGAGAGAATTCGACCCAGGCAAGTCTGCCAAGAATACTATAAATACATGGCGCCAGTCTCTCATTTGACACACTCTCAGAATCATAGAAAGCCAGTTTCTGTGCACTGCAGTCTATTAGTCTTATGCGCAAGTCCTGGGGAAGGTGCTGCGCCAATTTTGGGTGAGACTATCTGATCAACTTGGTTACTTCTTGCTTGGATACTGGATTGCTACCAGGATTCTTCTCTCTGTCAAGGTCAAGGTGCTTGGAGGGTGGCTTAGGCCTATGGTTGGGTGACAAGGGTATTGTCAATGGTAAAACAAGCACAATCCTTCATATTCTAACATGTTATGGGCCTACACCTCCTTCATTCAGTCTAAACACTGGAAGGAAACATAGCCATTAGGATATTGAGCTCGCTGAGGAACTACCTCTAAGGTTACTAGTAGGAGCAACTTCTAAGACACCGCCGCTAGGGTTACTAGCATAAAAAGTTACAGAAACCCTAAATCTTAGATCCAATACCTTGTGATGGAGCATCTCGCTCAAGGAAAATATATTCAGATGCGACCTAGTTCAACGCACCTTTTGGCTCTCTCAGAAAACAGAAATGTCAGTGTTGAAGTTTTGGATCAAGGCATGACCAACTACCAGTCAACCGAAGACATGAGTGAAACAATTAGTCTTCTACACTACTCAACACTCATCGAAACGATTGAAGATGACATGTGGATAATCGATAGTGGATCTTCTAGGCACATGACGAGAGATCAAGCCAGAATCTCAAATCTAAATGAGAAGAAGACATCATACAAAGTGGAGCTTGGAGACAAAAGCACTTATCCAGTGGAAGGATTTGGACAAGCCTCCGTCAAGTTGAAAACATGCGACAATGTTCACCTAAGCAATGTTTTATATGTACCTGGTTTAGAAAAGAATCTTGTATCCATATCTTGCCTAGAATACAAAGGAAGCATAATATCTTTCGTGGATGGGAAAGTGTTATCATGGCATAAAGACTCCAACATAGAGAATGCTAGGGTTATTGGAAGTCGTGAAGGAAATCTGTATGGAGTACTAGAACAAAATGAAGAAGCTCTCGTACATGACGAAGTCAATCCCAATGAACTTTGGCATAGAAGGTGCACTCATATTAATTATCAAGCATTACCTTTTCTCAAAAGAATGGTTGAAGGAATACCAGAATTGAAATCTACACATGAAGGAATCTGCAAAGGATGTGCTCTTGGGAAGAATATCAAGAAACCATTCCCAAGAAACAACAACAGATCTAAGGAGATTCTAGATCTGATACACTTAGATTTTTGTGGTCCAATGCCAGTTAAATATCTAGGAGGATCCCTATACTATGAATATTCATAGATGACTATTCAAGAAAGACTTGGCTATATCTATTGAAGACAAAAGACGAAGTATTTAACAAGTTTCAAGAATTCAAAGCAGAGACAGAGAACCTCACAAACAAGAAGATCAAGACTTTAAGAACAGATAATGGAGGAGAATATACCTCAAAGGAGTTCGTTGCATTCTGCAAATCGACATGGATTAGGAGGGAACTGACTGTTCCTCATAATCCTCAACAAAATGGTGTAGAAAAAAGTAAGAACAGATCTATTGAATAAACCGTAAAATCCTTACTAAATGATCAAGGTCTATCCATGTTCTTATGGGGAGAAGAAACAATGATAACAATATATGTGCATAGCAGAAGTCCTCATCGTATATTGAAGGACATGACACCAAAAGAATCCTTCTCAGGTAAGAAACCTAATGTGGAAAACCTAAGAATATTTGGATGTCCTGTCTACTATCACATTCCCAAGGATAAAAGGAATAAACTAGAACCCTCAGGAAATAAGGGGATATTCGTGGGATACAGTGATTCATCCAAGGCTTATAGAATAAATATTCCAGAACAACACAAGATCTAAGTCAGCAGAGACGTAACATTCAACGAAAATATGGCTTTCAAGAAATCCATAGAAGAAACTATAGAAGAAGAAGAGATTGAAGAACCTAATGATGGAAGCATAGAAAATGAAAATGACGAAAAGGAACAACCTGATCATCCCATGGAACCATGTGAAAACATTGATTCATATATCGTACCTGATGCAGGAGCATTGCCAAGACATCAAGCGAGCCAGCGCGGAAGCGAAAGACATCTGGACAAGCCAGCACAAATTTTGAAATTACTTCGGATTTGATGCGCAATCTTAAATGTAACAATTTAATGAAGCGCACTTGTATATTGTAAATGGACCTTGAGCAGATTGCTCTCGTCCTTTAGTAGGTAGAGGCATTTAAAGTAGTTAATGCAGGTAGATAGAAATTTAATTCTAGATTAGACAGCTTTAGAGCACGAGAGGGAAACGGGATATAGACACCCTCATTGTGCATTTTATTATTAGATTGAGAATTGAAGCAGGAAGAGCATAGAAGAGAAGCAGAGAGATGTGGAAGAACACCCATGTACAGAACTTGAATAAATAGAAGAGGTTGATTCAAATCCATGGTTTTGTGTTTGTTCTCTGTGTATGTATGTTGAATGCTATACTCATGAGTATTTACTTCCTGTCATGTATTTGATTTATATGCTATGTATGAATGATTTCTTGCTGAGTGTTTGAAATCTGAGAAAGGAAGTAGGGGAAATGAGTTTCAATTGTTTCTCTATCTGAGCAAGGATTCTTGAAAGGAATGCAGTTGAAGTCGTCCGCAAGGAGTGCGTTGACAGAAGGCTCAGATAGTTTAACTCTTGTTCTTGTTCACCCAGAAGTGAAATTGGGTTATAGGAGCCATGCAAGGAGTGCGCAGGCTAAGGAAAGTCTCAGTTGTAAATCTGAGCAGAGAATTGAAGGACTGCTGCTGCAGGTGTGCGCAGGGTCGAAGGAATTCAAGCACTTGAAGTGTTTGAAAATCTGTCGCAAGGAGTGCGTGCAAGGACCCTCTTTGAGGCTCGAAGTTGTGAAAATATCAGGAGGGATAAGACCTTCAAACCTGTTGAAGGATCGCACAGGAAGTTAGTGCCGTGAAGTGTTTAAACAGGCGTTGCAAGTTTGCGTGCATAAGGACAAATTATTGAGGAGGAACACTTGGTCCTCTGTAGAAATCATCAAAGGGAAGAGATCGACAGTCAGGAATCAGTGGGGAGGATTAGCGAAACCCTGCCAGCCGTCAGATCTGTCAGAGAAGCGAGGAGGATACGGTTACGTCCGGAGTTTAAGCTCAAGGGATTGTGGACCGTCGGATCTGCACATAGTTACCCGTCAACCTTCCGATTTGACATGAGTTGCATAGGGTTTAAGCCTTCGTGAGCAGAGGGGAAAATCCGGGAAGGCATCGTTATATTAAGGCATCGGGAATTCAGAGGTCAAGAATTCGAGACCTTTTTGAGTCTCGCAACAATGAAGGGATCATAGCTGTGGATCTCAGGTAAGACACGTGCCGGTTGACCGCTCGATCGAAGATTTGGTCATCGGGGTTCATAGGAGTGAGTGGTTTTGATTTTTCATTTAGCGAATTCCAAGGTTTGACCTGAACCGCTCATCATTCGGGACGTGCGTCGGAAGATCTGAAGAAGTCGGGGTTCGGCAATTCGGGAGTCCTGGAGACAAGGGAAACGTTGCATTAGGAATCGTGATATCGCAAAACGCGATATCCCGAAAGCTAAAGGAGCGTGGGGCCACAGGAGTCGGTGAGAGGACTGGTGGCATACTGTTTTGGAATTCGGGGAAAGGAAAGTCCCGAAACCATAGACATCAGGATTTGCGATATAGCGAAGTCCGAAATCTCGACGAGGTGACATGGACGTGGACAGGTCAAACTCGCTAGCGCATCAGAGTTTCAGTGTATCGGGGATCAGGGGTCGGTAAAGCGAGTTGTTTTAGACATCGCAAGTGCCAAAAATCCTGATAGGAGGAACCCCAATAGCAAAGTAAAAGGTCAGCATTGACTTACATCGGATTTCGGAGAATCACGAGAACCAAACGCGTGACCATAGGACTCGTGAAGTCGTGAAGTCTGATTTCTCGATAGAAGAAAGGGAGATCCCGTGAGAGAGTTTCTTTGGGTGAAAATTTCCCTGTAGGGAAATAGAAGAGCCTTTCAGTTCTTCGGTCCAAGGAAGGAGGAAAGATCCTGTGAGCGGATGTGCCTGAAGAGCGTGCTTGCGTCAAGTGGTATCAGAGCCTGATTCTTGTCTGTATATTTTAGGCGAGGGAGGCGAGGAGATAAAAGAGCACTCTGATACACACATCAAGTGGTATCAGAGCCCAAGAAGGAGTCTTTTCTTTCTATAGGAGAGAAGGGAAGGATTCACCATGCCGCCAATGAGAAGGGATAGGCAATCACCCGACCCAGAGGAAAGGGAAAACCCGAGAAGAAGGGGTAGGCAAGTGCAGAATCCAGAAATGGAGAGGGAAATGCGTGATCTACGAGCCAGACTCGAAGACATGGAGACAACACAAAGACACACAGTTGGCGTTGGGGATCTTAGTGATTCCGAAAGTGAAGTTGAAGTGGAATGTGAAGAAGAAGTTGCAGCCGAGGATGCAGCAAATGAACATTTAATCAAAGCTATTGCAAGGATGGGTGCAAAAGAAAAGATGGACATTCCTGTTTATGAGGGAAACTTGGATGCAAATGAGCTTCTAGACTGGATTAGAGCTCTAGACACATACTTTGACTATGAAGATGTCGAAGAAGACAAGAAGGTTAAGCATGCTGTCACGAGATTAAAATGACATGCAACATTGTGGTGGGATGAGCTACAAGCTGACAGACGCTGCAAGGGAAAGCAAAAGATCAAAAGTTGGGACAGGATGATCGCGAAGATGAAGGTGAAATTCATCCCCGTGGACTATCAAATTTCTCTGTTCAAGAGGATGTAGAACCTGAGACAGAAGCTGATGACAGTGAAAGAATACACTGAGGAATTCTACAGACTGAACATCAGAGCAGGTCATCGGGAGAGCGATGATGAGAAAGTTGCCAGATACATGAATGGTCTGAGATACGACATCCAGGATGAGATGAGCATGGTAACCATCCGAACTGTGGAGGATTCTTATCAGATGGATTTGAAAGTAGAAGAGAAGCTGAGCCGAAAGCAGAGTCAGAGGGGCCGAGGTAGAAGCCAGCCTAGAGTCAAGTCAGTTGCCCAGGATAGAAACCAGAAGCCCAAAGAAGACTGGAAGAAACCTCCAACTCACACAGAGAGAGGTGGAACCTCACAAAGAGGGCCATATGTTGAACATAGAAGGCAACATACTGAGCAGAGGGGAGATTATGTTGACAATAACAGTTTTCCTCGTACTAGAGGTAGAGGAAGAGGTAGAGTAATCACATGCTTCACATGCGGGAAAAATGGACACAAGTCTTACGAGTGTCCAGAGAAAAAGAAATATGGAGGAGAAGCTCACATCACCAAAGCGCAGAGGCGAGCTGTTGAGGCGGAAGACGCTGAAGGTGGAAGGTCGCTGATGATGCAGAAATCGCTTAACACCAGAGAAGGAGGTGGAGAGTTCAGTCCAAAGGACCAGACTTTTTAGGACTGCTTGCAAGACCAAGGACAAGGTGTGCAAGGTCATTATAGACAGCAGTAGCACGGATAATCTCGTATCTACAGAGATGGTAGAGAATCTGGAGCTGGAGACGATTGATCATCCGAGCCCGTACATAATTTCATGGCTGCAGAAGGGACACCAGGTAACTGTTACTAAACAATGCTTGGTTGAATTCAAGATAGGTGGATATAATGATAAGATCTTGTGTGATGTCATTCCCATGGATGTTTGTCATCTATTGCTGGGTAGACCATGGCAATATGACAGAAATGTGATTCATGATGGGCGAATGAACACATACACCCTGGAGAAGAATGGGAGGACACACATGTTGCTTCCGATTAAGGATAAGGAGGTGAAGCCGGAAGTAAGCAACACAATACTTCTCATGAGTGGGAAGGAACTTCTTACAGAGGTTAAGAAGAAGGAGGATCCACAATTCTTCGTGGTTAGGAAACCGAGGATTGTTTTGACTAGCACAAGAGTGGATGATCTACCAGATGAAGTTCAGGAACTGCTGGAAGAGTTCGCTGACATCATAGTGGACGAATTACCTCGTTTGTTGCCACCGATCAGGAGTGTGAGTCATCATATTGATCTCATACCAGGAGCCAGTTTACCAAACAAAGCCGCGTACATGTTGACGCCGCAAGAGAATGAAGAGGTTAAAAGGCAGGTCCAAGAGTTATTGGACAAAGGTTTGGTCAGGGAAAGCTTGAGTGCATGTGCTTTTCCAACAGTACTCAGTCCGAAGAAAGACAAAGGCTGGAGGATGTGCACTGACTCGAGGGCGATTAATAAGATAACCATCAGGTACATATTTCCATTGCCGAGGATGGATGATCTGATGGATTGCTTGAGTGGAGAAAAATATTTTTCAAAAATTGATTTGAAAAGAGGATATCACCAGATTCGCATGAGAGAAGGCGATGAGTGGAAGACAACATTCAAAACAAATGAAGGGCTATATGAATGGATTGTTATGCCGTTTGGGTTAACAAATGCACCAAGTACCTTCATGAGGTTGATGAACGAAGTCCTGAGGGAGTTCATCGGGAAATTTGTCATTGTGTATTTGGATGACATACTGATCTACAATAGACCAGTGGGAGAATACTTAAAGCATTTGGCTACAGTGATGCAGAAGCTACAACAGGAGAAGCTGTTGATAAACATGAAGAAATCCTCATTTATGAAGACAGAGCTCATTTACGTGGGATTTGTTATTTCGACAAATGAGTTGAGGATGGACCCAGATAAGGTGGAGGTAATTAAAAATTGGCCATCACCGAGGAACATATTTGAGGTGAGAAGTTTTCACGGATTGGCTAGTTTCTACCGAAAGTTCATCAGGAATTTCAGTGGAATTAGTGCAGCAATGATGGACACAGTGAAGAAAAGACATAAATCTTTTCACTAGACAACAGAGGCCGAGAAAAGTTTTAATCTGTTGAAGAGGAAGATTACAGAACAACCAGTTTTGGTGTTGCCAGATTTCCAAAAGACATTTCAGGTGAAATGCGATGCAAGTGGGTTTGCAATCGAGGCAGTCTTAAGTCAAGAAGACAGGCCAATAGCATACTTCAGCGAGAAGCTGAATGAAGCGAAAGTGAAGTACTCCACATATGACAAGGAATTTTATGCCATCATTCAGGCATTGAAAAAGTGGAGGCACTATTTGATTCCAAAGGAATTTGTTTTGTATAGTGATAACCATGCATTACAGTTTGTGACTCAACAGGAGAAGTTGAATCAGAGGCATGTTAAGTGGGTTGAATACATGAAAATTTTTACATTTGTGATTAAACATATTTCTGGTACTGCTAACAAAGTTGCTGATGCTTTGAGCAGGAAGTGTTTGCTGTTGCAGGAATTCAAAGTCAAAACATTGGGTTTTGATGATCTCAGAGACATGTATGCAGATGATCCAGACTTCAAGGAAGCGTATGAAGTAGCTGAGAATCCGATTCTCAGAGATAGAATCCAGTGGGCCGAATACATGATCCAAAAAGGATTGCTGTTTAAAGGCGATCAATTGTGTATTCCAAATTGTTCCATGAGGGAGAATCTGCTGAAGGAGAAACATGGTGGAGGATTGGCTGGACACTTCGGTCATGAAAAGACATTTGCAAAGCTGAGCGAGTCATACTTTTGGCCAGGGATGCGATCAGAGGTCAAGATATTTGTGGACAGATGCAGGATTTGCCAGCATTCGAAGGGAAGGAAGCATAATGCAAGATTTTATCAACCATTGCCCATACTAGAAAGGCCGCGGGATGCGATTAGCATGGATTTTGTATTGGGGTTTCCAAGAACACAAAGAGGTTCTGATTCAATCTTTGTGGTGGTGGATAGATTTTCCAAGATGGCACATTTTATCCCATGCTAGAAAACCAGTGACGCGACTCACATCGCGAACCTATTTTTCAAAGAAGTCATTCAACTTCACGGCTTGCCAAGGAGTATAGTTTCGGATAGGGATACAAAGTTCGTGGGACATTTCTGGAGAACATTGTGGAAGAAGCTGGGGACTAAATTGACGTTTAGTTCAGCTTATCATCCTCAGACGGATGGACAAACAGAAGTGGTGAACAAAAGTCTGGGAGACTTGCTGAGAGGCCTGGTGGCAGAACACCACAACCAATGGGACAACATATTACCACAGGCAGAGTTTGCGTATAGCGACTCAGTAAACAGGAGCACAGGTCAGAGTCCTTTTCAGATTATTTATGGCATGCAGCAAAGGGTAATTTCTGAATTGAGGGATTTAGAACACACTGCGACTAGGAGCGCTAGTGCAAAAGAATTCGTTGAGGCGATGAAAGAACTTCACAGCCAGGTGAAGGAGTGACTGCTGAAATCAAGCCAAGAATATAAGCGCAGAGCCGATCAGCATAGAAGACAACTTTAGTTTGAAGTTGGTGATTTGGTTCTAGCACATTTGAGGAAAGAAAGGTTCTCGAGAGGAACATATAATAAGTTGAAGATGAAGAAAATTGGGCCCTGTAGGGTCTTGAAGAAGTTTGGGGCGAATGCTTATGAGATTGAACTACCCGATGGGATCGAAATTTCCCCGATATTCAATGTCTCAGATTTGTACCCATATAGAACTGGGGAAACAAGGACTGGAGACGAGCAGCCCGTGATCCAGTGGACAAGGCAGATGCCAGTAGCAGAGAAGCCGCAGATGGAGTGCATACTGGATAGGAGAGTGAGCAAGAGGACCAGGTGAAAGCAGTACTTTGAGTATTTGGTCAAGTGGAAGAACCATCCAGTTGAAGATGCCAGCTGGGAGACTGAAGCAGAGATACAGAAGCATGGACAGACCGTGCAGGAGCTCATGGACAGGAGCCCATGAAAGTTTTCAAGCGAGGGAGTATGATGCAGGAGAATCGCCAAGACATCAAACGAGCCAGCGCAGAAGTAGAAGACAGATGGACAAGCCAGCACAAATTTTGAAATTACTTTGAATTTGATGCACAATCTTAAATGTAACAATTTAATGAAGCGCACTAGTATATTGTAAATGGACCTTGAGCGGATTGCTCTCGTCCTTTAGTAGGTAGAGGCATTTAAAATAGTTAATGAAGGTAGATAGAAATTTAATTCTAGATTAGACAGCTTTAGAGCGCGAGAGGGAAACGAGATATAGACACCCTCATTGTGCATTGTATTATTAGATTGAGAATTGAAGCAGGAAGAGCATAGAAGAGAAGCAGAGAGCTGTGGAAGAACACCCATGTACAAAACTTGAATAAATAGAAGAGGTTGATTCAAATCCATGGTTTTGTGTTTGTTCTCTATGTATGTATGTTGAATGCTATACTCATGAGTATTTACTTCCTGTTATGTATTTGATTTATATGCTATGTATGAATGATTTCTTGCTGAGTGTTTGAAATCTGAGAAAGGAAGTAGGGGAAATGAGTTTCAATTGTTTCTCTATCTGAGCAAGGATTCCTGCAACGAGTGCAGTTGAAGTCATCCGCAAGGGGTGCGTTGACAGAAGGCTCAAATAGTTTAACTCTTGTTCTCGTTCACCCAGAAGTGAAATTGGGTTATAGGAGCCGTGCAAGGAGTGCGCAGGCTAAGGAAAGTCTCAGTTGTGAATCTGAGCGGAGCATTGAAGGACTGCTGCTGCAGGTGTGCGCAGGGTCGAAGAAATTCAAGCACTTGAAGTGTTTGAAAATATGTTGCAAGGAGTGCATGCAAGGACCCTCTTTGAGGCTTGAAGTTGTGAAAATCTTAGGAGGGATAAGACCTTCAAACCTGTTGAAGGATCGCACAGGAAGTTAGTGCCGTGAAGTGTTTAAATAGGCGTTGCAAGTTCGCGTGCAGAAGGACAAATTATTGAGGAGGAACACTTGGTCCTCCGTAGAAATCATCAAAGGGAAGAGATCGACAATCAGGAATCAGTGGGGAGGATTAGCGAAACTTCGCCAGCCGTCAGATCTGCCAGAGAAGCGAGGAGGATACGGTTACGTCCGGAGTTTAAGATCAAGGGATTGTGGACCATCGGATCTGCACATAGTTACCCATCAACCGTCCGATTTGACAGGAGTTGCATAGGGTTTAAGACTTCGTGAGCAGAGGGGAAAATCCGAGAAGGCATCGAGATATTGAGGCATCGAGAATTCAGAGGTCAAGAATTCGAGACCTTTTTGAGTCTCGCAACAGTGAAGGGATCATAGCCGTGGATCTCAGGTAAGACACGTGCCGGTTGACCGCTCGATTGGAGATTTGGTCATCGGGGTTCATAGGAGTGAGTGGTTTTGATTTTTCATTTAGCGAAGTCCGAGGTTCGACCTGAACCGCCCATCATTCGGGACGCACGTCGAAAGATCTGAAGAAGTCGGGGTTCGGCAATTTGGGAGTCCTGGAGACAAGGGAAACATTGCATCAGGAATCGCGATATCGCGAAACGCGATATCCCGACAGCTAAAGGAGGGTGAGGCCATAGGAGTCGGTGAGAGGACAGGTGGCATACTGTTTCAAAATTCGGGGAAAGGAAAATCCTGAAACCATAGACATCAGGATTTGCGCTATAGTGAAGTCCAAAATCCCGACGAGGTGACAGGGACGTGGACAGGTCAAACTCACGAGCGCATCGGAGTTTCGGTGTATCGGGGATCGGGGGTCGGTAAAGCGAGTTGTTTTAGACATCGCAAGTGCCAAAAATCCTGATAGTAGGAACCCTGATAGAAAAGTAAAAAGTCATCATTGACTTACATCGGATTTCGGAGAATCGCGAGAACCAAACGCGTGACCACAGGACTCATGAAGTCGCGAAGTCCGATTTCCTGATAGAAGAAAGGGAGATCCCGTGAGAGAGTTTTTGTGGGTGAAAATTTCCCGATAGGGAAATAGAAGAGCCTTTCAGTTCTTCGGGCCGAGGAAGGAGGAAAGATCCTATGAGTGGACGTGCCTGAAGAGTGCGCCTGCGTCAAGTGGTATCAGAGCTTGATTCTTGTTTGTATATTTCAGGTGAGGGAGGCGAGGAGATAAAAGAGCACTCTGATACACACATCAAGTGGTATCAGAGCCCAAGAAGGAGTCTTTGCTTTCTATAGGAGAGAAGGGAAGGATTCACCATGCCACCAAGGAGAAGGGATAGGCAATCACCCGACCCAGAGGAAAGGGAAAACCCAAGAAGAAGGGGTAGGCAAGTGCAGAATCCATAAATGGAGAGGGAAATGCGTGATCTACGAGCCAGACTCGAAGACATGGAGACAACACAAAGACGCACAGTTGGCGTTGGGGATCTTAGTGATTCCGAAAGTGAAGTTGAAGTGGAGCGTGAAGAAGAAGTTGCAGCCGAGGATGCAACAAATGAACGTTTAATCAAAGCTATTGCAAGGATGGGTGCAAAAGCAAAGATGGACATTCCAGTTTATGAGGGAAACTTGGATGCAGAGGAGCTTAGGTGTTGCCAGATTTCCAAAAGACATTTCAAGTGAAATGTGATGCAAGTGGGTTTGCACTCGGGGCAGTCTTAAGTCAAGAAGACAGGCCAATAGCATACTTCAACGAGAAGCTGAATGAAGCGAAAGTGAAGTAATCCACATATGACAAGGAATTTTATGCCATCATTCAGGCATTGAAAAAGTGGAGGCACTATTTGATTCCAAAGGAATTTTTTTTGTATAGTGATAACCATGCATTACAGTTTGTGACTCAACAGGAGAAGTTGAATCAGAGGCATGTTAAGTGGGTTGAATACATGCAGAATTTTACATTTGTGATTAAACATATTTCTGGTACTGCTAACACAGTTGCTGATGCTTTGAGCAGGAAGTGTTTGCTGTTGTAGGAATTCAAAGTCAAAACATTGGGTTTTGATGATCTCAGAGACATGTACATAGATGATCCAGACTTCAAGGAAGCGTATGAAGCAGCTGAGAATCCAGTTCTCAGAGATAGAAGCCAGTGGGCCGAATACATGATCCAGGAAGGATTGCTGTTTAAAGGCAATCAAATGTGTATTCCAAATTGTTCCATGAGGGAGAATCTGCTGAAGGAGAAACACGGTGGAGGATTGGCCGGACACTTCGGTCATGATAAGACATTCGCAAAGCTGAGCGAGTCATACTTTTGGCGAGGGATGCGATCAGAGGTCAAGATATTTGTGGACAGATGTAGGATTTGCCAGCATTCGAAGGGAAGGAAGCAGAATGGGGATTTTATCAACCATTGTCCATACCAGAAAGGCCGTGGGATGCAATTAGCATGGATTTTGTATTGGGGTTTCCAAGAACACAAAGAGGTTGTGATTCAATATTTGTGGTGGTGGATAGATTTTCCAAGATGGCACATTTTATCCCATGCCAGAAAACCAGTGACGCGACTCACATCGTGAACCTGTTTTTCAAAGAAGTCATTCGACTTCACGACTTTCCAAGGAGTATAGTTTCAGATAGGGATACAAAGTTTGTTGGACATTTCTGGAGAACATTGTGGAAGAAGCTGGGGACTAAATTGACGTTACATTCATTCTCTCCATGTTACACTTTGTTTAGTGTTGGAGGAATGGCCTAGGGTGAGGAATGGTCTAGGCTTAGAAATCAGAACAATCATTCTTCCTTGGTTAAGAAGAATAATCTAGGGTATATATTCTTTCAGATGTGAGTGAAAGATTGGCTCAGATGATTCTGTTTATTTTAACAATATTTTCTGTGCAGGTTGATATCAGATGATTGTTATGGAGACTGCCTGTCCCCAGATAGTAGAGATATACTACTGTGGTGGATTTTTTCCACTGTTTGTGTCACGGTTTGAGTAGTTGCATACTACCATGGATAAACACAATTGTGTTCTATCAATTGAAATTGTACCAATTGTCATGGAAATTATTCAGTTGGATAATAATGACGGTGTTCGTGATACTACCAGTTGAATGGTTTGTTTGTGCTCAATACCATTATCAATTATACCTTTCTATCTAGGAGGGAGTGTTGATATTATGGTAGCTTTGGGAGTTACGAACCTCTATTGTGACCTTTGACAAGATTAGAATGTTCCGAAGGAAGCAAAGAAATGAAGGAAACCCTAGACGAGATGTCGAATGAAGATAGATAATTAATATGAATTAATTAGTACCCAGAGAGACAAGTCAGCCCAGACAAGTCTTCCAGGAATACTATAAATATAGGGCATGAGTCTCTCATTTGACACACTCTCAGAATCATAGAAAGCCAGTTTCTGCGCATTGCAGTTTAGCAGTCTTGTGCGCAAGTCCTGGGGAAGGAGCTGCGCTAGCTTTGGGTGAGACTATCTGATCAGCTTGGTTACTTCTTGCTTGGTGCATTAACCTTGCTTGGATATTGGATTACTACCCGGATCTTCTCTCTTTCAAGGTCAAGGTGCTCGGAGGGTGGCTTCGGCCTATGGTTGGGTGACAAGGGTATTGTCAATGGTAAAACGAGCACAATCCTTCATATTCTAACAATGTTGTTGTTCTTGTTTTCTTGTTTTGGGCATGTTACCTCAGAGGCATGTCACCAGTGATAGCTCTAAGAGGAAGCTATAGTGATAGTTGCATAAGGCAATTTATTTGATGATCTATGGTTTGAGACATGAAGCAGTTTGACCGGAGTTTGTATAGATTGACAATTCAACCAATTATGGCATAGGAGACTTGCTCATTTGCATTATAGAGATCTTCCAGTTCTAGGGAAGATGGTGACGAGGTTTCCACAACTCCGTGTTGAGCATGATGGAATTTGCAAAGGTTGTTCTCTTGGCACGAATTCCAAGGAATCTTTTTCGAGCAGTGACAACAGATCCAAGGGGATATTGGACTTTGTGCATTCATATTTGTGTGGGTCTATGCCAGTTTCTTCCTTGAGTGGATCTAGTCTCATGGATGATCCAGTGGGAGTGACTATGATAGGTTGGTTACAGTGACATGTTGGACACTTCAAGATATTTGGGTGTCCTATTTACATTCACATACCCAAGGAGAAAAGGACAAAATTAGACCTTTTAGGCAGGAAGGATACATTTGTTGGGTATCGTGAATTGTCGAAGGGATATCAGATCTACATCCCAGGTCAGAGACATATTGAGGAGAGTAGGGATGTTTCCTTTGAGAAGGAGGTAGCCTTCAGAAGATCTAGAGGATTTCACATGCATATTTACAGTGAGACACATAAGAGATGGTGTCTTCTCCCCCTCACCCTTGAATAGATTAGAAGGAGACAATTGATCCAATTGATCTAGTACATCCTGTTGATGTTCCTAGAGATATTATAGTAGGCCGACAAAGGCCTGCCTGGTCTCATCAAAATCTTCAGGAGACAGAGAAATCTGTTCTCCTCATGGTACTTTCAAAGAATGTAATAGACCTCATATATTCTTGAGCTATGTTGCAGCTATGAGCCACATCATTGATTCTGAACCTTCTTGTTATGAGGAGGAATAAATTCAGCTAGTATGGAGAGATGGCATGATGGAGGAGTATCAATGCATCATGAAGAATGATGTGTGCGATATTGTTCCAAGACCCAAAGGGAAGTCTGTGGTGACTTCCAAGTGGATTTACAAGATAAAACATGCAGCTGACGGGAGCATCGAGAAGCACAGAGCAAGATTTGTGGCCAAAGGATTCTCTCAAGTGGAGGGAATAGACTATGAGGAGACCTTTGCTCGATATACCTCCATTCACATGATTATTGCACTTGCCTTAACCTTGGGTTGGAGATTACATCAGATGGACATGAAGACAACCTTTCTCAATGATGAGATTGAGGAAGAGGTGTATATCGAGCAAACAAATGGTTTTGTGATTCATGGGAAGGAGTCCTATGTGTGTAGGTTGAAGAAGGCCCCATATGGACTCAAGAAGGCACCTCGTGCTTGGTATGCAAGGATTGATGGATACCTGATGAGTTTGGGTTTCAACAAGAGTGTTGTTGATGCCAACCTGTACTATAAGATTTTTGATGGCGAGTCCTTGATTTTGATCCTGTACGTTGATGATTTATTTCTCATTGGAGCAGAGCATCTCATTACTTGGTGCAAGCATTAGTTGGCTTCTGAATTTGAGATGAAGGATCTCAAAATGATGCATTACTTCTTGGGACTTGAGGTGTGAACCGATGAGATCTTCTTGAGTCAGAGGAAGTACACAATTGAGATCTTGAGGAGACTTGGAATATTGGATTGTAAGTCCATGACCACACCAATGGTGATGAATCTGAAGAAGCTGGGTGAGTCTTCTTTTGATTCAAACTTGATTGATCTGACCATATACTGATAGCTGATTGAATCATTGATGTATATGGTTAACACCATACAGGATATTTTCTATGTAGTGAGTGCACTTAGCCAATTCATGAGTCAACCGAGACAGATACATTGGGTGGCTATGAAGCATGTGTTGAGATATTTATGAGGCACAGTTGGATATGGCCTGAGACATGCTTCCAGTGTTGATATGAGACTGTAGGGATATGATGATTCAAATTAGACAGGGAGCATAGTTGACAGGAAGAGAACCTCAGGTTGTTGGTTCAATTTTGGATCTGCCGTGGTTTCCAGTTGTCACAGGAAATAAACTTCTGTGGATTTTGAGTACCGCAGAAGCTGAGTATATTGCAGTATGCGTGACAATACGTGAAGCAACGTGTCTTCACAAGCTCCTTGTAAGATTGTTTGGTCATATGTTGGATCCCACCATGATTCATTGAGCCATGTGAAGCTCTCAATCCAATACCATTACATGTGAGATATGGTGCAAAGGAAGGTAGTACTAGTGGAGTACGCTCCTACAGATGAGAAGATTTCACATGTTCTCACCGAGCCTCTTTCCAAGTCGAATTTCGAGTACTTTCGTGATAAACTTGGAGTGGAATGCCCCTCTCGCTAAGAGGGAGTATTGATGATTGTAGTTTCGTGAGACATTCTCCAAGTCTTCTCCCCATAGTAGTGGGATGGGTCGACCTGTGAGGACACTCTCCAGATATTCTCCCCAGGGTAGTGGGTTGGTTCGATCTGCGAGTGTGTTGTGCCTTCTCCTTGTCTTCTCCCTGATGGATTGAGCTGGGTTGACCTGAGATGGGTCTTCTCCTCAGTTGTGCTGGGTTGGGTCGACCTGAGATGCGCCTTCTCCCTAGGTGGATGGGATGGGTCGATCTGTGGGGACGCCCCTGATATTCTCTCCATATCAGGCTGGGCCGACTTAGAGAACGCTTCTTTGAGACGGAGTTGAGCATGGCACTTGTCAGAGTAGTGACAAGTTGTCATGGGTTGGCACCCAACATCCCATGGGAGTAGACCATGTGGACATGTCCCTTGGGAGTTGACCAAGTGGACATGTCATGGGTGAGTAGGTCCTTGAGGATGCACTATGAGCAAGTAGGTCCTAGTGTATTCTGGTGGTGATGAGGCCCTAGAAAAGGACCACATTGGGTGTAGCCATGTGTGATGTGATAATGCTACCAATAGCATGGTTTGCGTGACCATGACATGGTTGGAGGACCATGGCATAGCCTGCGAGGCTATGAGGACTAGAGGAAAAACATCATGGAGAATACCTCCCTGGCTAAGAGGGAGTGTTGATGTTTCTAGTAGCTGCAGGAGATATTTACCTCTCGCATAACCCTTTCTTATAGATGAAGATGCCAAAGAAGTCAATAAAGATCCTAGTGGAGAAGTCGACTCCATAGAAAATAATAAAGTAGAATGATAATGCTCCAAAAGGAAAAGTCAACCTAATCTGAGGCCATGAAGAGGCCTAATCCGAGGCTACAGAGAGGCCTAATCTGAGGTAGAAAAGAGGCCTAGTATGAGGTTAAGTTTAAGGCATATTTGGGCGCACCTGTAGCAACGTATATCTATGTTCTTAAATAGCAGTTTGGTCACATAGACAGTGTTGAACAACATATATTTCTGTGCTTGAACAACAGATTGAGCACACATATAACAACATTCTTGAGGCAACAAAGTGACAGATATAAGAGGCCGATTTATGACAGTTTGAGATAGTGATCCAAGCCATCATTTGGAAAGTAGTAGAGCTATCTCCATGATAGTTCTAGAGTGCATATCTGAGCATAAAAGATAAGTACCTATTATCTGGGATTCTTTCTTGTTGGTTTACTTTACTAGATATAACTAGTTCATGGTTATATTGTATTGGAATTAATCTTCTCTATAAGAAAAGGTGTTGGGTTTTCTTCCCTTGTGTAGAAGGGTTTTCTATGATAACTTCTATGCTCTGCTCGAGGGTGGAACTTGAGGATGCCTATGGTTGGGTGGCGATGAAAGAGCATTTCCTATGGAGAAACGAGCATACCCATTTATTTTTGTAATTTGTGCTTGGTTAAATCTTCTTGAGATCTTGGTCTAGTATTAAAAAATTCAACAATGAGGCAACTTGATGGAGCTCAAACTGGTCCGAGCACTGTGTTCAAAAAAGAAACTTCTAAAGGATGTTATTGATGTTTAGTGTTCAGTTTATGTGTTTTACATTCAATATATGTATTTGATTTTAGTTTGTTATCTTTCAATACTCTTATAAAGTCACCTTAGTGACTTTAGGTGAAAAGATTAGGGTTTTCATCTCTCAATCTCTTAATAAGAGTGAGGACCCTCATTGTAATATTGTATCGTTCAATAATAATATTGTTCAATGTTTATGGAGATCATGTTTTCTGTATTGTAACCCTACCTTCTTCGGTTCTCGTAATAAAAATATCCTTCACTCAGTTACAACAATTTTGGATTTGATATCTCTTACCATATATGGTGGGCCTCTATTAGTCTACCTTTGGTTTTGTGTATTTAAAATTACATTTATCTATTCCTTTGTCTATTTCGTTGGCTATTTTCTTCACCATGTCCTCTATTGACTTACATACTATTTTATTCCTACACTTAAAAGTGGTGTCTATTTAACTTTGTACTTCTCTATTTGCACTATGGATATTCTATCGTACACAACATATAAGTGGAGACATATTAGAAGGAATCAATGATGACAAAAAAACCCATAGAAAATCACTCAGCATATCCAAGTAATTGAGTCAACAAACATAATATAACACAATAGAACAATGTCTTAAAAAACACTTCGTATTTATTTATTTAAATTTCTATAGAAATGTGGTATAAATGTTATATTTAGGTTACAATTTTGATTTAAAATTTATTCTTAGCTTTTTTCTTTGGATTGTTATATTTCTTAATTGAAGGTAATATTCTAAATTAAAAGTTTATAGAAGTTAATCAAACACTTCCTTTTTATCCCAACCTTAACATTAAATAATCATTAACAATAAAATTTATTTGGAAAAATTGTACATTTGGTTAATAGTTCTATGATCAAATTTATTAAGAATTAATATTTAAACACACTAGATATACAATCTAATTTGGTTAATATTTCTATGATCAAAATTATTACAAATTAATGTTTAAACACACTAGATATACAATCCAATATCACAAAAAGGACAAATTCCTTGATTATAAGAATCAATATTTTCTTAAATAATTTAAAACAAAAAAAATAATAAAATGATTTTAATGGACCTTATAATAATAATTATCATGATTTACTAAAGAAATGAGGAAATATACTAATTTAAGATGGGAATGGAAAAACTTGAAATGGGAATAAAAAAACTTAAAGATGAGCATTAAATTGATTATAAAATTTTCCAATGTTAAATATGTAAATCCATTTACTTAAAAAAGATCTTCAGTTCACTAAAAAGATCTTCACTTCACTACTAGGTGCAAGATTCAATATAATACATAGAAATCCCTAAAATTAATGATAATGAGCAATTGGACTTGGATCTTGATAAAGAGACATGCAATTGGACTTGGACTTGGATCAACCTTGTCTTGACTATTAATTTACATGGTTTAACCTTGTCTTAACCATTAGATCACAATGCGACAAACTGCTTGGATATGAATTAATTAGACCAATAAAAAAATATTTATCCACTAATTCAATATTGTCATTCAATATTTAGGAAAATAATTATTTCCTCAATCCTTGTGATAGTCACCGTGAATATCAAATGAAGTACAATGTGTTGGGTGGAAAAAATTCCACAATAAAGATGGAGTTTGTATCAATGAAAAGGGAATTTGTTTTATTTGGAATGTATTGTGGAACCACTATGATACAATAATTCAACATTCTCAATTACCTTTGGATCATAATAGGAAGAAAACATATAAGATAAGATTTCATTGTTGGGACACAAATTTAGTGGAAACTTCCTTGTTTATTCCAAATGGTATGGTATTCAAATATATGCAAATTGATATACCATTATTTTGTTTAGAGGATATGTTTTTTGAAATTCCAACAATCTAGGTTTTTCTAAAATGTACCTACACCTTTAAGGATAAGATAAAGTTTTATAGTCAAAATTCCTTTTAATCAAATAAAATTATAACTTTTTGGAAAACTCATATTGAATTAGAAAAAAATTGAAAAGATAAAATAAATATATTTACTTATTAGCTTATGGTACTTCTACTTTATTAATATAATTAATAATATATTATAATTATTGTTTCCCATTGAGAAGAAATATAGAAATTGAATTATCTTTAATTATTTGAATTCTCTTGAACCATCTAACTATTATTATTATTATTTTTTGTTAACCAAAAATGAATAATAATATATTATGAAATACTATAACTAACATTGAGTATAAAAAAAGATTGATAGAGAATGCTACATCAAAATAACAACATAAAATACATAAAAGAGTTTGGTAGAGTATATGATTAATACATTCCAGATATTCTTGAAAGTGTAATGCCTTACAAAAATTCCTAAAAGACAAATAATTTTGAAATGCATATAAACTAAGAAGACAATATGTTGGCTGTAGGGCTCTTTCTTGATTGACATACGATGGGAGGGAGTTTTGTTGTTTGATATCCATGAAATAATTCAACAGACGAACTGATTCTTCTTCTCTAAACTTGGTATGCACTGAATTGATGGACATCCTATTGTTGGAGGTTGTGTAATGAACTTCCTTGTTGAGGTTGATTGCTAAGTTCCTCAACATGTTGTACTAAGCTTCTAGAACATCTAGCTTTTTCCTCCACTATAAAAAAATATTTATGATGGTTGCACGCCAAGTGGCACAATGGTGCTTGTTCTTGTGCACTTTGCTGTTTAATCAGAATATGGAGTTTCTATTATATTGGATGATTTATTCATGCCCTCTCATAATTCTTTTGAATTCCATAACTTCCCTTGGATCCATAATTTTATGAGCCCAAATAACACTGATTGGAAACATAGTCAATTCTACAACAAATTTTCCAAATATAAATCCCACAAATAGGGGAATCCTCTAATTCGTGTTGAAATTTTGGTATTCTTGTTTAACCATAGACAATGTCACATAATTGTCACCCAACCATAGGCATTCACATATGCCACCCCAAGCACACTAACCTTTACTTAGAATAATTCCGGAAAGCCTACTCCATAACCAATAGATAAACCCTAGCTGCTAACTGCAACAACAACTCAAGACAAGTAGAGTGCTCCTTCTCCAAGGGTAGCGCACAAGAGAGAGAGAGAGTCTCCATATCTAGAGAACAAGTACCATACACAATTGCAGCAGCTGCAACTGCACCACTCTCTCAGACTTAAGCCATACTTAACAAGAATATCACCAAGAGAATCACCAAGAATGTCACCAAGAGAATCACCAAGAGAGAGACCAAGACCAAGAGATGACCATGCACCCTTATTCCTCCTTGCAGTTACAGTTGCAGCTGAAACTCTCCACAAGAATTATGCTTTGACTGGGTGTACAAATGAGCTAAAACATCCTCTATTTATATTAATCTGTCCAATGACTTTTCTGGATGGGCCGACATGACTTTCTGGTAATTATATTTTTTGTTTATCTTTTTCCTATGGAGCCGACTTGTATTTATGGAAGATAATATTATAATATTATTTATTTTGCTAGGCCGACTTGTCTTCTAGGGTTTCCACACATCTTTTTAATGGTTCACTTGCTTCCAGATTATTCTATTCTAAGTCATAGGTTACACGTGGAGGTTAATATCTCCTGCATCTACCAAAACATCAACACTCCCTCTTAGCTAGGGAGGTATTAAATAAGATGTTCTTTATGTAGTGGTCTTAAACACATCCATCCATATCACATGGCATGGGAAAGACTCACATGGTCTTGCAGACCAGTCTACAAGTAGAATCACCATAGCCACAGAAGATATCATATGATCAAACAAATCATGTAACAAGTATCACCATCATAGATGCACATTAGCCATCATAAGGAGTTCTGCACTTTCACTGGAGTAGTGTACAGACCTTTGTTGGAGTAGCATACCAATATGTGCTGGGGTAATATACCAACCTGCGTTGGAGTAGAATACCAACCTATGCTGGGGTAACATACCGGCCTGCGTTGGAGTAGCATACCAACCTGTGTTGGGTTAATATACTAGCTTGCGTTGGGGTACCAACCTGCGCTGGGATAACATACCAGTCTGCGTTGGAGTACCAACTTGCACTGGGGTAGCATACCGACCTATGTTGGAGTACCAACCTGCGCTGAGGTAGCATACCAACCTGTGTTGGAACAAATCCCACTACTAGGGATCACATCACTTCCCACTACTGGGGAATACATCAATTCTCACTACTGGAGAAAAACATTTAGACCACTCCAATATTTTCCCTGACAGAGGCTTGGTCAACATATCTACTACTTGTTCATCGATAGCAATATACTGGAGCAAGTTTCTCGTCATAGTCTTCTCCCTCTTTCTGGGAGAATCCTCTGGACACAAATCAGGCTTTGTACATATCTAGGCTATTTATTTGCAACATGCTTGATCTTGTAGATCAACTTGGAAGTCACCACTGACTTCCCTTCTAGTCTTAGAACCAAGGAAAATATATATATCCTAGTCCCTCTGACTAGATTCCTCCTTGGTCACTGTATCAAAGTCTACTAAAGCAAGGGAATCTTCCCATAAGATCTCATATCTCCTTGAAGCCTTTGAAGCTTCGATCTAGCCTTCTCAACCCATGGCACCTGTCTATCAGTCTTGGAAGATGTCTCTCTCTTCCACCTGAATATGAAAGTCTCTAAGTCTCCATTCTCCCTCTGAAGCTTGACTCCCTCTGATTCTCTGTATAATCTTAGGAGCCATCTGCTCCCTCTGTGTGTGATGATTTCCTCTGAAGTCTCCTATGAATGGTCCCGGGGAGGCTTCTCCTCCATACTGGATCATGAGGGTTGAATCCCTCTGAAACATAACTCCTTTTGAGCTTGAACTCATTGGGGTTTCCTACCTCACCACCGGTGGAGCCATATGCTCCTCATGATATGGCTCATCAATGTTGCATCTTGCAAAGTTCCATGGGACCACACTGGTATCTTCTTGGTTACTGCAATGATTTTGGGTAGGCCCTTCTGGATCTACTAACTATTCATGATGGTCTGAAGAGTGATAAACTTCACTAGAGGGATTTGTTAGGTCATATTTGGAGCCTTCTTCTCCTTACAATCAATCTCCATATGAGATACTCTGTATCTCACAAAATTACCCTTCTTCGTCTTCTTCTTCTTTGGTACATTGATGTATATGGTCGTGTATAGAAATTCTTATCTGGAGAGTCTGCTCCATGTCTCAAACTAGGTACCATCTAATATGTTGTCTCCTACAATCGTCATTATAACTTCCCTCATAGTTTATCACCTGTGACCTGCTTGGAACAAGGACAACAAAGGGAAAACAATGGACAAGAATAATACTCTTATAATAATAAAAACAAGAATGAGAACGATAATCACAATAGATCCTTCTCAGAGCCATTGCTTGTGACCTACCTGGAACACGAGCCAAAATAAAAATACAATAATAAACAATAGGAACAATACACTTCTAATGTTTTTTCCATGGAATTTATAAAATAACCTCTCTCAGACAAGAGCAACACGAGAAAAAATTACAATATCATTTTCATAAGAACATATCTATGTCAACAAGAATAAAAGACAATCTCATGGTAATCATCATATCATTACCAAGGTGACCTTCCTGGAAGCAAAACAAGAAGTATATCCTAGAGGAGATGTTAGTTCATCTTGCGACCAAGTAGAACAGACATTTATATCAATAGTACTCACATGTTGCTAAGTATTCATTGTATCTAGCAGTAATAGAACCTTTCAAGGATCACTGTCACAACTAGTAATGTAGCAATTATTAAACTTGATATGTGCAATTGGAAACTTATTAGTTTAATCAATCAAACCTGGAACCTGAAGTCTTATCTTCAAGAATGAGTGTTGTTTCTTTTCTTCTGAGTCTCCTTCACTCAAGATGACAAATATTCTCTTCAACTTGTCATCTGTACTTAAGACAATATGCTTTCCTGACATAAATCTTAGTTAGGGAATATAATGCAAGTAAACTCGAAAATGTCAACCTTAATCAATATAATACTTTGACTAGAGTCAGTTCATAACTTTAACTTTGAATAGAGGTTAGTGTGATAATCATAACATCAATATATCAAAATAAAACTAGATGTCCATAATATCACAATAATGCCATAACAAGTACATGCATCTCAAAATAATCAAACCCAGAGTGCGTTGGTCCTCTGAATGTGATGGATATGAGATCCCTCTGGATCTACGATTATTTGTTTGGACAAAAGATCCCTTCTCTTGCAAATACCCTTAAGATAATGATACAGTTTAAACATATACAAGTACATACTTCTGACAACAACGAAACCATCTAGAAACAATGATAAGCAATGACGAACTCGAAACTTTCAAGGTGATCCAACTGGAAATATGAAGATAGTTGGAGATGCTCTAGGGTAAGGTGCACTAGGACAACCAAAAGGTAGTCCCAATACTTCACAGAAACTTTCACTGCAACTGGTACTACAACTGGTGTTGGCATTGCAACTGGAACTACAACTGGTGTTGGCAGTGCAACTGGTGTTGCAACTGGCAGTGCAACTGGTACTACAACTGGTGTTGGCACTACAACTGGCACTGCAAACCTAGGGTTTTATGAGGAAACCCTAATTTCTCAACTTCAGAAATTAGCAGATCTGATCCATGACAGAGATGTGCCCTACTTAGGCGATCTTATTAGTGGGTTCAGTAAGCCCTCAACAAGCTTGACAATGGGGGAAACTGAGGATCTTCCTTCCAACGGTTAGATTGTTATGAAGGAAACCTGCTCTGATACCATGTTGAAATTTTGGTATGCTTGTTTAACCATATACAATGTCACATCATTGTCACCAAACCATAGGCATTCACATATGCCACCCCCGAGTACACTAACCTTTATTTAGAATAATTCCAGCAAGCCTACTCCAGAAACACCATATAAACCCTAGTTGCTAACTGCAGCAACAACTCAAGACAAGTAGAGCACTCCTTATCCAAGGGTAGTGCACAAGAGAGAGAGTCTCCATATCCAGAGAACGAGTACCATAGACAACTGCAGCAGCTACAACTGCACTACTCTCTTAGACTTGCACCATACATAGCAAGAATATCACCAAGAGTATCACCAAGAATGTCACCAAGAGAATAACCAAGAATGTCACCAAGAGAATCACCAACAGAGATACCAAGACCAAGAGATGACCATGCACCCTTATTCCTCCTTGCAGCTGCAACTGCAACCCTCCACAATACTCGTGCTATGATTAGGTGTACAAATGAGCTAAAACGTCCTCTATTTATATTAATTTGTCCAGTGACTTTTCTGGTTAGGTCAACCTGACTTTCTGGTAATTATATTTTTTGTTTATCTTTTTTCCTGTGGAGCCGACTTGTATTTCTGGAAGACAATATTCTAATATTATTTATTCTTCTAGGCCAACTTGTCTTCTAAGGTTTACACACATCTATTTAATGGTTCACTTGCTTTCAGCATATTCTATTCTAAGTCATAGGTTACACGTGGAGGTTAATACCTCCCGCATCTACCAAAACATCAATAATTCATAGGGTGGGAAACAAGGTGCCTAGAGCATTGGTTTCCCAATGAAGATGGAGACCCGAAACAAAACTCTCGACAAAATCGTTTTTGACCACCAATGAATAGAAGATTGAAATTTTTTGAGGCACAAAGATTAGAATCCATGATTGGTTTCTCAAGTAAAATAAAGGCCAAACAAGCAAGGATTTTCATAAAAACATAAATACCAATAGATCTAGAAGCACATTCCCCTAACCTAATCTCCAGTAATAGAAATTAAAACAAGAGAGCATAAGACTAGAATTGATCAAAGAAGTCCACTCCGTAATAACTGATGACCCCTGTGAGATTTCAAAGCATGGGTCGAAAAGACCCTTCTCCATACCAAGCAATTCAAGGAGCAAAGAAACTCTTACCAGAGTACCTAGTAGCGTGAGAATTATTTAACAAACATTGCAAGGTCCCTTCTAATTCATCATCCCATCTCGATTGCAGAGTTCAAGTGCTCCTTATGAAACAATTATGAGTTTCAAAAGGCCCGAACAAGAATACATCCTTGCATATCCTCTCCCCGTGTGAAATGATTATTGGTTGATATGTGGTGGCATATGGAATTAATGTGAGTATAACATGTCACAAAAAATAAATTAAAATGGCCTTAGGGGACAATGCAATTAGTTTTCCCTTCACTTTTTACCAATGTGCCTTGTTTTAGTGTTGTTTCCTTATTTGCATATGAATCCTTAAATCCCACAAAACATGGAGATATGATACCTTGAGCTGGTTCCTTACCTACTTGTTATGACGGAAATCAAGCACATAAAGAAACCAATATAACTCGAAAGATTTCTTCATATTGTATATTAATGAGAAAGCAAAATCTTTCTTATATAGGATTACGAGCAAGTTGAGTCAATTGACTTTGTGAATGTGGGATAGACTGAGAAGCACACTAAAGTGAAATAAGACATAAAATCATAAAATAATCTAAATTCGAGTTGACTTTATTAATGCCTAAGTCTAATATCTAATTGACCATTATAAGCTAATATTTACTTTAATAAACTCCCTTAATGGCCAGTCTACTAACTACACCAAGATTATCCTAGAATTTTACCTATTTTTCTGGACCCAAAGACTTGGTGAAAATTTCTGTAGTTTGTGTTGATACTCACAACAATACTGAGAGGGGGGGGGGTGAACAATATTGCATTAAAATTCTGTATTTTTCTTTCCTTAAAACCAATTAAGTTATTTATAAATGCACACTTAATGATAGATACAAACAAAAATCAAAATAGCCATCTAAGTTATTAGAAGTGCACACTTAATGAAAATTACAAGAAGAAATCAAAACAACACAATGAACACAGTACACACAGATTTTTACATGGAAACACAATGTGGGAAAAAACCATAGAACTTCTTCTTTATGTTCTTCTGCAAGCACTAACTTACAAGTTATAATTTTTTTATCTCAACAAGCATCCACCTGTCACAGATAACGAGGATGCCAATCCTCTTAGGCACCAACCTGTCACAGATGATGAGGACACCAATCCTCTTAGGCACAAACCTGTTACAAAAATGAGGAAACCAATCCTTAGTGAGCTTCGATTCAACCTAGCACCACCCTGCCACCCTAAACTTAGAAAAATCTATTACATCACTAAATATTTTAACACATCCTGGCAAATTTACATTCTTGTTCCTATGAACTGTTACAATATCATCTTCCACCTCACTTCACGCACGCCTCTACTATCATAGCGCATCCATACTTATACTACTTTTCTTGAGTTCACCTTCCAGTATGTGGAGGCGTAACAATTACAATGTGGACACAATTTGGCCATATCAAAATCCCATCAATTGCGATTTTGTCTAAATAAGTTATGACAATTATATTGTGGACAAACTTTGACCATATCAAAATCCTGTCAGTTACAATTTTGTCTAAATAAAGTATGTTGACACATGACTATTACATTGTGGAAAAACTTTGACTAAATAAAATGGACCATGTATTCCCACGACTGGGCTCCAGATTATCTAAGCATCTCTTGAAGAATGATGCAATAATTTCATTCTAGTCTACAAAGCATCGACTGTGTAGATAGAACCAGAGAGAAAAACTCAAATCACAAGTCTTCATCCTATCGCACTCGTTCTGTAGTGTTCTTATTGAATCGCTCCATCAGATTGTAAGTGCCCCTGGTGACTCGTTCTACCACATTCCACTTTAGAATTCATCTTGTCACACTCCACCACACCATTTGTCGTAATGGATGAAGGTGCCTTGCAGATTTTCATTTGCAAAATCTTCCACACACTTCGTCGCAGTTCACTCTATCACTTGTTGCTTTCTGAAAACATCGTTGCGCTGTGACATAAACATCTGCTGATTCATTCCACGATCGCAGACAACGGAATTTGTCGCATTCCACTTCACTTCTGAACTGTGTCATAGGTTATCCTCCTATTCTATGTGCACTCCCGACAGACTCAATTAATTCTATGATTTCTTTTGCGTCATTGATCCCTCCATCCTTCAATCCTTATGCTGCACTTCTGTTTTCAACCTTTCACGATTTGTTCTAGGAGTTCCATTTCATGTGGATCTTCTATAGTATAGTAGAAAGTATCATTCCATGCAATTCCTCTACAAGCCTTCAACGCACTTCCACTACCTGTGCACCAACTTTGCACCATACTGTATGTGCGTACTTCAAGCCTTCTGCGCACTTCCACTTCCTGTGCGCCATGTTAACATCAATGAAAATATATACTCAATAATTTGGTCCTCTGTGGGATAATACTGTAGCTCGATAGATCCATCCTTTACACGGTATCATATGAAGTGGCAATGTACCTCAACATGTTTGGTACGCTTGTGGAAGATTGGATTCTTGGCAAGTTTGATCACCCCTTGATTGTCACATAACAAGGGTGTTGGCTTTGTTTTCTACATCTGCATATCTGAAATCATCCTCCTGAGCCAAACTATCTCACAAGCTCCTTTCGCTGCTTCTCAATATTCTTCTTTTGTCGATGAAAGGGCTATTGCATGTTGCTTCTTGCTGGTCCATGGGACTACACCCATGCAAAGGATGAAAACATATCCAAAAGTGGATTTTCTATCATTGGTAGAACCTTCCCAATCTGAATTTGTATACCCACACAACCAAGGGTCTTTTCTTATGTTGTACAAAATGGAAAAGTCAAGTGTCCCTTTCACATATCTCAACACTCGCTTCATTGCAGTCCAATGCTCTACCTTGGGTGCTGTTATGAATTTGGAAATGAAGCTCACAATGAAACTTAAATCAGTTCTAGTGGCTGTAAGATATATCAAGCTACCCACTAGTTTCCTGTATATTGATTCATTAACCACCTTAGAGTCAATCTTGGTGGAAAGTTTTAGCCCTTTCTCCATAGGCATAGATGATATTTGCAATCTGTCATTCTGAAGCTATCAAGTAAACTTCTAGCATATTTTGTTTATGAGACAAAAAATTTTCTACTTGTTTTCCAAACTCTCACACCTAGACAGTAGTGTAGGAGGCCTAAATCAGTGATGTCAAAAGTTTTGCTCATATTGGATTTGATCTTTTTTATAGTACTTTCCTCACTACCTATAATAATGACACCATATACATATATGCCCAGAAGGATGACATCATTACCAACTCTTTTGACATACATAATGGAATCTAAAGGACTTTGCTGGAACCTCTATTCATCCAAGTATCTGTGAATCTTGATGTACCATGCCATGGGTGTTTGCTTCAGACAACATAGATCCTTCTTTAGTATACAAACTAGATGCTCCTTCCCTGAAACTTGAAAATCACATGGCTGATACATTAGACCTCTTCATGCAAATCACCATTGAGGAAGGAACTCTTCACGTCCATTTGATGGACCTTCCATCCAAACTATGCTACCATGACTAGAACAAGTCAAATGGTGCTCATATTTTCTATAGGAGAAAAGGTCTCCTCAGAGTCAATGCCTTATTGCTAAGAGAACCCTTTTGCAACCAACCATGCTTTGTACTTGTTGAGTGTAGCATATGATTTGTACTTGACAATGTACACCCATTTTCAACCAATGGGTTTCTTCCTTGGTGGAAGATATGTGATGTCCCAAGTCTAATTTTTCATCAAGCTCTCATGTTCGATTTCCATGACATTTTTCCATCTAGGTCTCCATTTTGCGTCCTCAAACAACTGTGGTTCATAGATTTCTTGAACATTGGACACCAGAGCAAAGTTGACTGTGTTTGGTTTATGTTTTTTCTTTCCCTTCAATGATCGACCCTTGATCATTTCACTTATCTAAACATCTCCAATGGTGTTGTGCCACCACTTGGGTCTCTTCTTTGGATTCTCATCATCTTCACATGTATCTATGCCATCTAAATGGTCTGTGTCATTTGAATGTTGATTTGGGATATTTGCATCATAAATTACTGGCCTAGAAGACTCCTTGTGCTCAGAATCCCTCCCCCCTTTTAAGTGGAGTTTCATGAAGATTGACACATGAATACTTATCCCCCATTGGATGCTCGATCATTTTGAACCCAGGATAAGTGTGGCAAGGTATAACTTCCTCATCAACAACATCTCTAGTAAATCTCACCTTGTTGGTGTCAAGATCAACCAACCTATAAGATTTATGATTGTCACTATACCCTGTGATCATCATCTTTTTTCTCTTTAGATCTAACTTGGTTCGCTTTTCATCTGGATTCCAAGTATAGGAAGTAGATGATCCAGGTGGATATCGGTGGCCACCCACCTATTTCAACTGGCACAAAACAATCTTCTGGCAACTTACTATTTTTAGCAGGTTTTCGGTTCCTAAACTTCTAGGGCCATTTTGAGGACCTAAATGAAGTTTTTTCAGGATCAAGCACCCAAAATGAATCTCCTTGATGATAAATTTTCAACGATCTATCATGCACCCAAAACAAAGATCGTATGCCAAAGTTACGCCCCTGGGAAGTTGATACACCAAACTACCCAAAACGGGGTCCACAAAACCGTTGGCTTTTCATCTTCTTGGGTTAGGGTTTTGGATTTTCTTTATGTTAAAAAGGCCTTTAGAGCCTCATTGTAATTATCTTCTTGCAAATGAGAGTAGCCGTCACATCTCTTCTCATAGATAAGTTGCCACCATTCTAGCGAGTCTTTCACTTTGTATTTCTACAGTTTTGGCTATCAATGAGGTGCTTGATCCTGAAAAAACTTCATTTAGGCCCTCAAAATGGCCCCAGAAGTTTAGGAACCGAAAACCTGCTAAAAATAGTAAGTTTCCAGAAGACTGTTTTGTATCAGTTGGAATAGGTGGGTGGCCACCGATATACACCTGGATCAATAGAACTAAAGACTTTAATATGACTGACTTTGGAATTTCTTCCAGATCATGCTTCCTCTGAAGTCTTCTGCTTCACCACCATCATTGGAGATCTATTAAGCAAGTATATTGTTGTGAACATTTCCTCATCCCAAAAGCTGTTTGGAACACACCTGTTTTGCAACATACACCTAGCCATCTCTGTGATAGTATGGTTCCACCTTTCAACCACTCCATTCCTCTGTGGAGTGTAAGGTGTAGTGAATTGTCTTTTGATCCCATGTTTAGCACACATGTTATTAAAATATTTGGAGAATAATTCACCACAATTATTAGACCTGAGAGAGGTAATGTGACAACCTGACTTTTTTTCTACTAAGGTTTTAAACTTTTGAAATTCATTAAACACTTCATATTTCAGTTTCAAAAAATACAACCACATTTTCTGTAATGCCCCATATCTTGGCTTGAGGCAGTTAAAACATTGTTGTTTACTCATCTTAGTAATTCAATGCTTAGCATTTGTTTAGGCTCAGTTAGATTGGGATAGATATTTAAGATGTGTACATTTGAACCTATTTATGTGTTGTATGATATTATTTTTACTGTTATATGCTCATGATGATGATAGCTCTTTGATTTGTTTAAACATGCAAATTAAAATGTGGAATTTAGGTATGTGGATACATGTTCAAAGTTATGTTGTGAATGCATAACAAATGCAATGCATGATAAAAATAAACATACATTTCTTAATTGAACGTCAATACACATATGGATTCTTATATGAAATTATGATGTATATGCATGTATATGAGTTTGTAGTGAACTAACCTACATGTTGATAAGCTATGTTATAGCCAAATGACTGTAGTGCTAAGGTAACTTGGATGTCGTAGACATCAAGAAGATAACATATGCCATAAGTTGTACTTATTATTTAATTTATGATTCGAAATATTGCTATGATCTATGGTAAGTTTGGTTTTGACAGGACACACCTCTTGCCCAGAGTAGTTGTTTGATGACGTGACTCTAAGAACAATAATTGCACAATATGGATCGATATAGGGTGTTGACCCTAGTTCTATTAGGAAGGGTGGGGATATTTCCCACCGAGTAACCTATTGACCCTACCTATATCAGGAGGGGTGGAGTTATTTCCCATCGTTTATCCTCCAAAACCTGGAGTCGTGGGAGGGTTGTGCGAAGCCATGCACATGCAATGGTGACTGCCAGTTGCTTTCTAGGGAAGCTTTTTCAAATAGACGACACTTCAGCTTACGAGTTCTATATGGAGTTAGGTCAATATAGTTGATGCTCCAACTTAGTCCAATAGAGGAAATGATAGGATGTAGAAGATGGAAGTAGGGTAGGGAGGAAGGATGCTTCGATGTTAGTTGAGAATACTAATTAAGGATTAGATGTGCCACTGTTGTTTACTCACTTGATTCCTACCATGTTTAAAACCCTTTTTTGATTCACTCTTGATATTTTAAGTGTGATAATCAATTATTGATGAATTATTGTAATTTTGTTTGTTAAGATTCTTAAATGATGCATTTACGTGATTTGTTGTCATGCATGCCTTGGTGCGATCATACAATAACTATGCACTAAAGGACGTGGTTTTTTATCGTCAATACATGTGTAAGCTATGTATCCGCTAGCTACGCACACATACCCTGCACATGTTCATTAGTACAATTAATTAATGTATTAATTATTAAACTAGATTATTGACTATTTAATTGAATGATTTAATGATTATGTAAATTGTATTGTATACACAAATATCTAGTAGTATTAAATACCTTCTATGACTTTGATTGATGGCTGGTATGATGAATTAAATGAGTATGGTGGGTTGTTATGTACATTTTGGGGAAAATTGTCAAATTGCATTTATAAGCTAGCATGAGAAGAGATAATTTGCATTTTATTTATTGTTATTTATTGTTATTTTGTGTAATGATTTATATTTTAGTTTTATTTTAACTTTTCCCAAAAATTTAGACAAAGGAGGTTGATCACTAATAATGGGGGTGGTTGAGGAGACTTGGGGAAGGGGGTACAAAAACCTTGATAAATAGGAAGAGGAAGTGGTGATGAGGAGGCAAAAGTTGAGAGGTTTGAGCATGTTGAGAGTTTGGATATTTCTTGGAAGAAATATTCTTTTGACAATATTCATAGAGCATAGATGCATTGATGTTCTTGGAGTCACATGCACAGAAGGCCAATGAACCAAAAGGTTTCTTGGAGCTAGGAAGTCGACTAGGCTCCTAGTTGGTCAAGAGGATAATTTCCGTTGTTTCACTTCGGCCAAGTGGGAAAAGAAAGAACGCTTGGAAGCATCTTCAACTAGACTACATCACAACTGATGAGCTTCAACAAACCAATGAGGAGGTATTTTTGCCTTGGTATTTTGTTATAATTCTATTTAAAGGTTTAAATTTTAGATTTACATCTTACTTAATTCATCATGTGATTTATATTTATCATCAAACAAATGTAGAAGAATTGTGGAAATGAAAATCAAAACAAAGCTCTTATAGCATATGTATTTTAACGAGTGATTAAAATTTTCTAGCATCCTATGGATAGGTGCTACATTTTCCTACTATAATCATGAACAAATAGAAGGAAATACTTGGCACCGATGATTTATTCCTTGTTTGTTGGTCCATAAATGTCCTCATGAACCAATTGAAGGACTCTTTGTGGTATCCACACTTTTCCTTCATCAAATGGTTCTATGTGTTACTTCCCTACCTAACAAGCTCCACAAACTCCCTAGATCTGCTGCCGAATTTATAGCAGTCCATATGCCAAATTCTTTTGTCCCAACTAAGAGAGGTAGGTCAAGTTGAGGTGCCCATACCTTTGATGCCACAATGTACCGATATTTGGTCCACTCTTGGATGCTAGTGCATGCTCGCTGACCTGTCCAATATCCACTAGTCTGAACAATCCATGGTCTTTGACACTAAGAGAAACAATCTTCTTGGTTTACTTGTCAACTATGTAGCACTTGTAATTGCTAAAGTTGACATCTAGTTGGGAGTCATTCCACATAATCTGATTAACTGAAAGCAGATTAAGATCCATACCTACCATGTAGTATACATTGAGGAAGATTAACATTTTTCCTCCAAAGGAAATCTACACATTTCCTTTGCCAACAATTGTATACTCCTCACCACCATTGTAGATTACTGAATCCTTGGAAGAACAAGTCATATACTCTATCAACTAGTCGTTCCTATTGGTGAAATGATGTGATGCACCTGAATCGATGAACCAAGCATATGACCTTGGATGATCTGCTTGTTTCGTGGCCATAAATACATAGAAGGATGATTCATTCTCCTTTGTATTCTCTGTGACATGAGACTGCTGTTGAGGCCCTCCCTGGTTGGTTTTCTAGTCAACCAACCTCTTTCTATAATGTTTTTTCATATGGCCCTCCTTGCCACAATAATGAAATTTGATGGTCTTGTGATTCTTGGTGACATCCTCACTGTTTTTTGTTTTGTCATCTTAGTCCATTTACCTTTGTCCTTTAATTTGGAAGAAAAGGCCTACTCGAAACCCTCTATCACACGACTACTATGGATCTTTTTCTTCCATCTGTCCTATTGTAAAATCTTATTGCAAAGCTCATCAAACTTTAGTTCAACATTCTTCGAAGTGATGTTTAGGGTCCCAATAAAGTGCTCGTAAGCACGTGGCAAATTTTTTAGTGTGATTACGACAATGTCTTCCTCCTCCATCTTTCGATCAATGGCCATCAATTGTTTTTGGATATTTTTGATCTTGATCAAATGCTCTTGGAGAGATGCATGCTCATCTATCATCATAAAAAACATCATGTTCTTCATAAAGAAGGCTCCGTCTTTGTTCGATGTCTCATGCAAATTTTTCAAATGTGTCCAAATTACTGATGAAGTCTTACTTGTCTGGACCTCTGTAAGCATCTTATTTGTCACGAAAAACTTAATCAACGTCACAACTACTCTGTTTTTCTTATCAAACTTATCCTGGACTTTACCTACAACTTTAGGTCGATTAAGTTTTCCATGGACAATATTCGCTAGACATCTATACTGAAAAATGGTCAACATTTGTTGCTTCCATGTGTTATAGTTCTTGCTTGTGAACCTTTGACACCCTTCCAGCATAATGTTGGGTAAAGATGCCATAGATGAAGGTTAAAAGTAACCCAAGAACAGAGTAATATGCTGAAAAAACTACAGATTTACGTAGATCTAAGAAAATCTGGTTTCAATGAAACCCCTTTTAGTTCTTTAATGTGCTACGCTAGTGATCCCTTGATCCGTCTTTTCCAACAACAGTGCCTAGGTCTTTACGCTCGCATAGACTTTATGACACTTAGTCTACTAAAGTTGCAAAAGTGGAAACCCTATCTTTCAAAGGCCTGAGACTCTTGATACAACTTCTAAAACACTAAAGTCACAAGAGCGGAACCCTTGTCTTTCAAATGCTTGAGACTCTTGATGCGACTTCTAGAACGTTTGGCTCCGATACCATATTATGAAAATCGAGTACATAAAGAAACCAAGATAACTCGAAACAATTTTTTGCATTGTATATTAATGAGAAAACGAGAGCTTTCTTATATAGGATTACAAACATGTCGAGTCAATCCACTTTATGGATGTGAGATAGACCAAGAAACACACTAAAGTGAAATAAAACATAAAAGCATAGAATAAGCTAAAGTCTAGTTGAATTTATTAATGCCTAAATCTAATATCTAATTAACCATTCTAAACTAATATTTATTTTAACATTTATTGATATGATCAATAATCAATGCAAACTTACTATCCTTTGGAACAATTTTCCCAACTATAAATTTGACAATTGCACTAAAATTTCCTCAATATTATCTTCTTTAACCTAAAAAACACTTACAAAAGAACATAAACTTCTATCTGATTGTTTATTGATTCTCCCATTCCCTAAACATAGATAACTTCCATCTGTCAAAAAACATTACAAAAAAACATGGTTTTACTGTGCAAATCACCCTCAAAACTTATGCTTAATCTCATAGATTCTTTACTATACTATTATTTGGCTGAATTGTAAAATTAATTAACTTAATTATTATGATAACATTTCAGCTAAGTAGCAAATGAATGAATGAATAATAATTTTTTAAATATGTTTGTGGAACAAATACATATTTTTTTATAAATATCTGGTGGATAATATATTAATAAAAAAAGTTTGCTGGGAGAAATAAGCTGGAGAGCACAAAAAGTTCCAAAATATGCCCAAAGTCAAGACAAAAAAACTTCTTTAGCTCTAGACTAGTCCTATCTATCCAACTAGAAGTCTGATCTTCACAAGGAATAATTACATTGCAAAATTTGAAAATGAATATTCTGTAAAATATGCCCAGTATACATATGTATTTAAAAAACATCAGTCACCCTGTGGGGAGTGATGTGGAGGATCCTGTTATTCTATTTCATAAAAATTCAAATATTTTTATACAGATTTCGGATAATTATGAGCTGAACTATGAAACACTACAATGTAAACTTGGGCTGCCTCCACTGTAAATTTGATATATGTCTTAAATTGATATTTGTAAACTTTTTCGTTTATGCTAATATTTGAACAGTTTAAAATGCCTTGTAACGCAAATCAGATATGTTTATATATCAACATGGTAATATATTTTCATTCTAATTGTAATTTTAACATGTATATGATTATATGCTGCTATAATTTTCGGGCAGTGAATGAATGTTCTAGAGATAGCCTTGAGTGGGACATCACTTGTTAGTGAAAAAAATAGTGATATAATCTAAGAGTGGGACATCATTTGTTAGTGAAAAAAATAGTAATATATTCTAAGAAAAATAAGTAGATAAAAAAAATAGTGATATAATTAAAAAAAATAAGTAGATCGTTTTTCCATTCAATAATATTGAGCTTGGCCTCTACTTAACTTATTTAAAAAATAAAAATAAAAAAATGATTTATCTTAATATTTTTTTTTTTTTTTAAATATGCAAAAGTATATCATAGACTTGCCTTTCCCTTTGGCTTTAGAATAACATTGACCTCTTGAAGCTCAAGATTGATTATAAAAATAAATTGAATGTATGTTGCAGTAGTTTGAACATATTTTGAACAATGTTTTTTCTTTTTAATGAAAAACAACAATATTTTTTTAACTAAATCACTTCCCATGAATCTTTTTAATAGAAAAAAACAACATTTTTCTAACTAAATCACTTCTCATAAATCTAAAAATATTATAAATATTTTTTTTAATTATTAAATAAAAAATAAATATTTAAAACATATATTTTATATTAAAATGAAATATAAATAGGTTTACAAAATATATTTTATATTAAAATGAAATATAAATAAATTTTATATAATCATTATATATATATATATATATATATATATATATATATATATATATATATATATATATATAT
>ML784582.1:219842-243150 GCA_009831015.1 Picea engelmannii | reverse complement strand
GGCTTCGTATGTGAAAGATATCACATTCTGTCCGAAAACCCAAACAGGAAAAACAAATGGGTGACTGTACAGTCCGTACAGTGCCACATGGTAGGCTGACTGTATAGGTCGTACGACCGTACAACTGACATGGTATCTCCTAGAGAAGACATGTGGCAGGTGACAGGGAGTACGACAGGTGATTTGGACCAGTCAGAGGGTGACACGTGTCACCACTGTAAGGGTGACACGTGGCACAGGCTGACGTGCCAGACACGTGGCACAGGTTGACAGGGCAGTGACGTGGCATAGGTTGACAGGGAAGTGACGTGGCAGACACGTGGCATAGGCTGACAGGGTAGTGACGTGGCAGTACAGAGATGACACCTCGACAGACAGATGGACGAACCAGTGTTTGACAAGTGGAAGTTTCTGATTGGTAGTGGAGGTGCCACATGGCCTAGTCATGGGCTGCCATGTGGCACCCTCTGGTTGGCTCTCCGACGTAGCGTAAAATTTTATGGACTCCACCGGAGTCGAACCCCCGATCTCTTTCGCGCTATGGACTGGCAGGACCGGGCTTACCACCTGACCTGCTGGTGTTACTTAATATGTATACGACAAACATTTTACTTATGTTTGATCAAACGTTTGGTCGGAGGCAGAAAGGGCTGGGGCTTAGCCCCAGCCCGCGGTCGCATTGACGTTCCATATGACCTAATTCGAACAGGGCGCGTGGGGGTCGAGATCTGTTGGCCACCGGTCCTATCCACTGCCAATGGAACCAGGGCTCTATCCACCAAATTTGGGCGCGGGGGTTAAGTTGTTAGCCCATGGCCTTAGCCAGCCCAGACAGGGGGGGGGCAGCGCACAATAGGTGGAGCGCCTGGCCACATGGCCGTCTCCCATATGACCAGGAGCGTGCCAAAAGGGGGTTGTGCCCATATTTTTATACAAATTGGGTTTTTGTATATTGTTTTTTATTTTTATTTGATTTTTATGCCTGTAATAGTGGATTTTATCCATTTTTGGGAGATATTGGGCATTTTTGGAGGCCAAATTTTGGGAGGAAGTTGGGGATGGATAACCAACTTCAGATCTATAAAAACCAAGCCTATTTGAGGCCATGGAGGACAGTCAGAGCAAAGTTATGCTGAAGGGAAGCCAAGCCAAAGCCATTTTTATGCAGGGAAGCTATTGAGGAGCAGACGCTTGCGGGCCATTTCTGGGAGCTCCGGTCATCCGTTTTGCGTGCCATTTCTTTTGCTGGGTTCTAGAGATCTGGAAGAACATGAAAAGATCAGCCTTGTAGCCAATTTGCACTGTTGTGATGTACTTTTGAGCTTTTGAACATAAATAAAGAAGCCTCCCCCATAGAGACAAAGGCCCAGAGATGTAGGCAACGTTGTGCCGAACTCCGTTATCAATTCTCTTGCTATGGTTTGTTGTTTATTACTTAATTTCAGATCTGCATATGTGTATATGGCTGTCATAATTCCTCTTATTTCCTCATTCTTTCATTAATTTTCTCAAATGGTTAATTAACACATGCAATTAAAAACTCAACCACAGTGATTAAAAGATCTTTACGGATCACACCCACAGAGGCCTTGACATCATGTACCTTTTTAATATTGTGCATATCATAGATGTCAGATTTGAGAATATGATCGGATATGGGAATGTTAATACGTGCTATTAGTCAATATTCATCGTACATATTCGAAAATATTGGCATTAATAAGTGAAAATATCGAGAACATCTGTCATTAAAACGAATTAAGACAAAATCTAAAGAAGATCATCTAGTGTTGCTGTTAAATACTTGTTGCCATTTCTCTCTATCATCAAAGAGTTGCGCTTTAGCATGCCTTTGTTCTAATGGTCTTGGTCATGGACATGTAAGACAACTTAGAGATGCGATTGAGGCCCATACGAAAGAAGAGAGATTGGTTTGATGTGATGTGAGATTTGAATAAAAAAAAAACTCTATTATCCAACATAAACTCAGAGAGGAGGAAAAAAAAAGAACAAGTATTTTTTGGTTGGTGTTCTCCCTGTATTCAATGCTTTGGTTGGTTGAAAAGGCTGCTGGAGATTTGTTTGTTGAACTTTTTTGTTTTCTTGCTGGGATTTGTAATGGATTTTTAGGTCACATGCAAAATACTTCTTCGTTGAAGTATATAGTTTCTTCCAACAACACAGATTTGGCAAGTGTATCGATTTTCACAGATCGCACAAGAATTTCTCTTTCTCGGGGGCGTAACTCTTACCGTGGCTTGCAAAATGGTTTGTGATGTTCTTAAACGATGCAAAATATTACTCCATTTGAGAATGTAACCAGAGGCGGGTAACATAAGATATATGGGTGGATAAAATGACATATTATCACTACAAAAGTTTCTATTTCAAAGTTTGCTGAGCTACTTCTGGGTGTGGTAACCGACTTGACAGAAAGCCATGTTCTTTGTCAAATTTTGTTTGGTTTCCTCTGGATGTAGTTGTAGACTCCACATATTTGGTGTGACCTCCTAACATTCCAGACCTTTATGTGGGCCTCCATATTTTCCACCGCTATGAAAAAATATATATTCTGATGGGATCTGCAACATTTGATACACTTTCCAGATCTGTGCTAATGCGCTCTACATCATTTGATACACTTTCAAGACCTGTGCTGCCCGAAGAAGCCATGTACTTCAATAGAATAACATTTTGCAGCTGGCTTGCACGTTCCTTCCAATTTACTGTAATAAAACAAAGAAGTTCAACATACAAATCTTCAGGCAAGCTTTTAAACCAAACAGATGATCGAATACATGGAGAATAACAATCATAACATACTTGAATTGTTTCCCGTCCCATAGGTAATGTCACATAAAACAACTCCCTCTACTTTGAATTTGGCCAGGATCACCTTTCTAAGTTGTCTCGGATGTCAATGGTCAGGAACATTGCAAGGAAAGCACCTAAAAACCCAAGTTTTCGACGACAGAGGGAAATTAATACTTGAAAAACAATGGAATGTTGAATAACCAGCCATTGCAAGAAGGCCATATTTGGAAGACACAAGCTATTCAAAAAACTGGGATAGATCTAGTTGGCAGCACCAATTAAGTCCAAGACTGTAAATTGATATTGAACTTGTTTTTTACGAATATTTTCATACATATTTTTTCTGGTCGGCGGCAGGCCAAATAACAATCATTGTGGCAATTAATATCAGCTGTATTTTGTAACCCATATTATTTGAATATAGAATAATTGCGTTTTTTTTTTTAAAGTGTTTTCCAATCTCTGGTATTGCTTTTCATTTTATTTTGTACCTTTTTTCCCTATGTGTCGTTAAACATGGACGATAAGCTTTTCTTTCTTCTCATCACTACTTCAATTTAAATAAAAGGCTACTCTATTCATTTCTTACATTTTACATTGAAGAATACTTTGTCATAGGCCATACTTATGTGGCGCAGGCCCTATACTTAAAGAAAGAAATTAGAGGACCCATCATGCTTTCATTCTTTGAGTCTCATCAATAAAAAGAATTAATGACTTACAACAAGGCAACTAAAGTGTTGATGCAATGTTCCTGTTCAATATCTTGCATATATTGCAGCTTCTTTTATTGGAATAAATATAAAAACTTCCTCTTGGGAAAAAATTAGCCAATTATCTGGCCACCGGGTCCCGGGTTTGCGGTATTCAACAACTATGTTCCCTGTTCTGTCATATACATCTTGCAACCAAAGAGCTTCCTTGATCTGCAATTTATGCTTTAACTAGTGATAACTCACCAGGGGTTCAAAAAGTTTCGCATTAATAAAGGAACAACTGAAGCTGCCTTAATTACTTGAATCACACCAAATTTTCATTACATTTAATTTAATTTAGATATTAATGTTTATGGAGAGTCAATGTTTTCTCATGTCATTGCAAGGAATACAAGACGAATAGATGATAAGGAGTTTCTCTCGTTGAAAGCACAATGCAAATTCATGTTTCTTGTTGCGTTATATACATCTTGCAGTAAAAAATTTCGTGGTTTCAACGAAATTTGCGAACCGGAGAGCATCCTGCAAATTGGGAGATCATTTGCATTTGAAATAGAAACAATCCACTGATATATATTAGTATGGATACTATTAAAATAAATATCAAAACTTTCTCTAATAATACATATTAGTACGAATACTATTAAAATAGGTATTAAACCTTTCTCTTGGCCAATACTTAGCCAATTATCTGGCCACTAGGCCCCGGGTTGGTGGTATCCAACACCTATGTCCCATGTTCCGTCATATACATCTTGCAGCCAAAGAATTTCAATGATCTACAATTTATTCTTTTACTAGTAAGAACCCACCAAGGGTTCGAAAACATTGCCATTAATAAATGAAAAAAAAAGGTTTTTCGACTGTCAGATACTTATCTCGTTTCGTTTTCCCATCCATTATCACTTTCTGGTTTCATACTTAGTCATCTTTCTATGAACGATGGTTGTAGGGTTCACAGGTTGACATATTTTCATCTCCATCTCTATCTTCACATGATGAATTCGACCGGATGCTGTTCCTTTGCATACTTAGTCAATTGTATGGCCGCGGTTGCTGGGTTGGTGCATACAAACTGGCCTTTTCTTCTTCCCACCTGTTATCACTTTCTGGATATATACTTAGTCTCCTTTCTATGATATCTAGTTCCAGGGTTGGTGGGATTACATGTCTTTATCTCCATCTATATCCTCACATAATGAATCTGATCGACCGTTGTTCCTTTCCATACTTAGCCAATTTTATGGCCGTCGTTGCCGGATTAGCGCTTACGAACGCGACTGTTTATTGTTCTGTTATATACATCTTGAACTCAAAACATTCGTGATCTACAATTCCACTGCGGGTTCCTCGTATACATTAACTTCGTTCAAAATATCTGTTGCTGCCTTCCATCCCCACCAACTTTATGTCCTTCATGATATACATTAACTATGCTCTTACTAGTGACAACTGGAGACACTGGTACGAAATAATTGGCCCCCGTTGCTCCCCTATAGACAAATTGACAACCAGACTTCGGCATCATCCCCTCTTCCATGTTACACATTATTCATTGAAATGTTCCCAACTATGCAATTTGGCCGTCAGGGCATTGCGTCCTCTGTAGAAACCTTGTGACCATATTTTGGATCCTTGCATTGGCGGGTTGATGAAAACTCCAAGTCCTAGTCACTGTTTCATGTTCTGCCCATCCCCGTACTTCTTTCTAGATATGCAACACCAAAGGTTTAATACTAGAACGACATCATGCAAGAAGCGTAAAAAAATCGTCATTAATAAGCAAAAGTCGGGACAACCGACCATCCCTAGAGAACTTGTCCAGAAACATGAAAAGAAGATCTTTCTTAGAGAAATCAAGTCCTGGCCAGTGTTTCCGTGTTCCATACTTGCACACTTTTTCCATTGCGGGTTACCGGATTGACGACCTCAAAATTGTGTTTCGAATTTTCGGCAAGTTGCAGAGAGCGCTCGGAGTTCCACAATATACAATTTTTCCACAGGAATGTATAAAAACTCTTAATTCTCTCTCTCCCCCCCTCTATTATCCCTTTATGGTTCTATATTTAGTCGCATCTATATGATCACAACCTCATGGATTCGAAAATTGGCAACTCTTTATCTATATATTCACACCATGAGCCCGACCGACCGCGGTCCCTTTCGATACTTAGCCAATTATGTAATCACTGGGTCCCATATTTACGATATCCAACACCTATGTCCCATGTTCCCTCATATACATCTTGCACCCAAAGAAATTCTGTGATCTGCAATTTATGCCTTTATTGGTGAGAACTCGGCAGGGGTTCAAAAGGATTTTCATTAATAAGCAAGCAACATATGTTCTTCTCTGAGATACATAGTGCTTTTTCCGTTGTCTTCTTCCCATGTATTATCACTTTCTAGTTATATACTTAGTCGCCTTTCTATGATCGCGGGTTCCAATGTTGGCGTGTTGACATATCTTCATCTCCATATATATATATCCTCACATGAGGAATTCAACCGACCGCTGTTCCTTTTCATACTTAGTCAATTTTATGCCCACAGTTTCCAGGTTGGTGCTTTCAAACTCTGCTTCTTCTTGTTCTGTGATATACATTTTCCACTCAAAATTTTTGTGATCTACAATTCCACCGCATACTCCATCCTTTTTCCCTTTTTTCTTCCCTTGTATTATGGGACTATAAAGTATGGACATGAGATTTTATAGAGCATGTACAGAGTCCGCATTCCATACATAGCCACTTTTTGGATCGCGGGTTCTCGGGCGGGCGGGCTCAAAATTGTTCTCCATTGTTCCGTGCCCTGCAAATAACACCCAAAATTCCTCAATATACAAATTGAATGCAAAATTCCTAGAATTCTGCATTCCATACGAATCTGACCGACCGCTATTCCTTTTCATACTTATTCAATTTTATGCCCACGGTTGTCGGGTTGGCGCTTTCGAACTCTGCTGCTTCTTGTTTTGTGATATAAATTTTCCACTCAAAATTTCTATGATCTACAATTCCACCGCAGACTCCTCCGTCCTTTTTCCCTTTTTTTTCCCATGTATTATGGGACTATAGAGTATGGACATGAGATTTTATAGAGCATGTATGGACTCCGCATTCCATACGTAGCCACTTTTTGGATCACGGGTTCTCGGGAGGGTGGGCTCAAAATTGGCCCTCCATTGTTTTGTGCCCTAAAATACCACCCAGAATTCCGCGATATACAAATTGACAAGTGGACCTGCGGGCTGGTTGGCTCAGCATTGCACTTATTTTCAATACTAAATTAGCTCTTACTAGTGACAACTGGACACACTGGTATGAAACAGTTGGCATCACACCCTCCACAATATAGAAATTGACTACCGGCTTTCGACATCGTCTGCTCTTCTGTGTCACAGATTTTACATTCAAATGTTCCGATTGATACAATTTGAACGTTGGGGCGTCACGTCTTCTGGAGAAACCTTGTCAGCCTGTTTTGGATCCTCCTATTGCCGGGTTCACCAAATGTCCAATTCTTGCATACTGTTTTGGGTTGGCCCTTTCGAATTCTGCTGGTTCTTCTTCTGTAATATACATCTTGCACTCAAAATTTCCGTTCTCTACAATACCACCGCACACTCATCCCTTTTTCCCTTTTCTTCTTCCCGTGTGTTATTGCCTTATGGTTATGTACTTGATCGCCTTTCTATGATTGTGGGTACCAGCATTGCCGGGCTGACATATCTTCATTTCCATCTATATCCTCACATGATGAGTCCGATCGACCGCTGTTCCTTTCTATACTTAGCCAATTTTATGGCAACGCTTGTCGGGTTGACGCTTTCAAACTCTGCTGCTTCTTGTTCCGTGATATATATCTTGAACTCAAAACTTCTGTCATCTACAATTCCACCACAGATTCCTCGAACTCGCAATCTTCATTCTACCATGGTTCATAAATTTTTCAAAGTATCTATCGCTACCTTCCATCCCCACTAACTTCCTATCGTTCCTAACATACATTGGTTGTGCTCTTACTAGTGAGAACTGAACACAATGGTATGAAACAGTTGGAATCCAGCCCTTCACAATATACAAATTGACTACCGGGTTCACATCTTGTACTCAAAATTTCCATGATCTACAATTCCATTGCGGACTCCTTAGTCCTTTTTCCCTTTTCCTTCTCCCGTGTATTATGGATTTCTGGTTATATACTTATTCCCCTTTCTATGATCACGGGTTCCAGCATTGGTAGGCTAGCATATCTTTATCTCCATCTATATAATCACATGACAAATCCGACTGACAGCTGTTGCTTTCCATACTTAGACAATATATATGGTCGTGATTGCCGAGTTGGTGGTTTTGAACTCTACTGCTTCTTGTTTCGTGATGTACATCTTGCACTCAAAACTTCAATGATTTACAATTCCATCACGACTCCTCGAACTCACAAGCTTCACGCTGCCACGGTTCACAAATGTTTCAAAGTATCTGTCACTGTCTTCCATCCCCACTAACTTCTTGTCCTTCCTAATATACATTGGTTATGCTCTTACTAGTGACACCTGCACACAATGATACAAAATAGTTCACATCCGCCCCTCTGCAATATACAAATTGACTATTGGGTTCCGACATTGTCCCCTCTTCCGTGTTACAAATTATGCATTGAAATGTTCCGAACGATACAATTTGAACGTCGGGACCTCACATCTTCTGGGGAGACCTTGTCAGCCTATTTTGGATCCTCGTGTTGATGGGTTCACAAAATATCCAATTCTTAGTCACTGTTTTGGGTTGGCGCATTCGAACTCTGCTGCTTCTTGTTCCGTGATATACATATTGTGTTGATTAAGGTTGATTGTCATTGATGTCAACCCTTGAAGAAAGCCCCGTAGCAAAAAGGTTGAGTAATGGACCCAAGATTTTTTGATGTAAAGATGACTCATTATTGTCTTGTCATGGTTGATAATAAGTATAAATGGATGAACTCCAAAGTGGTCCCCTTATGATGAAATCCCTCACAGGAAGATGCTTTGCAGATTGAGTTATCCTAGAAGTATGGTTAGAGAACCCATGCTTATTTGTGGAATAATGAGATGAAGGTCAATGGATTTGTCATTGAAACTATCCTATATGGATAGTTCTTGTCATTCCATTTCCGGTGGTATGTGGAACTCCACAAAACTCCTCACGGTTAGAGAGTTATGACCATGAGAAGTTGGAGAACCCATGTTTGGGTAATGGACCCAAGTTTGTTTGATGGATAATGGTATGAGTTTTGATATATTTTCAGGTAATAATATTATATATGGACGGTACATGTCATTCCATTTCTGGTGGTATGTGGAACGTCACATAACTCCTCACGGTTTGAGAGTTATGGCCTTACGAAGTTGGAGGACCCTCTTATGTCATCTAGAAGCCCCAAAAGGTCAAAGTAGTCAAAGTGGTTTAAGAAATTTTAGAAGGTAAATAATAAAGTGAATTGATGAGTGTACTATAATTCCAAGTGAATACAAAACAAATTATTTAAATAATAAATTTAATGGAGAAATTAGAAGTGGGTTAACCCTAAAATAAGGAAAGTGGGCAAAGTGACCTAGAAGATGTTTTTAAGGAAGCTACTTGGAGAGTATAAATAAGAGGCAAGGCTCTCTCATTTTAGAAAAACTTGAGAATATTGAATACCTATAGGTGTTTGATGTAACCAAAGGATATAATCCAAATTTACGAGGGAAGGTGAAGAAAAGAAGGCCAAAATTCAAGGAAGGATAAATTCTTTTGATGATGCTTTCTAAGGTATGTTATTTACAGGTCATCTCACCATTTTCTCAATAATTTTTTTTCTAGAATGATTCATACCGTAAAATTGAAATTCCATTGAGGAAACATATCCAAGTAGCTTGTGGGTCTTTGTATTTTTGGAGTTACACTCCATTGAAAATAGGTTTTGTGGCTAGTCCTGGAACTAGTAAAAAACAAGTGTTTCGGGTAAAAATGTCATAACTTCTTCATAACAGATACAAATTCAGTAATACCAAATGTATTGGTTAGAGTACAGTCTGTAGTATTTTGTGTAACAATTTTAGATCGATTCAACAAAGATTCCATGCGGGGCACACTCTACAAGGTCGCTCTCTAGAATAAGACAAAATTCAGCAAGGTATGCCATTTTTGCTATAACTACTTTTTTGAGAGGTTCCAAGTAGTGAAACCTGAAAGAATTGCATAAAACAAACCGAAGAAAATTGTGTATCAGTTTCAGATCTTTATTCAGTACATGTACAAAGTTATGATTATTTCAAGTTAGGGTTGTTGACTAATCCAAAGCTAGTCATGTGAGACTAAAGAAAAGTTTGATGTAAATGTTAGTCTCTTGTTGTTTAAAGTTAAGGAAGGTTTGTAGGTATGTGATCATATACACCAGGTCTATTAAAGAGTTATAAATCATATTTGGATGATGAAATTGATGAGGACTTTTGGTTGAGGTACAAGTTGGGTACATGGTTGAAACAAGTAGTTGATGAGTTGGCACATACATGAGGTGTATAGTTGATGATGTTGGTACATATTGATGAGTAGTTTACACATGATTTGTACATACTTGGTACATGGTTGGATGCACTTGTTTATGGTATAGGTTGATTACAGGTTGTTTGGTACAGGTTAGTGCATGGTTGATGCACTTGTTTATGGTACATGATTACAAGTTGAGGTACAGGTTGATGTATGGTTGATGCATGGTTCAAGTTTATTGGTATAGGTTTACAACAGTATATCTCACAGTGATAATGTGATAGTGGTTCCATCATTCTACTTCTACTTCAGGGTGGTTGGACGGGGCAAGGACAGGTGGTTGTAGCCACCTTCCAGTTGTAGCTGGAGAACATAGGGGGTTGTAGCCTCCTTTTGGTTGTAGCCAGAGAATTGGGGAGTTAGAGCTTCCCTTAGGTTGTAGCCTGAGAAAATAGGGGGTTGGAACCTCCTTCCAGTTGCAGCTGGAAAACAAAGGAAGTTGGTGCTTCCACTGAATGTAATTCTTCAAGACATATAAGAAAAACCATTATGTGGTTTTCTCCTGATTTGGGTTTCCACGTAAAACACTGGTGTACTGTGTATGTGTGTGATTTTTCATTTCTTATTGCTCATTATTGGATAATAATTCTACATTGATATAACACTTGGATTATTTGAAAAAAAACAATTATAATTACGCTATTACTGATTCACCCCCCCTCTTAGTAATCCAACATATTGCACTCAAAATTTCTGTGATTTACAATTCCACCGCAGACTCCTTAAGTCCTTTTTTCCTTTTCTTCTTCCCATGTATTATCACTTTGTGGTTATATACTTAGTCGCTTTTCTATGATGGCGAATTCCAACATTGGCAGGCTGACATATTTTCATATCCATTTATATTCTCACCTGATGAATCTGACCGACCGTTATTCCTTTCCATACTTAGCCAATTTTATGGCCGCGCTTGCCGGGTTGGCGCTTTCAAACTTTGCTGCTTCTTGTTCTGTGATATGCATATTGCACTCAAAATTTCCACGATTTTCAATTCCACCGCAGACTCCTTAGTTCTTTTTCCCTTTTATTCTTCCCATGTATTATCGCTTTGTGGTTATATACTTAGTCACTTTTCTATGATCGCGGGTTCCAACTTTGGCGAGTTGACATATCTTCATCTCCATTTATATCCTCACATGACGAATCCGACCAACCACTGTTCCTTTCCATACTTAGCCAATTTTATGGATACAGTTACTGCGTTGACGCTTTCCAACTCTGCTACTTGTTGTTCCATGCTATACATCGTGCACTCAAAAATTCCGTCATCTACAATTCCACCGTAGACTCCTCGAACTCACAAGCTTCACTCTACCATGGATCAAAAATGTTTCAAAGTATCTGTCACTGCCTTCCATCCCCACTAACTTCCTCTCCTTCCTGATATACATTAGTTATGCTCTTACTAGTGATATACAAATTTCCCTCTGGACTATCCTACCATACCCTCTTCGGTGTTACGCGTATTGCACTCAAAAACTTCTGAGACATACAATTTGACCCGCGCTCCCTCACCTCCAATGATTATACCTTGTAACCCTATTTTGAAGCTACTTTTTCCCGTGCCTGCGACCTCCGTACTTTCTTAGTATGCAATTATAAACCTTACAACTGACCATGCATGAACCATCAACATTGTCATTAATGAGAAAAATGCTCGAGGAGATCTCCCATTATTATGCATTAAACCAAGATCCGCAGAGAGTTATTTTCTCCCTTCCGATTGTTCATCTCGAACACGTGTCGTCATGTTGGCCCGCTCAAGAAATATACAATGCTTAATTGCTCATTCCCGTATCCACCATGTTCGCATTTATATGTATGAAATTACTAGTGTTTAATGATAACAATGCATCATGCAATAGCCGTCCAAATTGTCATTAATGAACGAAAGTCTTGAGGAGATCTCCCATTCACACGCATTGGACTAAGATTTGCGCAGGGTTATATTATCCCTTCCAACTTTTCATTTCATTCATCGTCTGGAGCAAACAAACATTCTTGTATACTTATGGCAGCAGGTCGACATCAGTTTTGTGGAGATACAGTAAATATATTCAGACATTAGGACCAGAACTTCCAGTGGTCCAGGGCATACTTTTACCCCATTCCACCCAGAACGAAGTGATTTGGACCTCTGGAATCGCTCGTGCAGGCTGCGTCCCTGAGGTTTTTGATTGTAAGGAGGTGGTATCTTGGTGCGCCGAAAAATATATTCCAAGCCAAATAATTATTCCACTGCGCGACCATTGTCCTATTTCTTTGTCACCTCAGGTCTTCCGCAAGATGTTAAAATTGTCGGAGCCAACATTAACATTCAGAAGACAAGACTGCAAGAAGTTCCTATAAAAACATGATAACGGGTTGGAAATCTTGGTCGAGTTCCTCGAAGACCCAACAACAGTTCCTGAAGATATCACAAAGTTGCAGGTATGTTCCTTTAGAAATCCATTCCAGGAAATTGCTTGGTTGTTTAAAAGAATAACAGGACAGGCATCCACGACAAGCATTTCCCATATAATTATTTATATTTTGTACTTCACAATCAAGGAACAATTCATTTTCGATTGGGGGAAGATAATTTCCATTGAGATCTGTTCCCAGTTGTCACGATTCAAAGAATCGAATAAATTTTATATGTCATCCTACTTGATTTTCGCAATAGTGCATTGTTGTTCGTTTCCAAAAATTTCTCTTTCCAATAAAATAAACTGTGGATTCGACCCAGTAACATTTTGGTACTAGGCCCTGTGGAGGCACAAGGCCTCCCATTTTTTTTATGAAGTTTTTAGTGTCTTTGTCTCAGTTTTCAAAGATTTGTTGTTAGGGAAGGATGCTCCCCGGATGTATGGCAAGGCAACCAAGTTTTTGAACAGGAAGGGCACACTTGAACAAAAGGAAAATCACAGTGTACTCATGGTATTTGGATCTAAGGAAAATCCTTCTTTCCTTCCATGCCACATCACAAACAAGATGTTTGTTGCAGAAATAGCAAGGCAATACAACCACTGGTTGCATTTTTTCTATAACAAGAAAAAAAAATAGTTCATTCCTCTGCCCTAGAAAGTCGGAGACTTCGTGTGAAGAAACGTCAATAAGATTGACAAAGTTTCCAGCCATTTCAAGAAATTGAATCTAATGTATGCTGAAAGGCTAAAAGGGTTCGACCCTAATGGGATTTTTTGAGAAAATTTACTAGCAGTTGGATTTAACAACTCTTTTATTCATAGACACCTGACCGAAGACAGGGACAATGACGAAAACAATGATGCTTCTGGAAATTGAGACACAGAGACATTGCAAAGCGCAACTGAATTGTACAGACAACATGGAAAAGAATCTAGTGAGAAGAGTGCTCAGTCCCCCACAAACACTCCCAAGAGCATGACATCACGGAGCATCGCTTCAACGACCCACCCCAGTAAGAAATCAACCCACAAATATTCAAACGGAGGAGGATATAAGAACTCTCCTCGCATAAAAATGGATAGTTCTCACAAAATTCCATTGACGAAGAAGAGAAAAAACAATGCAGGGTAGACGGATGAACCCGAAATTGAAAGTGAATAGGTGAAACTTGAAATTGAAACTGAGCACATGCACACAATTGGGTCGTCCGCAGTGGAAATAACTGAGACCGAAATTTTTGACGAAGATGAATCCTTCGTATTCCAGAGGACAACCAATCTAAAAGTATGGTCATTGAAAAGATAGATGTAACAAACATGAAAGACAAATCTCACACATAGATTAACTTTAGGAAAATGCAGCCATCCCAAATATCCCTATTTCACCAAGTAACCAGTGATGCTCTTCATGATTCCACTGGAGGAATTGAAGTGAAAAATGCCAAAGTGAAAGAATGCCTCAACGAATTTGAGCAGGTTTTCATTGCAACCCCAGAATTTGATAGTCCTTTAGCAAAAAATGTGCCTGCTACCACTGCAGCCAAGGTGAAAGTATCCTCTGCCCTCCTTGCATTCTCTAGAGCCCTTGTAGAGAATAAAATCAACAAAATAATGCAGCTAGTTACTGAAACCTGGGAAACATCGCAAAATTTAGTTTCCTTTGGAAAAAAGGCAAATGATTTGCTCGAACATTTGGAGACAAATTTAAAAAATGATCAGTGTTTCTGTGAAGAGGTGCTGACCCATTTTTCCAACCATGCCGTCAACACATTGGAACTTAAAAGAAGACAAGAGAAAATCCCCTCCCCAAAGCGGACCAAAAAAGTAAAATCATGTTGGCAAAAGAAAGTTAATAACATGGAGCTCATTGTCGAATCATGTAAACAAGCCATATCAGAAAAGGAAGATTTATTCACAAGCCTCATCCACATAGACTTGGCTGGAAGTACCAATGAGGTTCAAGACCCAAACTTAATTCTCAAATCCTTGACAATCACCAAAGAAGCCTTCCATGAAAAACTTTTATTTTAAAGGGGTTGTCTTTCAAAAATTTTTACGGCATAGTTGAACATTGTGTAGATGAGCTCTTGCGCTGGGTACTAGACTATGTGACACACAATGAAGAAATTGAACAAAGTCTGCATAGTATTTCAATGGATCTAAGGAAATTAGAAAACTACCTTTACAACATAGAAATCCGGGATGAAATCAACATGGCCCCCATGAGAAGCTACATCGAAGAATGGTTCCAACAGAGAATGGACAACCTCGTTCAGGAAGGGCAACAACCGGTTGACACGACTCCACTGACCATCGACGACAACAACAAAAAAGCATCGGCTTCATAGTAAGTCTATACTGACATCTTGTTTTCTTTATCAATCCAGTTTAAGTCTATATTGTCATCTTGTTTTCTTTATCAATCCAGTTATTACCTCTTTAAATAGAAAATTGTAACCAAAGACTCATTACTTCCAATTTCTTCTTTTTAGGTCTTCCTCTCTACTGTCGCGCACTTCTTCTTTCGACATTCCTAATTCTTGTACTTATTTCTTTTTATGGTCCGCGGGAGCCCCAATCCCAGGCTATATGACAAACGCATTTAAATTTCTAGAAATATGTAACAGACATTATTAATTTTTGATAAATTTCAAAGAAAACTGATTTAGAATGCCTTTATTGTATCCTAAATTTTGGGTGGCTAGGAACCTTTGTTGTTTGTTCCAAAGAAAACTAATTCGACAATGCTACATTTTTTTTTGTCCTATTGTATGCTAATTTTTTTTTGTCCGGGAACCTTTCTTGATATAACATATGTTACTACTTTCAAATAAAACTAATTGGGTAATGCCTTTGTTGCACGACGTTGTTACTATTCTATTGTTTTAAAGAAAAATAATTTGGAAATGCTATTTTTTTGTGTTTTTCTCCACGAACCTATGTAACAAACGTTATTACTATTCTATTGTGCCCAAGACCAATTGTGCTATTACATCAACATGAGGCCCTTAAAATTCAAATAGTTTGCAAGTCCACTTGTCAATTTGTATATCGCGGAACTTTGGGTGCTATTTGTAGGGAACGAAACAACAGAGCCCAAATTTTGAGCCCGCTAGCCCTAGAACCCACGATCCAAAAAGTGCCTAAGTATGGAATGAGGGCTCCATGCATGGTCTATAAAATCTCATGCCCATACTTTATAAAAGTACATACTTTGTATCTATAAAAGTAAATATGTACCTTATAAAAGTACATATTTCGTACGTATAATTTATGGTGTCCAGGAACCTATAATTTGATAAATTTGAATTTCTTTTGTGTCCAAGAGGCCTTGTTTTAAAGAAAACTAATTCAGGAATGCTAATTTTTTTGTGTTTTTGTCCACGAACCTATGTAACAGACGTTACTACTATTCTATTGTATGCTATTTTTTTGTGTCCAAGAACCTTTTAAATGTATTACTATTGTACACTAATTTTTTATGTCCACACTCTTTTTAAATATTTCATGTACTATCAAACTTAGATACTAGGAACATTCGTTGATGTACCAGACATTAATAAATTTTGATAAATTTCAAATAAAAATAATTCAGGAATACTAAATTCTGCATGGATACCACATGTACTGCAACTTGCAACCCACATGTCTGTACACGGTTGCATTTACTCCCATTCCAACCTGGCAAGGACTACGCTGCCATGCAACACTTGTTAAGAATGAGATATTGGAAAGTTGCAAGAGTACTTACCCTTTGTTTGAAAGATATGGAATGATTCTCACTTTTTCATTTTAATTTGTTTTGAAAAATCTGGAATGATATTGAGTTCTTTATTCCCAAGAATTAGATATCAACAAGTTGTAAGAACACTTATCCTTTGTTTGAAAGATATGGAATGATTCTCGCTTCTTTATTTTAAATTTATTTTGTAGGGGAGCTAATTTAATGTCTTTCTATGAAGGGATGAAGAGGCCTTAAAAGGATATAAAGACATTAAATTTGATCCTTACATCTACAACATAAACAAACTTCAAATTTGATCCTTGTGTCTAAGACAAGAACAAACCTAGAAAAAATCCTAAATACAAATTGACATTGCAAAACCCTAAACATGAAATATCATATATATGAAAAACCATTACATATGTTAAAACATATAAGCAAAGGAAAGTGACTCAACCCACTAGAGGGCATATCAACATGCAAGAAGATTACAATCACTCTTGCATAAGAGAGAACAAAAAAAAGAAGAAATGGAAAGGTCATAATAACAAAAGATACTAGCAAAACCTAGAAACTCTTTCTTACATATATGGTTATGATCCATGGACAATCCCACCTCCACCATCCCTCAAGTCGATATTTTTGCAAGTTTGTTGCTAAAAAGGAACACCACTTTATTTAGAGCCACAATAGCAAAAAAACATCAGGCAGAGGAGGAACAATTTGTTGAGCCATCACCTTAGACTTGTAAATACCCCACCTAATGGAAGAATAGGAGCTAGATACACCATCATATGGAGTTTTGAGTTGAAACCCAAGGTCAAGGAGGATATATCACCTTCCACTTACAGAGACTCCACCAAAATATGGAGCTGGATCGAACTCACTTTGCCTTTCACTTGCAAAGACCCACCAAAAGAAAGAACAACATCAACACATCACTTTCCACTTATAAGGACCCCACTGAAAGGATAGTGCAACTCCTAGATTACACCACTATACTTAAGAATCTTTAGCAAGAGCTAAGGATGAGCTTAACCCTTCCTTTCATATATTCCCACAAACTGAACCATAACCACACGGTTTACCAAATTAGTCGTACCACCATCCTATCCCTTGGGTTGTAATCATTTATGAGCAAGAAAAAAAAATTGTGAATCCCTAAGACTAAAGACTTGGATCAAGTTAAAAGGAGGGACATGCGGTAGGCATAAAAGAGAAAAGAATAATACCCCTTCGAGTTTTCATAATAGATATATTATTAGTGAAAATAATAAAATGGGAGAAGTGTGCCACATTGAGTTAAATATTTTTGTAGGTTATGGATATCTGGTTTTAAACCTAACAATGGATATAGCTTTTTATCTCACCAAATATGATTTTGTATATCAATAAATATCTTTCCTTTTATTATACCATGCTTTAGTGGAAGCTCCACCATGATCTCAACTTCTTTTTTTAAAAGTGGAACCTCCATCGTGATCTTGACCTATTTCTCCTTTCAAAAGTTGTTGGCTCACGAGTTGATTAGGTTTCATAAATAATTATGTTATGTTATCCTTTCAAAAAAGTTGTTGGCTCACGGGTTGATTAGGTTTGATAAATAATCATGTTACTTTTTTATTTAAAAAATTCTTTGATTAAGAGTTATATATATATATATATATATATATATATATATATATATAACTAAAGAATACAAAATTCTTTGATTAAGAGTTATATATATATATAAAAAGATGGCAATGTAAAATTAAACAATAAAACAATACATAACTTCAATGTCCTGTTTTGTATCCAAGAAAATTTCTAATCTAGATTATAGATATATAGAGGTCTATAGACTTCTTATTACAAAATTTTCATACATTGTTATAGGTTGCAACCTTGATAAACTAATTTACAAAAAAAATGACTCTTTAAAACATCTACCATTCAAAGGAGAGCACTATCATGGATTCCTTGCTCCTTTTCTGAGGAGGGGGAGCACATTTCTTCTACATTCATGGGTTCAAGCAACCTCCCAACATAGTTTTCTTCTTGAGCACCAGTGAATTCCGGATTGCTTGATTGTTGGAAGCTAGGGAAGCTAGGTTCAATTGTTGTGGAGAATCACAAGCATGAAAGAACTAAAATTTTGCCTCTAATTAAACCTCCTTATTTTGTGAGTGTTGCTGAAGAATATGCATAATTTTTGTAATGCTGACAAAGTTTTTTTGTTCGTTTTCATTCATCTTTGTGGAAATTTTCCGAGAAAAGTTTCCATTGGCTTGAATAAGCTCCTCATGGCGCCTCAAGACCTTCTTCACATCTCTCCAATCTCCAGTGTTCATATTGTCTTCACCCCAATAATACTCAAATTCCCACAACCAAAGATCCTCCACATCAATGGTGTCGATGCCAACTCTTTTGAAAACCATGCAAGGAAAGTTTAATATAAACTTTGCTAAATGATAACCAAGACAAGATGAATCATTAGAAGTATATGACAAAGAAAATGACTAGAGTCCTAATGTCTCTTTGACGAGAAATAATGAACCTTCCAACATCAAAAGACCAATCTTCACCTATGAATCCACCCACACGGTCCAAGCTTCATCTAATGTCCTGATGCTTCCAATGAATATACAAACCCCAACTACACTTTAATCTGCTTTCTTCACCAACAGAGAGTGCAGTTGATCCTTCTCTAGCCTTGAATCACTAGTAATGAACCCCTTTCTTTGATTACTCCCATATACCCACTGTGACAACATCCTGTAGCATTAATTTTTGTCATATACCTCAATGCATTTCAAGTGTGTTGGATGCCTAGTGCGCTTGCCAACCCTTAAATAGACTGACCCACCCCTTGTGGCTATTAAATGCAGGGACATGACTGCCATTATGGAATGGGGTAGTACCCTAACTCTCCATTTCTACAACATTTTCCTGAGATAAGGAAGGATGCATGTTTTTTCACATTTATCTGCAAGTCCATTTAACTCTTGACAGATGTGGTAGAGGTTAACCATGTCGAAGTGTCTAAGTGCTTTGCAGATCTGTGCAATGAGAGTGCTCAAGACCTTGTTTGATGGCTCATCCTTATTCCTCATAGATTTTATGATTAGCATTGAGTCTCCTAACACTGTAATGGATGTAATCCCCTCTCTTTTGGCTATGTCCAACCCTTTCCAAAGCGAGAATGCCTCTACCATGTTATTGGAAACTTTCCCAAGCCCCATGAATAGAATACAATCAGACTAATATTTGTTGACAAATATATATATATATATATATATATATATATATATATATATATATATATATTACTTTGCAATAGAGCTTGGGGAAACCCACTAGGCACTTCCCCTCATTTCAAGGATGGTACTCGGGGTAAACCGGATTTTGTAGAAAGTCGAGGCTTTTTCGATAACTTACTCATTTAAGAGATCAACATGTCACTTGTGGGAATTGAACCTGGGTGGGGGGAAACACCCTACAACACATACCACTTGGACTAAACCCAACTGTGTGAGAAAAATATTTTTATTAATTTTTAATTTATTTATAATTTTAAAACATATTAATCTCTACACACAAACCCCAAACCCCAATAGTGAAAGTGGTGAACCTAATGTTTCTCAATTTGTTTGTTTTATCATCTTTTTTTCGTATGACATTTCATAATACTTTATTTCATAATTTTAAGAATTAAAATTAATTAAAAAATTTACAATAATAATACTTCCATATTTTCTTATCTAAAAATAAATAAAAAACTTTAATTTTATAAATTTATTATTAATATCTTTTGTAAAAACTTATATTATATATAACATTTGTTAATTATATTAAAAAATAAATTACAAGCTTTAATCCTCATAAATTTATTATTAATATCTTTCATAAAAACCTGTATTAGATGGCATTTGTTATTATAATCATCATATTTCAAAGATTTAAAAGGAGTTAAAAAGAAACTAAAAATGTTGATCCTCCCTTAATCTAGCATCAATATCTTCATGTTTTTGAGGATTTTTAAGGAACGTATTGCTGTGGCGTCCCCTTAAAATAAAAAACCATTATAAATCATCGAATGCCAAGTGGGAGTTGACCACCACCATAGTAAAATCCTAGAGCAAACTGAATTGGAAATCAATTTTCCAAAATCATGTTCTTTTCATATATATGTATATGGACAAAAAATTACATAAAACATGAAAACATACAGGGGAGGCTCCACAGTTCTAGGCCCACAGAGACCATGAGAGTCTATGGGGTTTCGTATCTCAAAAAACAAAAAAAAATACTGCATGCCCTTGAGAGGAAACCATGTCTTAACCAATTTGAAATTGTATTTCCTATCCAGTTTAAGTTGACTTATACTTAAATCCATATCTAAGATCCTATATAGCATAATAATAGAAATAAAAACAAAGAGAAAGATGTCACTTTTCATGCTAAATCTGAGAGCTCGTAAGGTCCAAAGTCTCCCTCTGAGCAACAACGTTAGAGGTCTCGACACCCGCATAGTTCCTTGTAGGAGAGACGAAGTTACCCCCTTGACGTTTGGCGAGCCAAGTGACCACTTCAGTCGAATTTGCATTCTTGATCTCTAGAGATTCCTGCCTGCTCTTCAATTGACGAAAATCCTGCTCCTTGGGAAGCATGCCCATGGACACCATGGTTTTGGCGTGCCAATACAACTCATGGGTGTGATAAAACTTTGAATTTTGGGTTTGAGTACATCCCAAATCAGGGATGAAACTTCCAACTTGAACCTCCACATCATCATCGTCATCATAGAATTCCTTGATTTGATGAACTTCATCCTTTCTTCCTGGCCTTGTTTGTCTTTGGGACAAAGTCCTCATAGAATTCAACTGCATCAATGGCAGATTTCGCTACACGGAAGGGATGCATAGAGAGAAGATGAGAATGTTTCCTTCCTTGTGGGGGCATTTCTAGACTGACAAAAGGGAGAAATAAACCAAAAACAAAGTTAAGAGCAGTGGGAGACTAAGAAATATATCAGAGGAAGGATGAAATTGAGTCTTTTCCCTCGCATATCCAATTTAATGTGCCCCTAATCAATGTGAAACCCCTTGGGTTACCCATATCAGCTTCCATGATCAAGGTCATCATGGGGGGGGGGGGTGACTGGAAAATGTGGGCTCCTCCTCTTCATTATGCAACTGATGTTGTGCCATGGCTGAGTAACTCTTCCCACCACCAATTCCAATGTTGTTTCTGAACCTAGAGACCTCACTAACCTCATAGCCATCATGTGAATGCAAGGTGTGAAAGAGACCTCTCTCTGCATTCGCCCGATCATAATTATCCTCCCGCCCATGTGACTGCGAAAGGACCTCAATATGAATGGGGGTGTCATATGGAGCAGATGCCAGAGTGACAGGTGTAGCATGTGGATGGAAGCTCACAACCGTTTGGTTTCTCGGGTAAGGCATCTCCTTGATCGTGCCCCCTTCACAATCATGCGATATGACAAGCACCCCATCTAGGGAAAATACCTATATATATTATTTTAACATGAAAAACAAAAATATAATACTCAGGTACTTTAGGCATAGTCCAAAAAATACCATCTATAGACAGATCTCTTCAAGATCTTTCATTATAAATCCAAAAAGATCCACAACCTTCATAATATCAAGTATACTATTTATCAAGTAATTGAATACAAACAATAGAATTAACAATCCCATGTGTTGAGAAATTACAAGTTCAAAAGGATATGAGAAACCATTAAATGAAAATTATTGTAAAACCACTATATGGCCATCTTGTACTTCTTCCAAGGAACCATAAAGCTAAGGTAGATGGAGTCCTTCTTTTGAGAGTTGATATTCAATCTTGTTGTGCTCTCTATAAATATGAGTATAGTTTACCCAAATAATCTGATTAGATATTGACTTTAATTGTTGTTCTAGTGAAATGAGAGAATTATTTTGTACTTGGAGGCTTCCTTTCATCCAATTAATGACCATAGATGAATCCCCCATGATCTGAAACTTATCAATCCCTCCGTCCAAAGCATATTTTAGTAAGTAGTATAAGGCCTTGAATTCCCCTTGGTTATTTGTTTCTCTTCCTATATTACCTTTAACCTGCAATATCTATGTCTGAAAGATATAGAATGAAGCCAATCCCACAAATAGAATCTAAGCCTTGATAAGCCTCATCGAAATACCCCCAAGCTAAAAACTTGTCCACCTATATCTCCAATATAATTCTCCGTGTTTAACCTTTGGAGTAACCTTATAATATGCAAATAAAGCATTAACCTAGGCAACTACATGAAACTAGGCATCGTCTTCTCTTCAAACAAAATAGAGTTTCTAGCTATCCGTATTCCCCATAGAACCAAAAATGGGATTACCCCAAAGAAATTTTGATGTTGCTGGGTAAACCAACTATTAATACATGTATCTATGGATTCACATTTACAAAGGTTTTGGATACCCAAAATCTCCCCGGCCTCAACCCAAACTTTCTAAGAAAAATTACAATGCAAGAACAAATGTGAAGTGTTTTCCTCACTACACTTGCAAAGTAAACAAATACTTGGACCCACTCTATTTTTTTTCTGGAGCGCTTCCCATGTTAAAATTTTATTGTTCAATATGAGCCACATAAACAACTTACACTTGGGAGGGGCCTTAACTTTCCAAAGCTTCTGCCACCACCATTTATCATCACCTGGTCTTGGTCCAAAAAAAGTTGAGTATCCAATAAATAAAGGTATAATTGCTCCCTGTTTGTATTCAGAGCCTAGATTAATTTATCTGAAAAATTGTTCAATCTTGTATATACCTTCTTGAATATAAAATTTAATAAAATTTGTTTAAGTTATAATTAATACATAATACATTTTATACTTTACTATTTGATATAATTGAGACTTTGCTCTTGCTCTTGTCTCCTTTGTTACATACATACATACATACATACATACATACATACATACATACATACATACATACATACATACATACATACATACATACATACATACATACATACATACATACATACATACATACATACATACATACATACATACATACATAC